>PVJO010000238.1:0-277716 GCA_004026905.1 Hystrix cristata
ATTGTGACTCAACTAATTATTCTCTACTTGCTTTCTAATGTATAGTTCAAGTACTAGAATTGGTTTCATCATAATTTTTAGTATGCCTTGTGCTTATTATAATGACTGTTTACATACCAAGAACCTCCAGTTAATTCTTTGGGTAAAAGAAAAACAAATATAAAGCAAAATTAAACATAATAAAAGTGTTATTGCTCTTATTGGAGGGGAGCTATTTAAACATTTTTATTTCAAATTGAAATTTGAAAATACTACATGAAAAGCAATGAACCAGGTTACAGGTCAAAGCAGAACACTCTTTCAGTGTGACATAAATAACCCAGATTTTGAAATCACAAAGAGCTGCTGAAGTACAAATTATACTTGTGGAAATTAATAAATTTCTGTAAGTTCTAAAAATTATTAGTAATATTATTATTAAATATAAAAATTATTAGTATTTATAATATTTATAAATATTAATAATTTATAATATTAATATTTATAATTCAGAGTATCAGTTTTCTTGGTTTTTTTTTGTGCATTTAATATGTCTCCTACAAGGTTGGTGTGGAACATAAACGAGACAGCATAGATGAAATAAACAAAGCACATGGGTCCAGCCATATGATAAGAGTGAGAAAATACTATTCTTAATGATGCTATTTAAGGTAAAACAGTACCATCTTTAATTGCTCTTTGTAAAGGTTTTTCACTTAATTGTTCCCTTTTCCCAAATGATTGAAATTTCAGAATACCGTCAATGTCAACTTTATCTTTCAGTTCATTTTTCTTTTGCTTGTTTTTGTGTTGCTGGGAGATTGAACCCCGCTCTTCACACATCCTCGGCTAGCACTCTAACACTGAGCTATATCTCCAACCTAACAATATCTACCATTGTATAAGAATTACCGTCCACTACCTAGCAGGATATCTGGCGTGGTTGTCTTCTAGATGGTTATAAAAGAGCAGATACCAATTGATTATCATTAACGCACTGCCCTCTTTGATCGGAAGTACAGAAATGCAAATTCCTTGGTTTGGTCTATGGGTGAAGATTGTATTTTTTTTTTTCCCACAGAATGGTCATGCCTCTTCTTAACAAATGAGAAAGAATATCTTGTTTTGTTGGCGATCTACTTTTATCATCACTGTCAATCACTGCAAGCAAAATGACTGAGTTGTAATTCACATTCATTAAGATCATGTAAGGAAATGAAGCCATTAGACACATATTCAATCATCTTTCAATGAATGGTCTCAAAATATTTAAACACAGTAAAAGCTGAAGGATAAGTAAAAGTACAAATTACAATTCCATTTCACAAACAGTTAATTCATAAATAGTGGAGATGACGGGTATGAAGCAACTTAAATGTGACTTCCAATTCTGGCCCCACAGTCTTGAACAGGCCACATTTTTATGTTTTAATTTTACCTGATTTATGAAAATGAAAATTATAAAAAAAAACTTCTCTCTGTGCTACACAAGATTGTTCTGAGAAAGTTAATACCTTACTGCATTTTATAAATGTGTTGTTAGGGGGTGGGGCCTGGTTGGAGGGGGAGAGTCACTGAGCATGTGTCCTGGAAGGGTACATTCTTGTCCCTGGTTCCTCCCTCCTCTCTCTCTCTCTCTTTCTCTGTTTCTTGGTCACCATGAAATGGGCAGCTTTGCTCCACCACACACTTCCACTCTAATGTTCCTGGTCTGGAAGCAGCTGAGCCTCCTCCAAACCTTCTGAAACTGTGAGCTGAAATAAACCTCTTTTCCTTTAACTTGTGGTTGTTGGATATTTTGTTCCAGCAATGGGGAAACTGACTAAGGTGGAAAATTATTACCAATGTGGGGGATGTTGCAGGCTGTATCTGGTCATAAGGTTCACAAGCCTTTGGAAGTGCTTTACAGAAGACATTGGGAAAGATTTGGAGATATCAGATAGAGATCCAGAATACTGCAAGCAGAACTTAATGGGCAATTCTGGTGGGAATTCTAAAGACAAAAGTGCTGAGAAGAAGGCAGATAGTAATTGCCAGGCTTTCCAGGATTCAGAAGGAAACAAAGACTGCACTGGAAATTGGACTAGGGGCTATTCATGTTATTTTTTGGTGAAGAATTTGTCTACATTATACTGGTGTCCTAAGACTTTATGTGAAGCTAAATTTAAAGGCGGCAGACTAACTGATCTGGTGGAGGAAATTTCAGTGTTTCAAATGAAATTTCAATAGCAGACAATGTTCAAGCTGTGGTATGGGTAGTACTGGCTCTTTTTAGCCAGATTCACTTTAAGAATTGAGAGGAGAGATTACAGTTGAAAGGTAGAAATTTTGCAGCTTAGTCCTAAAAGAAGCACCTGTAAAGTTAGGGCTAAAAAGAGTGGTTACTGAAAAGGTTAGAGCCATTAAAATAAGCTAACTACATTACACCTGGACAATAGGAATGATGGCTCGAAGGATTCTGAGAAACTGACCAGATCCCACCCATCGCAGAGTCAAGATTATAAAAATGTAGACTCTTTAAAAGACTTTGGCTTGAAAAGAGTCCCTCAAGCTACCCTGCTCCCTCAGGCATCATGGAGGTCAGACACTGTGCCCCAGAAAAAGCAATGTGCAAATCTGTGAGAGTGAGACCAAAGGTGCAGTGGAAACACCAGGAAACGGGATATTTTGGGAACATAGGAAGTCTGTGAAGGAAAGATATAGGCACTGAGCAGAATCAGCCTAAGAGAGACTCCATATGGGGTGCAACTAGCAAGGAAATAGCGGTAAGGCTGCCCAAGCCCTTTGGAACTCACATCTTGCTACAGTGTGTATCAGACGATGGATACGGAGCTGTGATATTTAATATTTTCTCTGCTGGGTTGGGTTTTGCTTTGGTCCAACTCCTTTCTAGTCCCCTTTTCTCTCTTTTGAAATGGAGACGTTTATCTTGTTGCACCATATGTAGAAAGTTTTCACATTTTTGGTTTGCACATGGGCTTGTAGCTAACAGTTTGCCTTGTGTCTCAGAAGAGCCTTTGAACTTGGACTTTTGAGTAGTCCTGGAACTGTTAAGACTTTGGCAATACTTGGCGATAGACTAAACATATTTTGTAAAATAAAATGGACATGAGACTTTGGGGGCAAAGAGGAGAATGTTTTGGTTTAGACGTAAACTACCTCCCCAAATGTATCAGGTATTCAAAAGTGCAGCTTTTGGAAGGTTATTGGATCATGGAAGCTCTATACTTATCAGTGAATTAATGCATTGATGAGTTCACAAATAAAGGTGAGGCTTAGTTGGACAAGGTGAATCACACTGAAATAAGGGATTGTCTTCCCATGATCCTCCCTGATCTCTGCTTCTGGCCCCCATGAGAAGAACACATTTTGGGCACCTAAAACATATTTCTGTCTTGGCACCAACTACCCATAGCCCGAACCCTCTGAAATTGTAAGTTGAAATCAACCTCTCATCCTTCAATTTGTGTGTATAAGATATTTTTTCCATGCAATAAGAATGGTGACTAATAATGTAACCTAGTAAACTCTTTCTAGCTTAAGGAATTACTAGGCTTTAAAAAGCATTACTGTCTCTAGCTTGGGTGGTTATTTACACAAATATTTTTGTTTTCCATTCATTCTGCATTATTATCACTTTTAGAGTCTTTACCCAGTTTGAAATGTATTGTTTTCTAAATTTTAACACTAATTCAGTTTTAATTTAATATAATACCTAACGAATATTTTTAAACTTTTAACATTTAACATTCTCTAATTTGTACCTTTGCTTTGTTTCCTCTTCTCTCCACTGTTATTTTTTGTTGTTGATTAGTTTTGATTATTCAATATTTTCTCTCAGAAAGTAAAAATTTTACTATTCTAAATTAAGCACCTTTATCTCATAAAATCAAATGTTAGTTTGCTACTTTTATCCTCTTTCCATTTAGCAATGTCACCTTTGGGTACTATTTCTCCATTTTATTTATTCTTGAGTTATATTATCCAATTTTCATTCATTTTAATTATAAACGTGTGTCATACTCCACAAGGTATTATAAGAATTATTGTATTTAGGAGTACACAATGTGAGTTATGCAAACAGTTATATAGTCATGGTTCTTTATTCTATTTCCTTTCTCTTTGAGAGTCTAATTATATGTATATGCTTTAGAACTTCTACTACATTCAATATGTTTATGATATTTTTATAGCTGTTGTTTTTATTTTTCTGCCCTCCTGTGTGGATATTTTCTGCTCACTGAGCTTCAGGTTCAGTAATCTACTCTTCAGCTTTGTTCAATCTTTTATCAAACCAATTCAGTTTTTTCTAAAACAGTTTCCAACTTATGAATGCTGAAATTAATAAGGTATAATAGTAATGTGTATTCAGTAGGAACCTTAGTTCGAATGTTGGTATTTTTCCAGGCTTGTGACATGCAGTTTGAAACCTTCTCATGATGCTGGGGAGTGACAGCAAGCCACAGTTCCCAGTCAAGCACCCAATCATAAGGGTAAACAACTAATGCTCTCTAGTGCGCTGTGTTGCCAGCATACTTTAAGCACAGTTATTAAATAAATTACAGGAGATGTTCAACACTTTACTGCGGCTGTGTATTAGGTCATTTTATCTAACTGTAATTAAGGATTATGAGCATGTTTAAAACAAGGCCAAGCTATGATTCTCAGGTTAGGTATAGTCAATGGATACTGCTTTATCTTTTCAACTTAGTGTTGGTGTATTAAGACATAGCCCCATTGTAAGCTGAATGAAACCTGTATTAATTTGACAGTGATTTATATTGCTGCATTTTCTTAAAGAGACATGCTGTTGTTTCCTGGCATCCATTGTCACTATGAGAAGGCAGACAAAACTAGAAGTTTACTTGAAGAAAATAATCTGTTAGATATATTAGCGTTCTCCACACAAACAGAAATATCTATCTATCTATCTACTTATTTATGAGAAAGAGTCAGAGAGAAAGAGAGCTTAAAAAATTGTTTCTATGTTGTGGGGGATCTGAGAAATCTGAATTGAAATAATAAGGCAAATTATCAGGTAGAAAATTCAGATAGGAGTTGAAGCTACAGGTTTGAATCCTTAACCTGCATGGTAAACTAGCAAGGGGAGAACTCAAGCAGAGTTTCCAAATTAGAGTCTTGCAGCATAATTGCTTTATCCTAAGAAAACATCAGTCATTTCTTTGAGGCCTTTAATTCATTGAATAAGGACCATCTATTTATGAAAAGTAATCTGCTTTAGTTCAAGTCAATTTATCAAAAAATTTTAGTCTTCTTTACAAATACCTTTAAAGAAAAATATACAATAATATCTGTTCATATAAGTGGGAATCAAAGCTTAGCTAATAATGACACGAGATTAACCATAGCACTAGATGAAACTATAAGAATTCTAAATTATTCAAACATTAAATTTAGTGATATACATGATAATCTCTAGCTAATTACCAACAACTTCATTAAAAAAATAACTAACAAGGTAGTGAGAGAAATGTTATAATACAAGAAAATCATAATGCATAAAATATTAGAATAAAGTTAGAAAAATAATAAACACATTGCCAAAAATAGATATATCAGTAATTATACTAAATTACCTAACAATGCAAATCAAGAAACTAGAAATAAAAGCAAACCAAATCCAAAATTAGTAGAATAAAATAAAAAAAAAATCAGAGTATAAGTAAATAAGACACTAAAAATACAAAAGATAAAAGTTTTTTAAAAAAAAGATAAGCAAAGTTGACAAAACTTTAGTTAATCTCACAAGAAAAAAAGAGGATTCAACTAAATAAAATCAGATATAAAAAGACATTACAATTCATAAATAAAATTTCTAAAGATCATTGGGGGAAATTATGAACAAAAGTGTACCAATAAATTGCAAAAACTAGAAGCAGCAAAGTTATGGACACAAATAACCTATAAATTGAGCTAGAGGATTTAGAAAACCTGAACAGACCAATAACAAGTGACAGAATTTAATAAGTAACAAAACATTTCCTAAAAGTAAATATTATTTAAAAAACAAGACTAGATGTCTTCCCTGCTGCATTTTAATAAACCACTGAAGAAAATATCACTTCTCCTCAAAGTATTACAAAAAACCCAAAGAGTGAAATGTATATTACTACGTTAACATTTGTTGAGCTTATATACTTTGGAGAAGGGTAGTATAAACTAGAAGAATTCACAGAGCTCATGAAAGCCTAAGGAAAATTAAGAGCTCGAGATTATTGGCCTCCGAATGGAAAAAAATATTTTTGGTTACACACGACAATTTAAATCAAATATTTAAAGATCAATATAGGAAAGGAATATTCTGAGTATTTTCAAAAGATAAACATTCTAAAGAAGGCAGAGTTAGGGTCCACATAAGATGCAGGTACTAATTAAATTAATTTACCTAGTTATGGACGTGACATAGAATGAGAACGAAGACTATGACACATTTCGTTCATCTTAATTTCACTATCCTATTCAAAAACCCTTATTTAATTTTGTACTTCAAGTTTTACATTTTTTTTTCTTTCTGTTTAGTTATGTTTTGTTTTGTTTAGTTTTAAGACAGGGTCTCACTACATAGTCCAGGCTGGCCTTGGACTCACTATGTAGCCCAGGCTGACCTAAAACTCGCAGCAACCCTCCTGCCTCTGCCTGCCAAGTTCTGGGATTACAGGCATGTGCCCCCGCACCTGGAATGTTTTATATTTCTTAAAACAGATTCTCTATATTTTCAGGCTCAGTGAAAACTTGGACCTTCCTCTAGTAGGATGGCAGTGAGACTTTCATAAATCTGTATCATCTTTCCTTACCTTTAGCATCTAAGATTTAAAAATTGTACTATTACTCCTTTTCTTCTGGGTTGTTTGATTCTCAATGGTTTAGTAATCTATTGATCAGGCACCTTCTGTTATGCATGGCTTTGTGAGAATTAGAACCGCAGCATAATGTGCCTCCTTCTGCTACAGAACATATGTATTGACTAAGGGTACTGGGAAGAGACCAAGACGGAATAGAAAAGTGAAAATTGTCAGCCTCGCAACATCAAGTGGTGTCACTTTGAAGACATCTGAATAATATGGGTATCATACTTTATTTAAACCTTCAGTTTAATTGAGACTTTTAGGCAACTATAAAAACAGCAGAGGGGCTGGGGATTTAGCTCAGTGGTTAGAATACTTGCCTAGTAAGCACAAGGCTCTGAGTTCGATCCCTGGTTTAGCACACACGAGTCCCTGAGCTCAATCCCCAGTTCACAAAAGCAAGCAAACAAATAAAACACCCGTTTTGGAAATTTTAATATGTGAAATTTATTATCAGGTGCAAAATTTCAGTTAATAACATTATGCATATAGGATATAAGATTTCGGTTAACTTTACAATTTGTGACCATTATCTAGAAACTAATGAGATTGTAGGTCATGGGGTACATTTTATAAATGGATATACTGAAACACAGTTCAGGCATAAGGGACTAAGTCCTTTGGATAATAATTATGAGAGAAGAACAAAGGTCACACCTGAAAGTATTTTCTTTGTATCATTGTCAGTTGCCAGAAGAACACGGTGATCTAAGTGTAAGAATCTATTTCTGATAATAGTTCAATTTCAAACGTATATTTCAGAAGAGATCAAGTGCGATCAGAGCGATATGGTGGTAGACTCAAACATATATTTCAACATTTTATTTTTCAATAAATTTCTCTTTGAATATTCGAACGTAGTATTTACATCTCTCCCCCACTGCAATCCTGGGGATTAAACCTAAGTCTTCAAGCATGCTCTGACCTACAGCCCCAACACTGAATATTCTCACTCCTATTAATGTCAAAGTCAATTGGAGAGTCACATAGTCAAGAAGACCTGTTACATAGCCTTTTCCCTTGAAACAAATTAAATAAAATCTTGAGGTGACTATCCACTTCTTTCTACCATTTCTCAGTTATAGCTGCACTGTTTATCATTGATTTTTTTAACCAGTTACTCAACCAAGACATAAATAAGAAAGTAAATTTCAAGTGTGCACAATTATTAACCTTAATTTTGTTCCCAAGCTTATTAAATTTTGAACTCTTTCAGAATTTCAGATTGCAGATTTTTGTATAAAAATAGAAATGTAGCCTCTTTTGAGGACCTAAAGAAAGAAAAATATACGTGAGAAGCTAAGCATATTATTTACTTCAACTCTAAACCAAAGTTTTCAAATATCTATTTCCTTTCCAATGGAATGCTTTATTTCTTAGCCATTGATGTTTTTATACACATCAAGAAAGTGGGAAGAAGAGGAATGATTAAGAAAACAGGCAACAATGGAGTGAAATGTGACTTTTTACTCCTTTTCAAATCTGTCTTTACGACTGGATAACGTTATTGATTGTTGCGACTGCATAACTCTGAAATCACATGTTTTCTTCCGGTTATCAGTGGCTGTTTTGATTCCGACATAATCAAAGTCATCCTACAGGCATGTGTCCTGGTATATAACAATTTCTTTAAAGGACTTGCATTAATTTGTATTAGTCTAAAGCTCGTCTAGCATCACTGACAAATAGTTGTCAATATTTAATTATTTATGACCAATAATCCTAGATATCAGGTCAAAACTATAGGTCCTGTGAGGGTTTACTATAGGAAGTAGATTCATAAACGTTATACTAGTATCTTTTCATGTTGTGACAGGTAACTTACTATATCTGTTTTAAATATTTCTAGTCTGAAATTATGAAATACACTTCTACAGTAGAAGTGCTCTTTGGCCATTAATTGTCCCTCCACCTATGTGTTGAATTGAACCCAGTGCCATTACCCATGTGGATTCTCTGCACCAGTTTGTACAGATGTCGGGTGGCTTTCCAACTAGAAGGCTGAATCAGCAGGCTCTTAGCACCATTACAGCACACTTCTGTCAAAGCATAGACATCAGTCTTTATCTGTAACACAGAAAGTGTGAATTTAGGCACCTAATACAACCTTTGCTTCTGTATTCTTCAAATTCTTTTATTTGGGGGGGGAGGATGTGCTCAGAAATATTACTGTAAGAAATAACATACACATAATTTTTCCTATATTATGTGCTTTTATTCACTCTTATTATGTCATAGTATTTATCTGAAAGTTGTGTAAATTCTTCAGTGATTTTACCTATTTGGAATATATTATTCTGAATTTTTAAGAAATGTTCTTTAATCAGCTTTACCATGTAATTCTATAGTGACAGTATGTTTATGAAAATGTAATGTTCACATAATACAGTGGTCTACTACTCTACATGAGAGTTTAGTAATCTTCTAAATTATTTGATTTTCCTATGATGTACCTTCTTATGGGCCTCTTATTTTTGCTGATGTTATAACTATCCATAGAAATATGTTCTGAGCATATTTTCCTGATTCTCACGACTAGGTCCTACAACTCATTTCCCCTCTTCAGGAGACCTAGTGTGGCCTGCCTTGCTTATGTCCTAATGTACCCTGGATTACTGGCATAGTGCTGGGTAGAGGAGGCTGTGGCAAATTCTTAGGAAGGCTAATGTGGTCATGTTGAAGGGGAGGATGACTTCAGTAACTGTTTCTATGGCTGCTAAACTTAGAAGGAAGAATGAATGACTTTTATCAGTTCAGAGATTTCTTAGTAGTCTGGGGATTAAATAGTTTTAGAGCTTTCAGTGAGTATGCCCACAGTCTAGGCTTCACGGTCCCATTGCTTCTCAAGTAGAACCCATCCTCAACATAGCAAACCTGACTATTTTGAGAATATATATAATGTTTGTGGAGATTTTCATCTCTTCCAATTAAACTATGCATTTGGTCTTCATCTTTCTCAACCTCTGGGTTGCAGAATAAGAGATAGGATCTTTACAGGCCACTAAAACAGAATTCTGGGTTTCAAATTTAGTTTTTAGTTGTGGAATGATCACTCTCAATTTTAGTTATCTTTTCTAAAGCACACTTAAATTTAGAAATACCAAGCTGATTCAACTATTTTTATAGATCATATTTGGCATGTCCCCGTGATCTATCACAGCACAAGCTAGTCAATTTTTTCTGTTAGTATTCTATTCCAGGTCACAATTTGAAAAGTGCTTTAAGAATTGTGCAACTACCTTGTGCCTGGCCTGTGTTTGCCTCACTACCAGTGATGGGGTTTTTCATACCAGGAAGATGGGAGATAATATGGGGCCCAAGCCTCTTTCCAGCATCTGCATTCTCCTGAACACAGGGCATCCACTGTCACATGCCAGCTTCCCCTGAAGCATCTGGACATGGGAAGAAGGAACTAGTCTTACCAACAACACTTGTAAAAGGTGAAGCTAAGAAATATGATTCTAGGAGAGTTCTCATGCTTCCCTTGACCAGGAGACCCGAAACTGTTCTGACCCACCACAGTTCTGAATTGGAAGAAAGCCTTCTTGCCCTTATGTTCATTAATCGTTAGTTTCTGAGCATGGCTTTGGGTGAGGCAAGTCTTTTCAGCTGATGACTCCCTCGATTTCCCTGGAGGGAGCTGTTAGCTCAGAGTTTCACATGGCAGCATTTGCAGTAGCAGCAGAGAATGAAGTGCTTCCTCCCAGTGGAGAATCTGGGCAACGTATCACTTCTCTCTCCAGAGAGACTCCTAAATGTTCACCTGTTACCTAGAAGAAGTCCACTGTACCTTATTACGTTACAATCCTCCTTAACTTTTTTCAGTCCTCATTTTTATTAGCCATTCAGAGTTTCTTTCCTGCGAACTGTAGTTTGCATTTTCTGCCCATTTTAAATTGGGTTTTTTTTTGTTCTTATGCTGAATTATAGGATCATTTACTATCTACACGTACCTGTAGTCTGAATAAATAATTCTTTGATGTTTTCATGCATTACAAATAAATTGAGTCTTTGCCTTATACTTCAGTGTGATTATAAGTTATTTGGTGCACAACCGATTTCTCCTTCTGACGTCCTCAAATTCATAAAATTTCCTTCTAGATTTTTTTTCATGTTTTGTTCAAGAACTTTGTATCTGCTCTGAAAGTATAATGAGGTTCTAGTATTTTATATTGTAACATTTCCTTCTTTACATTTGGTTCTTTACTATTCTTGCAATGACTATAATAACATTTTCTTGCAATCTCTCTGATGAGGAATTGTCACAGCAGACTCATGGAGGAGCCAATCTCCGCCTCCCCTACACCCTCCCTCCTTGCAATAACATCTTTGCATAAATAAATAAATAAATAAATAAATATTTGAATAATGGGGTCCTGCATCTCTTGTCTCTGGCTTTTCCATTAGTCCATTTGTTTAACTCAGAGAAAATTTCACGTTAATTTATTTATCATGCACTGAAAATAAATTTTGTCTTACTTGTCTTCTAAAAAGTGTCAGCTTTTTTGAGCCTTTATATTTTCTTCATATTTTCGAAGTCAACCGTAATGACATTATTTATCATCTCAACAAATTTACAGACTGATTTAGGAATAATTGGCGTGTGACTTTCTCGCCGGTGGGGTCTTTCTGTAGCACTCTAAATTAGCACAGAGTGTTAAATGGAAGGAACTAATAAGACAACAAACTGCTGCCAGGGCCACACACAAGGCTTCCCTCTACTGGCAATGACGCCTCCAATCCTTCTTCTACACTGAAGCCAGAGAGGTCTTCCTTTAAATATAGTCTTGTCTGTCACACACTTACCGCTCTCCAATGACCCTTTATTGCCCTCATAAAAAATGTTCATTAAAATGGACTGCAGAGTCTTTGTAAATCCTGCCCCAGTGGGCCTCTTCAGTGCCTCATCTCTGGACGTCCTTCTCTTCTTCCACCTTAAATACTAGCTTTATACTGCCAGGAGTTTTGCACATTTTCTTTCTTTGTTTTCCTCCTGTCTTCCCTCCTTTCTTTCTTTCTTTCTTGCATTCTTTTTTAGTGCATGTTTGCAGTACATAATGATTAAACTTATCATGGAGAGTCAGTATATGTACATAACCCATTTTAATTCTTATTTAAAACTATTAATACTATATAACTACTAATATATTTTGATATTTTATTAATGTGGGTAAATGAATTAATGTGTATTTATTTTTCTTTTGCCAAGCACTTGGATATGTCCTTGTAATTGGACCTTTGACTAACTTAGTTAACACTGTGGCAAATCATATCAGCTGGGAATAATCTTATCTGTACATTTTGTATTCTGCTCACAATCTGCTGGCTCCAAGGCAGGTTGGCATGAAGAACAGGAAAGAGGGCAGCAAGGCAAGCAAAGGATAGACAAGCCACTTCCTGTCCCTATCCAGGCCTCTGGGATTAGGCTGGTGACAAACCAATCAGTGGACTGATTTAGTAATCACACACCTTCAAGCCCAGAGTCACACACTCTCGATTCAGCCACCTCTGAAAAAGCCCCACCTGCAACCACACGAGTCTTTGAAGGGACAACTAGGCACAGATTACAACAATAGTTGTTCGTAATTAGTTTCGTCCAATAGTGTGACACGTTAATTTTGCTAAAGCTGCATTTAGAATGTTTAGACCTATTGTTTATTATTGAAATTGGTTTATAATTAATATTAATATTCTTGTTAGAATCTAACATCAACTTAATACATTAGTCTCATAAAATAATAGGCAATAAAATTTTGTTTTTTTTTGTAAATGCTTTAAATGATTAATGATCAATGGAAGACATAAAATACTCTGGGCCTGGTGATTTTTATAAGGTCCAAGATATATATGTAAGATTACTGCTTTTATTGATTTGATTTCAAAATTTTATTTTATTATTTTACCTTTCTGGTTTTTTTAAATTTTTTGCTTTGAGTCTATTTTAAGCAATTATAGAAGAGAAAGTAGATTGGATGGTTATACAATCTTCATTTCATAATTTAGTCACATGAAATTGTCAATAATATTCTTTAATCCTTTAAAAATCCTCAGCTCCTTTATGATCACAACTACTTTGTGATCTCTTTTTAGTTACTAAAATTATTTATTTGATCTTTACCTTTTCTTGATCAATTCTAAAACATATTTGTCATTTTTATTATAGTCTTCACAAAACACTAACTACAGACTCTGTCAGGTCTCTCTGGATTCTTTGCCATCATTTTTGTTATCTTTATATCATCTATCTTCGTGTATTATATAGGTATGTGGATATCTAACTCTTAAATTGGATGCTAGACTTATTTAGATCCAGTCTTCTTGAAGAATTTAATGCTTATAGTTTCTTTCTATGTATTTCTATGTATACTCTCAAGTAAAATTCTTTCTGGTGAATTTTAATCCTCACCAATAGATAGAGGCTGTTTTGAATCCCTAAATATTCCATTTTCCTTTAAAGAAAGCAACACCATAGTTTTTTTCAACTTTGCCTGATGTGTCTTTTTCTGTCTCCTTATCCTTTTACTTGCAAATTTTCTGCATGCCAAGATGTTAGATTACTTGTTAATGGCAAATAACTGAGGTCTGCTTTATTTTTTAATTCATTACAATAATACATATTTGAAATAATAAATTTGTTTCAATTATATTTATTAGGCTAAATATACATTGGGATTTAGTTTTCTTATTCTGTTTCTCATCTAACTTTCCTTTTTAAAGCTTTGTTTCTTTTTTTTAGCCTCATTTCAGATTTGTGAAATTTTATTTTTAATTCTGCACTCCTGCTTCATGGTTACCTTTTGCATTTTAATATCCTATTTGATTTAATTATATGTATCTAAATATAATTTCAATAATTCTTTCCACAAAATACATAATTTTGGGAAAATAGCTACCAAATTATCAGTGAAAAAGTGTGTATTTTTTCAAACTTTCCACTTTTTCATGGCTTTATGAAATAAAATGCACATATAATAATAGAAAATTGAAATCAATACACACAGTAAATGCAAGCCAAACAAATATTACATTTCATAAAAACTGCTCTGTTAAAATGCTTTTAAATTTTGTCTTACTCTCAATTTCTTCTAATAGATCAGTAGAATAGTGTGTAGACTGGTAACTATGAGAAAATATAGTTTGAGTAACTTCGACTATTAAGTAGTAACTTTATAGTACTCGGTCACTTCTCTTTTAGCAATAACTGTTTTTTATGTATGACAGAAATGTTAAGTATAACATTTTTGTTTTAAAGTGCAAATTATCGCTTAAACTCTTGTATATATGAACATTTGTTTACACACACACGCACACACACACACACAGAGTCCCTGACTTAATTATAAAATTTTCAATTTCATTGCATGATTCTTTTTCTTATTTCTCAAATTAGGCCTCTTTTCTGTGACACAGTCGTTCTGAAATAATTCTTTGATTTCTTCTCATGAAGATAAGTTGGTGACATATTTTTGGTATTTTTTTCTTCAAATATCTTTATTTCTTCCACAATTTTTAGTAACAGTTTAGTTGAACATCCAATTATAAATCGCCAGAGTGTTTTCTTCTCTTCTCGGGACTTTGACGGTATCATTTTACTATGTTTATACCTCGCGGTGCTTAATTGACTGTCACCTTGAGTGGGAAGGCTCAGTCGAACTGAGTCAGGAAGATGGCTCTGGGCGTGGAAGACACATTTAAGGAGGATCGCTCTGGGAACAGGATAAAAGGAGGAGAACGGGAGGGAAGGATTTCAGCTGATCTTTGTTGCTGCTGATCTTCTTTAGGGCAACCTGGTTGCAGCTGATTTTCTTCTCCACGACCATCACCAAGGATAGCTGTCGTCCTCCTTCTTCTCTTCGGAAGAGGGGGCCCTGGTCTTGGTCCTTGCCTTGAGGGTGGTCTTCTGGCTTCCGATGCAGATTCTTCAGCTTCCTACACCACCTTCCGGTCTGCCCACGCAGACCCTTTAGCCTTCAGCACCGACCCTCTGACCTCCTGGCACAGACTCCTCCATCTTCCTTCGGAGATCTTTTGCCTTCTGCTGCAGACTCCCAGGAGACATTGCCGTGGGCTCCATGCCTTCCACTGGATTCTCCGGATCTCTAGCCTGTGCACTCTTCTAAATTTGACTCCGTGGGCAAATACCGTAAGCTAATCTTTTAAATTTCTATGTCCTGCATTCATTTTGATTCAAACCACGTGCAACCTCTACAGGAGCCTCGCCCCAGCCCTGTAAAATCTTGTAAGCCCCAGTACATACCCTTATGGTATCGCAATTTCCTTTGTCATCTTTTTTTCTCTTTCTCTACCTTTAATTTTTTCCTCTGCACTTGATAGTCTTTGCTATTATTGTGATTTATTTTAGTGTGAATTTCCTTTTATTTAATTGGCTTGTATTTCTGCCACAATATTTTTGTTTTTCTCTAATTTTGTAGAATTTACATCCATTTTACTTGCCAATATTGCTTCTTGAATAGTCTTCTTTATCTCTATTCTCTTTTCATTACTTCTCACATATCACTCACTATCTTCTACAAATCAGAAGAAATTTAGATATTTCATCTCCATCTTCCATGTTTCTTAGTATCTTGTTTTTCCATCTTTTTCACTTATGTGATGCATTCTGGACAGTATTTTCCAGCTATTTCTTCTAGTTTATCAATTCTCTCCAGAGCTCTTTTTCCTGTTCACCTATTTAGTGTTTTATTTTGGTGATTATACTTTTCATATGTGCATGTTCTGATTATTTTTCAAATATGTTATTTTATATTGCCTTTCATTTTTTAGTGCTTGTTTACATTTTTTTCTCCATAAACATCTTTAAAATATTTTTCATTGTATATCTCTTAATTCAACTGTCAAGGAATTTGTAAGGCTTAATTCTCCTGCTGTGGTTTAGCCAAGTGGCACTTAAAGTGCCATTTTAGGGCTGGGAATTTAGCTTAGTGATGAGAGTGCTTGCCTGAAACACAAAGCCATGATTTCGATCCCTAGTACCCACCCCCCAAAAAGTGACATTTTACTAAACACCTTCATTAAAGACAATAATGTTCCAAATATATTCAATTAATTTTTCTTCAAATATGCTTAACAATTCTGGTATACATTGTTTTTCAAAGTTAGTATTTATATTTTAGTTATTTGCTGTCTCTGTGTCTATTTTGACAGATTTTTGTCCACTCTAAAGAACTTATTGCTTTCATACTATCAAATTTTCAAACTTGAGCAAAAAGAGAATGATAAACTATTTGGAACTTTTGTGTTAGAAATATATGACAGGGGGGCTGGGGATTTAGCTCAGTGGTTAAAGTGCTTGCCTTGTAAGCACAAGGACCTGAGTTCGATCCCCAGCACCAAAAAAAAAAAAAAATATATATATATATATGTATATATATATATATATACATGTATATATATATATGTATATATATATGACAGGCTCCTAAAAACATTACTGTTTTGTTTTTAGGAGCCTGTCGTATATTCATGAAAAAAGACTTGTGAAAAGGACTTCCAGACCTGCTGAAGAAAGTGGCAAACAATGGGACAAGTAAGCCGGAGTATCTTGAGGGATATTAATGGCCATCTATCTTTTACTGTAACAAACTTTTAAAATTTAAATGTTTAGCTGTATTTTTCAAATGCACTGATTGCAATGTACTAATCTGACATGTGCATACTCCTATTAAATGTATTCTGATTAAAAATGATAAACTGCGCATGTTATTTGCATAGAGTTCAAGGAAAAATTAAATCTTAAATTTTAGTTTATGAATCTTTACAATAAGATGCTTTTTGAAGTTAGAAAAATACTTTGTTCATCCCTAGAAATTTAATTTTCACAGGCAATTTTGGGGTTCCTAGATTTTAAAGTTTCTTGAAATTGAAGTGCATTCTTAATTTACACAAAAAATTTGGTTTGTTCCTAAATTTGAACTAAATATTTAAGATACATTATGTTGCCTTATTTTACTTCAGTTTGGATAAATACAGCAAATCCAAATTTAAATGATCTACTCAGTCAAGTGTGAAATTTTCTTCTTTGGTTATTCACTGCACTGAATAACATCAAGTGATTCTTTCTTTTCTTTTTTTAGTTTCTTTTTTCTTTTTTGTTTTCCACTATTTTCTTGAGTTTATTGTTCAGACTGATGAACTTCATACTAAATTTTTGGATGGGAAAATTTTTAATTAAAAAAAAAATTAGGTCACTGTTGTACAGTTCCTATATGCAGGCTGGGCTCCATTCTCTGTGTAAGGTTTTACCAGGTAACATGATGGCGTGAGGCCAGGCTGAGTTCTTTCTAGAGACCGTGGAGGGAACCACTGATCTGCTCATTTAGATCATCCATCATGCTATTCTTTCCGATTGTAGAGCTGAGGTCTTGATTCTCTTGTTTGCTGTCAGTTGAAGGCTATTTTCATGTCTGGAGCCTGCTCTCAGTTTCTTACTGGCTATATCCTGCATATGTAAACTCCTCCATCTCAGAATGCAGAACTCACCTTGTATTAAATTCCTCTCCTTCTGTGAATATCTGTGACATCCCTGCTAGCAGCTAATGAAAACTTTGAAGACTTTCCTGATATCCTGATATTATGCTGAACCCATCCAGATAATCTCCATATTTTAAGATCAACCAATTTGGTATTCTACAGATATATGCTGTATTTCATCAAATCTATATAGATTAACATTGGTTGAATAAATTAGACAGTTTTAAATAACAAGCATATTTAGAATTCTTCTTACTATGTTCCATCACCTGGTCCCAAATAATTCAAATTCATGAAAAAATGTGAAACACATTTACCTTTCAAGAGTCTCGTCTCATTAATAGCCTAAGTTCAGATTCTATAATTTTAATCTAATTTTTTTCCATGTTAAAACTCTAAAATCTGATCCAAATTGGATTAACATCTCATTTAGGACTGAATATATCTCCATTTCTGGACTAAGGAAAAAAATGTGTGTGTGTATGTGAATATATATATATATATATATGTGTGTGTGTGTGTGTGTGGGCTGGGAGTGTGGCTCCACAGTGAAACACTTGCCTTGTACAAGCAAGGACATGAAGTAGATTCCCAGTACCACAAAATACTGATAATAATAACCACAATTTTTTTTTAAATACAAGTTATCAGACATTACCACTCCCAGTACAAAATATTGGTACAAACATAGGGTAGGAGCTAGAAACATCCTTATATTTTTGACTTTTAGTAACTAAGCCACAATAAATTTGGCTTTCTAAATGTCTTCTGCTTTGATTGAATTATACAAGTTACATACTATCAGAAGTGACATAATACTTTGACCTCTGATATTTGCAAGGTTTCTGCAAATGAATGATTATGGAGCCATAACCTTGCCTCTTCTCTGTGTCACACTTTCAGCAGCCTTATCTTAATTTAGCTTCTTTTATCACTTGGATAGATTCATAGTTTCCCAAATCAAAATTTCATGACAGTTCATGGTAATGTTTAACAGGTCATCCTTCAATCTGTCACTCACTTCTCACATTTTATAATTAGTGGCAAGAATAAGCAGAGCAATACCTTCAACACTTTGCTTGGAAATAGCCTAAGCCAAATAAAGGTACTGTTTGAGTTGTTCAAGACTCAATTTTGCTAACATCTGACTACTACATAAAATATAGGAAATTAACTCACTCATTTTCAGTAACAACCCCCTTGCTTCTCTCTGAGTTCTCATGGAGCTATTCAAGTCCATATCCTACTAAAAATCTGTTTATGATAATTTATCTGTCTTAAGGTAATTCAGGATTTCTCTAATATACAGCAACTTTAACATTCAAACTTCTACATTGTCTGTTCAAGCCAATTTAAATTTTTTATTGACTTATTTTGTCCTCAACTCAGGTTAATTTTCCTATGTACTTACTTGATTTTAAGATTCAAAGACTTAATTCTGAGGTGTTAGTCGCATTACCACGTTCTAGGCTTTAGTTTGGATCACATATCTCAGGATTTTAAAAATGGGGACCAAATTATGTCTCCATTCTTAAGAACTATAAAACTAGACTTTTCCTGAATGATAGGTACTGAAAGCTTCCAAGTTTCTAGCTTTATTTTCCACACTCACTGAAGGATATGCATTTCTTAAGTCCATTTAATAGTTTCAAAGTTACAGTGCTAGTATATTTGGTAATATAAGGGTGAACCACAGAGCCTTCTGTACCATACAGCATGTTTTCTTTCCGTAACTTATATCATTTTTTAAACAAGTTATACTGTTTGCAAGGTATCTGTTAGTTACTGAAAACTCAATTTTCTAGTATAATGACATTCTTGGACCTTCCCCCATGTAGAATCCCTTGTGGTGTTTCAGGATACCACTATTTCTAGACCACCAGAATATGTTAAACCCTTATCTTTATGGAAGTTTTATGTGTCAAACATAAATACCGAAAGTTTACCCACAGTGATTCTGCCTTTTAGGTATATTAGTGTTTCACTGAACAGTCTCTACAAAGACGACAAAGGAAGTTGTTACAGCATGAATTTATGGTAGCATGGATTTATGGTAGCATAGCTTGGGGAGGATAATTCTTCTCAGATAAAAACATGAGTAATACAAAAATCACGCTTGCTAAATAGTCATAACTGGTTGAGATTCCTTGGGGAAAAATTAACTTAATCAGAAAATCCTCTTAGTGGTAGTAAGTGTGTTGGCTTCCCACATAATCTGAGTTTTTTTTAATTGAATTCAATGAAAAATAATACAACATACAATAGTTTTTATTCTAAAGTATTGTTCTTCATTGTAGAGGATAATCAAGGTAAAATGTATGTGTGCTGTATGTATTATTTTCTGAGCTATTTTTTGCCTTTAAGATTATCGAGTATTTTAACACCATTGCTCTTATAGATTAGTATATGTAGTATCATGATGATGAGCGAAATGTATGCAACTTAAAATTTCAAAGTATAGGTTCAAGTACCCTATAACATCTTAGTAATAGAATGCCTCTCTGTGGTTTTTTTCCTCTAAGCTTTGGATTTTTTTTTCTTTTTCTATTTTAAAAGTGATAATAGTAATTACTTTGCAAGACTTTAAAAAAATGGATTAATAATACTAAAACATTCATGAATGTTAAATGAAATAATGCATGTAAACTAAGAAGAATGACTGTCATAATCACTTGTTATGATTTGCATATACGTTTACAATTTATCTGCTTTTATACACTTAGCATCTTTGAATTTTTTAACAGTGAGTTACACAGTACAAGTATTTTACTTTACAGTGTTTGAAATTGAGGTTCAAAACATTGTCTGATGCACATCACGTAGTAGACAGAACTGCAAATTGAAAGCATTGTTGGTAATTCTAAACATGCTGGGGATGAAGCAATTACATAAAAAAGCTTAAAAGTAGACACAGGGTCTAGTGGAATAGAACAGAGGACCCAGGAATAAACCTGAGCATTTGTACCATGTGTTTCTTGACAAAGAAGCTCAAAACATACATTTGAGAAAAGGCAGGATCTTCAAGAAATGGTGCTGGGAGAATTGTATATCCATCTGTAGGAGACTGAAACTAGATTCTTTCTTCTCATCTTGTACAAATAGCAGCTCACAATGGTTCATGTTAGACCTGAAATTTTGAAACTACTAGAGGAAAATACAAGGCAAACACTTCGGGATAGTGGTATAGGCAAAATTTCCTGAACAGGACTCAGATAATTCTGGAAATAACAAGAATTGGCAAATGGTGTACATGGAAACGTTCTGCTCATAAGAAGAAGCAACAAAGTGAAGTGACAGCCTACAGAAAAGGACAAAATCTTTGCAAAGCTATTCATCTGACAGGGTTAACACTCATATAACGAATTCAAAAAACTCCAACAAGAAAAAAAAAAAACAATCCAATTGGTAAATGAATGAATGAACTGAACAGTCACTTCTGGAAAGAAGAAATAGAATCGGTCAAAAATAGCTGGAAAAAATGCTCAGAGCATAACTTAAGTGCTTGTGTCCAGTCTTCAACTTCTCATTTTTAAGGCTGATCTTCAGTAAGGTTGTTGTTTCTGGAAAAGGGTCATTTTTGTTTTATTTCACTCCATCATTTATTGTCAGTCATTAAAGGTGTAGAGTGTCTAGATCATTGTGCTCAACACATGCTACGTTAAGCATTTTATTAAATTTATTTTCGCTAGATTTTTGGTACAAATCCATTACATATATATATATATATATATGCAGTATATTCTCAAGGCCTGACAGAAAATAAGTTCAAAAATAGTATTTTCTCACATATAAATTAATTTAACAAATATTTAACAAATCCCTATTACTATACGTTCTAAAACTTGTGAACACGATGGTTAGTAAGATGGGCACGGATTGTCTTTGTATAGCCCATACATTTGGAAAGCGCACAGAAACATAATAAGCTAGGGACAGGCTTTCCTTTCTGATCAGTGTTGTATTTCTTATAACTTGGAAAACCTAATGGACCTTGTTTGACTTTAATGAGAATATCCAAGTGAGGCTTTCTGTATGTTTGTTGAGGCTCCGAGTTTAGTTACTGGCCTCCTGCATATTGTAGGTGTGCCAAAACCCTATCGGGCATTTCTGGGCTTCGCAAATGGCACTTTTTCATCCTTCGTTTCCTTTTTCTTTCTTTCATGTGTGTGAGGGGTACATGCAATACTGGGGATTGAACTCAGGGCTTTTACATTGAGGTGGATCCCCACTGTCTTTATTATTATTATTATTATTATTTTATTTTGAGACAGGGTCTTTCTAAATTGTTAAACTGCCCAGATCGGGCTCAAACTTGTGATACTTCTGCCTCGGCCTCTCAGAGTGCTGGGATTACAGGTGTGCGGCAACACGCCCGGTGTACTTCCTCTTTGACAGCCTGACTTGTGCAGTTTTATGTTTCACACACAGAAGGATACAATTTTAGTTGTCGCGATCTTTCACTGCCTTCCCTTGTTATACGTGTCGCTCAGCACTGTGGCTGTAGCTTCAGCTAGCCTCATCAAATTGTCACAGATTTCCTCTTGTACTGTTCCTCAGGAGCCAAGACAACTTGCATCCACCGTCCTTTCCAGGCTCCCATCCTGGAGCAATGACTCTTTTGCTGAGAGCAGCTTGCCTTCAACAGGGCATAGTTGACTCCACCTTCGTTTGAAATCATTGCCCTGATTCCCAGACGGAGAACGTGGCTTCATAGACACTTAGGATTCCCCATCCGTATGCAGACCGGAAGTGTTTAGAGTTCAGGTCTTCTCTGAGATGGTCAAAACATTAAAAGTTCATCGGTTTTCATGGCTAGCCTGATCTCAGGACTAATGTTTTTACCTTTACAGTATTTTCATGAGAAAATAATTTTAAAGATTTAAACAAGCAAAATAACTATCAGTGATTGTTTTATAAATTCACCAGCTTTGAAATAGGATATTGTGAGTTTGTCTAAAATTACAGTCCTCAGAGTTTTGTGAGATGGGTAGTTTGTCGTGGGCCCAGATAAAACTATCTCCTCTTCAGTGAGAGCAAAAGGCAGATAGAGCAGTTGTAGGTGTAGGGAAGGTTACACTGGGACATTTGATGCGAAGCAATCACAGTAGCAACCAAGGATTCAGTTACTTTCTCGAGCATGCCCAGCTGAGATTATTTAATCCTGTAGTTTAGTTTTGTTTTCGAGAATTTTTTTTCTAGCCTGCCATATGAAAACTTTGCTTTCCCCCTTCTGAGGAGCCATTTGCCTACGTCTCCTTCTTCTGAGCCCAAGGTTTGTGCAAAACCTGACTGCACAGGGAGTTGAATATCAGTATCTGAGGGTAGAATTGGGCCTATAATGAGTATTGAAATAGAATAATGAATTGAAACCTGTGTACTTAAATGTGTGTTTCTCATTTCTGACTAAAATGCCGCTCAAATGAAAGCCAATTTTCTTTTTATGAACTCAACTCATAATTAGGACCTTGAATTATAATAGTCATAGAAATGGTAGTTATAATATAGACATATTACATTTGATTAGATTTTGCACCCGGGAAATTTTCCTTTGTATTAACTGGGCGTTTAATTCCAACTCCACAGAAGGTAACTTTGAAATTACAGGCTGTGGACTGTGCCGGCCCGGCACTCTGACTCTGTAATGGCAGCCCGCAGAGCATCAGGGCCAGTGGCTACATGTTGTTTGACTCTACGATTGTCATTTTATTTTTCTGGGTTTCCTTTAAATTATTTTTAATAGTGTGGTTGCATTGTCCATAGCATAAATCTGGGAGCAAGATTTGCATTTAGAATGCTATAAAATACATTGTTCCTTCGGGTATACTAAGGAGGGTACGTATACCAATTCACATAAATCAAGATAAGAATACTAAAAGCAAAGCAATTTGATTAGGTACTAAATTCAAAACATTACGAGATTGTGGTCTAACAGCCACCAGGAACTTAAGTCATCTTGCATCCATAGCTTTGTCTAGTGTGGAGAATTAAAATGACAGTTTTAAGAGATAAAGGCAATCTTGTTCCTATTGAGCTTTAGGGTTCTTGCTGGTTTATCTCCGTTATGAGGTGTAACGTGATATTATATACACATCTACTATAAACATTCAGACTTTTATAGACATGTCAAAAGGGTACCACTTGATGTGAAATAAAATGAATTATTACCTTGTAAAAACTTCCCTGATTTTCTCTATCACGGGTACACTCTTTCTCTACCCTTTCTACCATCTTAAAAACCCAGGAGAAACTAAAGAGAAACAACTTCAGATTTTGCTCTAAGTGTTACCAGATAACTAGTGTATAGTTTTTCAGTGTCAAGGATCAAACTATACTTCTGTGTTCACTGCAAAAATAGTATCATAATTTACATATTACAAATGAATGAGTTGTCTGAAGATTTTCAAGCTTATATTTATGTAACATATTTATGTGATTTTCTTTTCAGTCTTATGAAAGTCTTACATATATTGAATTTGCCACAATATTTTTTTATAATTTCAAGTGGTGTCCTAAGTCCATAATCTCCTTGCATTCCTAAAAGAGATATAAAATAAAATATACATCTAGACTATGTATTAAGAAGCTTCCTTTTTTTTTTTTCAAAGTGTTCTCTTTAAAGCTAGCATAATTTTTTTCTCATCTTATATTCTGTCAATGACACTGCTGTGGGCTTGATTTTTTTTTTTTTTAATGTGTTGGAGATGTTTGGCAAGTAATAGCATTCCTTTCCTATCAAGTTTTACAGCTTTTATATAGCCGGTACAGCCCATTTAAACTCATATCCATTCTATATGTACTTGCTTTTAGTGATATTTCTTCTTTGTATGGTCCCTTATAATTAAGAAGAAGGCCCCGAAGGGCCCAATTAGCCAACATGTGAATGTAATTATAACTCTTGGCTTTTTTCTTTATTCTCTTTCTGTGTGTATCTGTGTAGTATACAGCATAACCTAGTTGGGGGAAAATCCCCGCCAGAAATAAATTACATATTGATATTTAGGTACTATATGGCCTATATTCATCATGGTTGCCTAATAGACACTGAGTTCCTTCCTGTATATTAAAGGCATTAGATACTCTACAGTCACCTTATGTATTGGGCACCCCTTCCTATGTGCAAGTTGAATGAAACAACCAGACTTCCTAATAATCATGAGATTCACATCCAATCGGTGCACAAATCCAGTTTGCTCCCAAAAGGATTCTCAAGAGGGCTGAAGTTTGGGTGGTGAATTCATAAAGATGTGTCATCAGCCAGCAAGTTTTTAAGGAAAGCAATCTGTAGCAATGGAAAGTTAGAGCTTTGGAACAAGAAGTGAGAATTCACTGTTCTGTAGTGTCAGTTCGCAGGTTTGGGTTTCCTGATTTTCGTCACCCAGCGAGTCCTACAGAACTGCCCCCTGCACAAACAGAATGCCCTCTTTATTTCATGGAGTTTCTTTTCTGGGGTCACTTAATGTTGTTAACAATATTATCATGAATCTCCAGAGACCATATTTCTCATTGTAAAGCAGCGTATTTTCAACATATTTGAGGATTAGAAGGACTGTTTAGTTTCAGTTCATAATAAACTTGCAAATGGACGGTCGAATAGATATCCTGGGTTATCTTTGTTTTTACAACCAAGGTAGGTAGTTTAGCATGCCAATATTAGCATTTTATACCAGACCCCCAGGGAGCAGTTCCATGGATTGCTCTCCGCATTAATCCAGGGAGAACCGTTTGGAGTCTGATGTTAATGGTGCCCTCTACAGGTCTGAAATAGTGATCTGGGTTTTTACTCTGAATTTTCTAATTCTCTTGTGTTTATTCCCAAATTGAATCCCCTGTCCTAATCTGTCACTCTCTAATTTTACTTGTTCACTTTTTATGCGAATCTTGTCTAGCTTAGATTGGTTATAGTGATAATAGCTAATGAGACCTGACATAATTTAACTGTATTATTACATTTATGTCTCATAATAACTGTCTGGCTCAGATTTTATGATTGTCCCTGTTTTACAAAGATGAAAACAAAAGCCTTCAAGGCCGTGGTTTTAAGTGGTGGAGCAGGGACAATTGTAAAGCAGATCACTTTTACTTCAGACCCTCAGCGTGACTTCACTAGCAAACTGCTGTCATCTATTAAACAAATGCTGTGCATGTATTGGGTCTTCTCCTCTGCCGTATTATCACCCTGGGCCTTAGCCACTGGCTCAGCTTCTTTATTCCCTTCTTGGAACTTTTTCTTACCAGCTGCTACTACTCAAATTTCTCATCTATCTGCCCGCTCTCCCAATCATTCATGGGGTATATTTTAACAATAGACTTTATTTTTATGGAGAGAAACTATCTAGGTAATATTCTGCCAAGGGAACAATCTTAAGTCCGTGAGCATTTATTTTCCCCTAGGACAAAACCTGTGTATATTAGGAAATGTGCATTACTATTAGTGATTTATATCTAAAGCAGACTCATGCATACATAAAAAGCGCTTAGGTCTCTTGGTTTCCCCCAAGAGGGGTTGGCTGCAGCGCTGCTTGACTTCTTTCCTTGGTGGATGCAGTTACTAGAAACTTGTAGTTTCAGCACACTTCTCCTGCTAATGCAGAAGAGTGTTCATTTATGGCTAGAGGTCCTGTCGAGCCGCGTATCATTGAGAAGAAGTGTGTCAAGTGAGAGGTTTCAACTCGAGAGTTAAGGAGAACGACAACTGGAATAAGCAATGAAAACACAAGGGCAATTGGCAGAACCAAAGGATAATGACTGACCACTAAAAATAAGTTAAAAAGAAATTATGGATGTTAAACACTTGAAAGAGAAAAACATATGACCTGTTTGTATGAAAGTATCTTTAGGTATCCATTTATATACTTGATATTCAATTCAATTCAACTAATATTTGCTAGACAGTGGTACCGAAAAATATGGTAGCTGTACTACAGATTAGCTGAAAATTTTAAAACGTAAAAACACACATAAATATGTAATGTATTATGTATGTCTTATTTCTAAATACAACTTTCATTAACTTTTCTCATTATCCTCACTGGAATTTTGTCTTTTGAGTTTCCAATTTTATGTTTCAAGCCTCCAAGGGTTCTGTACACTGCTGTTTTTTTCTGATGCCCACATTGGCTGGTTTCCCACAGAAAGCTGATATTCTCACATTTTTGACCCCACACTGGCAATGTCCCGCAAAGAACTGCAGCTACAGAAATTCAGCTCAGCCTCTCTACCTCTCTCCTCCACAGGCTCCTGGTCCTAGCCCTGATTGCCTCTGGTAGCAAAGCTTTCTGCATTCTTACTGGCTTATCCTCAGTGTTCTCCTCCGAATAGTTCTACTCCTTAACTCTTGGGTTGAGATCTCTTCTGTCACTTGACACACTTCTTCTAAACCTCACGTGGCTCCGTGTGACCATAAATGAACTCTCTTCAGCATTAGCAGGAGCAGAAGCAGATCTTCAAGGAGCCGCGTTAGCACAAGATCTTCAAGTAGATCTTCTTGAACTAGTTTTCTTAAAAATAATTACGTAAAACATTTATTGAATGTCTACTGGATTGTTTATTATTTTACATGTTCATAACAATAGATTTTTAGAAACCTTTTCCACTTTTAATAGACGAATCAAAATTATTCTGCAATCAAACACACAGCCCTTGTGTCTCAAACAAGCAGATTTCAAAATTCGCTCCTTGATTTACAAAGAAAAGCCTGTGCTTTTATTACTAGGTCATGTTTTCTGACACTGATAAAAGTACAAGAAATGGAGAAGACATTCTGAGGCCTTAAATTGAACAAGTGTATGACATTTGCCCCATGGGACAATTTGATGGTGTCACTCTTTCTATTCTCTGTAGAGTGAAATGTACTAGAGTAGTTAAGGCCAAAAGCCATGGAAAAAGTATTCTATGGAAAATACATTACTGCAGTAGAATTGTGCCGAATGAAGATTAAGGATTATTTATGTCAAGCTCTCTACAATTGTTTACGTGTTTTAGGCTGTCAGCCGCTCTGAGGCCTAGATGCCCTTTTTCTTACCATTTTACTGATGTTCAAACTAGGACTCAAAACAATAACTTAGCCAGCACCTTAAAAGATAGTGGGGGAAGAATAGATTAGCTTCAAAGTCCAAACATTATCCATTATAGGTATTGCCTCAAAGGTGAGGAGTCATTTCTTATTCTCTCTCTCTCTTTTTTTTAAACTAAAACACCCCAACCAAGAAAGAGAACAAAGGAGATGATTTTGTTGAACTATTACAGGGATTATATCTAAAAAATACTATATCTAGAAGTCTATATTTGGAAGTCATTCTTTAATGTTTTATTTCCTTCTTTGTTTTACATGATTAATTTCAAAAGTACTTTTTTTCAAAATAAGTTTTTCAAAAATACGACATACTCAATACATTTGGCAGTAAAAATATTGATGAATGTTGTATGTGAGTATTTTACAGGAATTTTAGAATGAGCAACAAATAAATATATTCTATCTTGCACAATATGACTTTACAGTGATAGAAAATATTGACCATATATTTCCATTTTGTACTATTTTAGTTATTACGAGTGGTTTCTAATGGACTCATTACTGTATGAATGAAAATAAGTTTGTGATACAAAGATACAAGAAAGTAGAATTGTAGAAAAAGATTTACTATATCAGAGACAGTTATGACTGCATCTTGCCATTTTCATTAAATATGGAGCTCTGTAGCAGATGGACTTCAAAGATATTTTAAAGATTTAAGTGCTAATGCACGGGAGAATTCCAATGCAAACAGTTCCTTTAAAGTATTTCCATGCATACTGGGAGGTGGGAGGGACCTAGCGAGCCTTCTTAATCTTGCTTAGATCTTTCCATTAATAGACTGTTGTAACATTACCTTCACCAAGCATGAGAAGAGTGGTCTTACTGGGAGAAGCTTGGATTCTGCCTGAATCATCTTTCCCTCAAATGAAGTTTAATAAACCATTCTAAATAAAGAAACAACTCCAGCTGCAAGGAAGGAGTTTTAGTTTAGGATCATTTTATTAAATATTGAATATTTTATTCTTTGAAAGCATATGGCACACAAATGTTGGGAATTTCCAAAGAAGCCAACTTCTCATTGAATAGCATTCCTGCTTTGTGTGTGTGTGTGTGCATGTGTAAATGATTGGTTAAAGTTAGGTATTGAAGCTGGAAATATATAGTTTGCCTTTCTGAATGCAGCCGTATCTCTACACAGTTTAAGTGTGTATAAATGCTAATAGCAAAGTCAGTGCAAGCTTGTCACAGGTTGAGAATCATGTGGTTCCAGTTATGAGACCATTATGATTGTCAATATTGCATGCGACTCATACTTAAGAGCATTCTTCATGTTAAGACCAAGTGTAGAGGAGGGAGAATTTAGGTAACTAGTTAACCAACTAAGCATAATCAAAGAAGCTGCTAAAGGAAAAATTCTATGTATACTAAAGTTTATATTTGTTCCATACTCAAATCTGACTTTACTTCTACCAGTAAGATTATTTCAGTTTTTTAGTTATGTGAAACATTACAAATACATTCTTGTGTTAATTTGCTCCTAAGAGAAATTTTGTATGTAAGAATTAGATTTTTAGGTGACTTTATCTTCTCTTTGTCTATATATATTGTGTAATTTACCCTAACGTATCTGTATACAATTTAAGAACTGATACACCAAATAAGGATAAAAATGTATCTTTTTTTTTTAAACAAGGGAATTAATGATCTGATTTTCTCTCACATTTCCACTTCAGCAGAGTTTGCAATAGAGAGTATCCTCATAATTTTTTCTCAGGTATGAGTGACCAATATCATAGACAGAGAAAAGGAGACAGACTTTCCTCAGGGATAACACTTCATTCTATCCCTGCATGTCCGCATGAAGAACATACTGAAGTAAATTCCACCCTGGACTCTGTCACTAATAGGATGATCTTGGATAAGTAACGTATTTTCAATAAATTACATAATCACTTCTACAATATGAAAATAAGTATATATGCATTATATTTGTTGAAATGAAGTTAGTAATATTTGAAGTGATTTTAAGTGAATATTCACATATAAATATTAGTATTTCTTATTACCATGCCACTCTAAAGGCTCTGCTGATAATAGGTCATGGGAAACTATTCTCCTTCCCTCCTTAGGTTATAGCTAGACAACTTTACTCCCATCCACTTTATTTTATAGAGTGGGGAATCCAACTGTGAGGGCCTACACTAAATTAGACAACTAGAAAAACAAAGCTTGGAAATGGCGTTGCTATTCCATTGTCACCACCCACCAAAGCTAGCCCCAGTATCACTGTCTATTTATAACAAGAATTTTACTTGATAAAGTGTCCTATAAATCAAATTGAAGATTTACAAGAAGTCTCTTTATTGCATAGATTTAAACATAGATTGAATGCTTAGGTAAATATTGTACCATTTTTATAAAATACTAGCTTAACTGAAATACCATTAATAGTAGAGAACTAATAAATAAACCAGCATTCCAATCCAGACGTATTATTAAGGGAGGAAGCAATCAGATCTATAAAGTAGTCTTATATTGTAGAAGAGTGAACTCTTTCTAACCAGATGTTGTAATTTTTGTTTGGCCTTTGTATAGCACAATGTGTTCTAAGGTACTTTGTAATCATTAATTAGAAAAGCCTCACTTAACCTAAGTAATTCTGTTCCTCCCAATTCTGAAAGATGTATGCAATTTAAAATGTTCCAGCACCAACCTTTAATAGCTTCAAATAAATAACGTCTATCTGATTATGGTGATTTCTTTTTATATCAACAATGTCCCTAACATAAAACACATTTACTCCTATTTTTTCATGTCCCATCTTTTGTTTGTTTGATATAAATTGGAATCTTAGAACTCTTTCAACACTTTTGTCACTTACTAGCTGTATTGCTATTCCTACTACTTTATTACAAAATCTTCATATATGAACATTTTTTTTAAAGCGGATTGTTCTGTTAGTATATGCTAGGGATATATAACAAATATATTCATTGCTGAGTGTTGTTACGTATACATGCCTCATCTTGATTCTATGAACTATTTTTAACAAACGCTTTAATATAGTTTTGCCTGTGTTGACTTCCCTACTAGATGTTTAGGACAGAGGAGTAAATAGCATGGCACCGAGAGCACCAAATGCTTTGGTAAATATTTACTGAGGATTTAAAACACTGACTTGTGCTGTGGAGGAAGTGATGACCCGAAGCACATATGATCATGGGTAACCTTTACACAGCGTGAATTGCATAAAGAACTGCATGAAGAAAAGCTCAGTTAGAATCCTCCCTGCACTTATATAAAGGACTTGAACATTCACGACTTTGGGTACTATAAAAGATCCTGGTGCCAACCCTACATGGATACGGAAGGATAACTGGATTAACTTCTGCAGACAGTCATAAACTATGATGAACTTCATGACTTAAATGACAGAAATGTCTTTTCTGATGATTCCGGAGGCTGGAAGTCAAGAAGAATCAAGGTGCCCGTGAGATCTGCTCCTCCCGAGGCCCCTCACCCGCGCTCATTCTCAGTGTGTCATCCTTACATGATTCAGCCTCAGTCTGTGCGTCTGTGTCTGTAGACTCTTTATTCCTGTAAGGACACCAGAGATATCAAATTAGGATCCATCCATATGGCTTCATTTTACCTTAATGTCTTCTCTATAGGCTTTAACTCCAAATGCAGTCACATTTGAAAGCATGTCACTTCAACATGTGAATTTGCAATGGATACAGTCTATTCTATAACAAATTGCTTTCCACTAAATAGTACGGCCAGTATCATTGAGGGCAAATTCCTAAGCAACACAAAAATGCAATGCTAGTGACCCTGCTAGTGTGCGTGTGTGGACACATGTCCGCGTGGTTTGTTGCAAGGGAAGGCAGTGGTTTGATCAGAGTGGACACTTCGAGGGACCTGCGTTTCTTTACATGTAGTATTAGCTCATAATTATTCTGTCCATCACGTGTTGTTCTGTTAATCTGATTTGACCCAAGAAAATTGAGGCCAGTAAATCCAACACTTGATATGTCTCTCTAAAACAACACAAAGAAACAGAAGGAAGAAAAAGGATAACAAACTTGTCAGACTGACGCAAGTTTTTACGTATAAAAATATCCATTTTTAGTCAATGCTGAATGCAAGAGTCATGGATATATTTTAGCTATTAGAAACATGTGAATGTGAGAAAAACATTAGGAAATAATGCAACTGCTATACTTTGTGGGGTCCCAGATTTAAAAGTTAAAAGACATTTCTTAAACATTTGTTTTAATTTTGTCAGCATTGATTGGGCTAAATGCAGGGGTTTTTTGTTATCATAGGTGACATGCATTATTTGAGTGTATGTAACTATGATTTTATTTGTAAAATATGATAGCATGTCTTTCACAATACTATAGAGGGTAGTGTTATATTTTTATATAAATAAACTATGAACAATGAAAATGTACAACTTATTCTGGTGAAGAAAGTGATTAACTATGAGAAATATGATAGTGAGTCAGGTTTGCCTGTAAATATGGTATATTTCAGATCTTTGAAATTTAATTCAAAATTAAACACTAACAGCATTGATTAAGGACTTCCATTACGAATATTATGGAATAGATAGATAAAAAGAGAATATCAGTTTTATGTACACCTATGCCAAAATCTTAGAATATTATTTGGTATTTATTCAGGGGAATAAATCATTAGCTGTATAGAGGGATTCTTTAGTTGCCTGGGTAAATCAAATATTTCTGCTTAAATTCATATGTGAGTTATTTGCATTTTTAATATTTTCTATATATCATATCATTTTAATCAAAGGTCAGAATGAATTCGACTCAGTGTAGCTTATAAAATGCAAGACAACATTTGAACTATATAGATAATGATTCATAATTAGAATTCTGATAAACTGTTCTTTTGCATATTTTAAGATGCATCTTTGGAAAAGTATTAGAAGATGTTATCAGCAATTTCTTTTTCATTAAAAATTAATGTTTATTTAACATTTCAAAATGTACTGTGATTTCTCTGAATTTGATGTGATCACACTATAGCCAAGTATATGGACTGAATCGGGCCCTCCCGATTATATGTTCAGATTTTAACCCCTAGTACTTCAGAATGTGACCTGTTTCGGAAATAGAATCATTGCAGATATAAATAGTCCAAAATGAGCTTTTCGTGAGTAGGCCTGGTCTTTGATCCAGTATGACTGGTGTCCTGTTCCAAAGGCGAGAGTTGAATAATGGTCCCTGTATAGCAGTGGTGGCGAACCTGCGCCACACCTGCTGTTGGTTTTCCTTTTAAGAAAAAAGATGTTAATGTTTGAGTTCTTTATTTCTAAACTAAAACCTCAGTATTCAGGTTTACGTGCAGTGTTGGCGCTTGGTGATAGGTAAGTGGGTTTGGGCGGCAGTTTGGCACTCGATCTCCGATTCACTGCTGTGGAGGGGCCAATACTGACAGCAGCTTAATTCTGCTCTTCCAGCTTCCAGAAAAGAAGAGTGAGGAAATAAACCTCTGCCGTCAAAAGCCAGCTTGCAGTGTTTATTAAGCGTCCCTAAGAACCTAATGCAACAGGTCTCTGTTCTTGTGTCCTTATTTTCTATTTTACATGGAAAAACATAAAACTGTGAAGATATTCCCTAATCATACAGTCCTTTGCCAAATTTCTTTACCACTCTGTGTTAGTATGTCATGACACTGATATATGTGCGTGCTTCCTAATAAATATTCAGCTGTAAAAAACAGTTCCTGATTTAAACGTGGGCTTTCATGACAAATTAAGTTAGTGATATTAGAGGTACATAAAATTCAGCCTAGAAAAGATCAGTTTTACTAAAAACTTCCTAGCGTTATACTCGCAAATAAAAAGGCTGAGCAAAGTTTCTCTGGTATGTGTTAGTATTGGGAGTACAGGACAACCATCCAAAGCCCTTACACCTAAGATTAAAAAATAGCTACACAAATATTTAACTTGAAGGGTAGTTTGACAAAGGAAATCAGATGACATAATAGCACACCTGCACTTTCTACTTAAAACATTCTTTTTTTTTTAATTGAGTCGTAATTTAGATATAAAGTGTACAAATCTTAAGTGTACATCTCGACAAATATTTGCATATTTATATACTTAGTCTCTGATAAAAATATAGAACATTGACATCATTTGTAAGGGTTTTTTTTAAATCTCATCCCACTCAACATCCTCTGATTTTAATAATCATGGGTTAAATTTACTCATTTTTCCATTTTACACAAATAAAATCATATAATTTGTGACCCCTATCTCTGGGTTCCCTTGCTCTCTGTGATGTCCATAAGGTTCATCTATGTCATTGTACTAAAGTTATTTTTTTGCTATTGTATGATATTACATTCTATGAGTAGAACACAACATGGTAATTCCTTTGCATGCTGATTATAGAACTAAATATCTTGCCTTCACCTGTATTTAATTTTCTAAATCCTATTTCTTATTTCAAATTTTGGCTCCAATAAACTCTAGATTTCACTGGGATCTCATCTTCAGTCATTATTATCCCTTTTTGCTTATCTTCTCCCCTATAGCCCAGCCAGTGACATTTACTGGCATGTGACACTACAGGGCTTACCGAGGGTTTTGACGCATAGGGACATCTTAGATGGAACCAGTGCAACTCAGAAGTGAACACGGGACACTTACACTCCGAAGGCCTTCAACCACACTACCAAGACATTCTTTGCTGATGGTAACATCTTCTAGCTTCAGACCCTCATCGTGTGTTAGGTCTTTCTCTCCATAACTCTGTATTCTCTCTTTTCCTCCTCAATTCTCTTCTCTATCTAATCATGGATTCTGTTTCAATCCTTGCTAAGTAGTTCAGCTATAATATTGTCAAATCTTTGTCCTCTTAGTGTGAGCTCTGTGAGATGCATATAGAATGAAAGACATTGCAGCCAGGTCCTTCCTAAGGCTTTGCCACTAGTAGTTTTGCTCTTCCTTTGATGCTAAGAAAGACATTTCCTTCTTAGGACTTCACCCACTTCTCCTGAACAAAAAGCCTGTTCTCTGCCATGACAAACTACCAAGCCTCTGACATTTGATTGTCTGGGCAGCAGGGAAATGGATGGATCAATAAATTCCAAGCCTTCAGTTTAACCTTCAACATCAATCGCTGGTTCTAATTTTTTTTTTTTTTACATCAACAGGGACAAAATGATACAGGCCAATTTAAATTGTATTTTTTTGTTGTTTTCCCATGTTCTGATAGGAAAACCACCTAACTCTGCGACTTATAGGATTTCAGATGGATTACAGGCTGAAAGAGAAAGATACAAAACCTGGATAATCAGCCACTGAGTGACTCTCTGAGATTTGCCTGAGTGAAAACATAGGAAATCCACAGGAGTAAACTTGAAACTAGCCTAAGGGATTGCGCTGAGAATCTCCTGACACAGAAATTTGCCTGGCTGCTGCAGAGATCTTCTGATACCCTGCAACATCTTTTCTTACACGTTAGCCTTCTCCGGCCATATTTCCCTTCTGTACTTTTTGAAGTTAACATTAAAAAATCATGGCATACTAAATGGTTTTAATGTAATATTAAGGAAGGTTAAGGTTAGGAATGTTTAAAAAATGCTACAACCTTAGAAGGATGAGAAGCAAGTGGAAATTCAAAATTGCTGCAGGCCATTACTTTTGTGGCTATTTACTTTGTTCTCACAGGGTCAGCCCTTGGCAAAATCGAGAAGGAGGCGTACAAGTTCCTTCACTTTTCTGATCAAATGATGCTTATCTATGATCTAATCCTCTTTTCAAGAAGCTTTCTCTGTTTGCTCTTCTTTAAATATGTGACTTGGTGATAAGAACAAACATTTATTTTGAATTTATAGTCTTTTGGGCATTGCATCTAACACTTTACCAGTAATTCACACAATTCTATGAGGTAACTAATCTACTATGGTCTTATTGTATATAAACGTGGGGTTAAGAAAATTGCTGAAGGTACTAGGCTAGTCAGAGTCAGCACTGCATCGAAAGCCTGGTCAGCCAACCTCTACAACTAACTCTTCTGGTACCTGTTAGCTGCGAAAGAAGTGCTCACTCAGGGTGTGTGTGTGTGTGTTCGTGTGTGTGTGATTCTTGAGGTTGAAAGTGGTAGTGATATAGAGAAAACTGCCTGTACTAGTGGCAGTATAGATGGTGGCATTCGGGAATTTGGCAAATGTGAACTTTGTAAGGGAGGAAGCAAAGTGACCCCCCCAGGTGATCCAAAATCTTGCACTACTCTCCTGTACTTGAAATAGACCGCCTTACTCTCCCCAATCCTCTTCATTCACCAACATGTGTAAACGATTATCAAAGCACACATGCAAATGCTTTCTAATACGTTAAAAATAATTTGCTAAAGAACAAATAAGAAATAATGGTCACGGGAGGAATATTCCTTCAACAGATATTTTTAGAGCCTGCTACATACTAAGCACTATTTTGGAGACAAGATTAATATTTTCATTGTCGTGTTCTTTCGGTTTAGCAACTTTTGGAGAAATACAAACAAATCACACAGTAGACAGAATGAGAAATAAAAAGGAAGGTGTGATGAAGTTTGATAAAATTAAAAGAATACCTTTCTTAATTTAGAGAAGTTCAGAAAATGGCCTTGCAGAAGTGGAAGAAGTGATGAAATTAAGTTTTGCAACAAAAATAAAAAGCAAAACACACAGTTGAAAATGATACAATAAAAGCAGCCTGTTTTGGTTCCTTCTTAGAGCCAAATAAAAATATCAGTAAAAAAACCCACAGGAAGAAAAAAAAAATAGCCTCACCAATGAAAATAGAAGCTACCCACAACCTTAAGCCTGTATCTTTAATAAATACCTGTCAGATTCCGTAAAAGACCAAGCCAAGGACAGACAGAGGGAGCAGACACAGACCTCTACAAATCTTAAACAAGTACTATATTCTCCTGGAATTAGAGAGGTAAGGGGGTGACTAAATCTCTTATTTGCAACAGCAGTGTCCTTGGTAGGTCATGGATGAGTCACAAAATTATAAATCAGCACAGAAATGTCTTCAAGCTGCAAGGGCAGTTGGGGTGGGGGGAGTTCACTGGGAGCCAGGCCGACCTCTGCTTTGCCATGCAGCGTAGCACTAATCATAGCAAATGCGATAAATACTTTTTTTAAAGAAAGCACTCAGAAAGCAAATGAGAAGGAAAGACATTTTTAGAAATGTAGGAAATGAGTAAGAAAGTAAAAAGTTATAAAGATAAAATTAAGAGAATAAAACCTGAATTCAATCTTATGTAGATAAAATTTAATACATATATACAAAAATTAAGGCTGATCTGAGAAAATACAAACTTTTATAATTGTTTACAAAAGCAGTTAAATATCTAAACTGACCTGAGGAATGTTAAAAAAAAAAATGAAATTGGGAAAATTTTCTCAGAGATGACAGCTCAAAAGTCACCGATAAAAAGATCACGGTGGGACTGGTTTGCACCTCGCTAGTAGAACACTTGTCTGGCAGGTAGTGGGCCCCGGGCTTGATTTCTGGCAACACACACGCACGCACTCACACACATGCAGACACAGACATGCACACATAGAGATATACACACAAACACATCCACACAGGATTCATGGGGAATTTTAACATGTGTCCGTAGGCAAATATTTCTAGTCCTTTTTTTTCAGAATCACCGATAAAAAAGTCCCGCACAGTTTTAAAGAGACATTAATGTGAAAAGCAAAGAAAGATATTTTAAGAATAAAGAGCAACTGAAGATTTAGTTCAGAGGTTAGAGTGCTTGCCTCACACGCACAAGGCCCTGAGTTGGATCCTCAGCACCAAAGAAAACTAGAAATGTTTGATACTTTTTTATCCGCTCTTTTTTTACATTGTTCATAAGGTCACAAGAAGGTACTATTATCATCCCTGTCTTACAGATAACAAAACTATGACACAGAAATAGAAGGTAACTTTTCCAGTGTCAATATCTAGTAACTGGTAGACTTGGGCATGTGACAAAGAACTCTGACTTCAGAATTTATCTATAAAATTGAAATCGTCTTTTTCATAGAGTGGTCAGAGATCACTATGTATACAGAGACTTTCGGGCAAAACACCTCAACTCCCTGCTAACAAACACTGCTATGGTGGGTGGCTGGACAAGAAGAACGAATCGGTGGAGACTTACTATGTTCTCAGATAAGAAAACATGTTGAATATGTACATAAAATCTTTTGCACATATTTATTATATCAATAATTTCAACATCAGTGACTAGGAACATCCTAAGATTTCATCCACAAGTGGATAGTTAAATAAATTTGATTTATTCATCCAGTGGGATAATTTGCCCTTTAAAAAAAAAAGGCTAATACACTAATGTGAAAAGGTGGATAAACCTTATTGGTGGAAGACGAAGGTACAGAACAATGCACATGATACTCCAATTAATCTAGGAAAAAGGAGGTTATGACTCACACAGATTTACATGCACAAGAACATTTCTATAAGGTTACACAGAAGACTATAGTTTCACACCGGGGAAATCACCTAGAGCTTGAAGTGAAAGAGGAAGTGGGGAAAGATTTTTAATTTTTAAACTTATTTCTGTGATTTTTAAACCATGTTTTTGTATTGCTTCTTTTTTGAGGGGATGGGGAACTGCTGGGGATCAAACTCAGGGCCTTGTGCTTTTTAGGCAAGCGCTCTACCACTTGAGCTAAATCCCCAAGCCCTTGACAAAGATAATTTTAAGGTAAAAAGCTTGCTCCAGAGAGATTCAAATTTAATAAAATCTATTGATTAATTTTCCATAACTGAGAAATTATCTGTTTTGCAGAGGAATGGCCTTATGTAGACAACTCAAAATCTAATGCAGGGTTCATGACGAACAAAATTCATTAATTCATTTTGGGGTGATATATACAACGTTATTATACATAACAAAATTCAAATTTTACAACAATTTGAAGCAATACAACCTTAATAGTAAGTTAATAAAACGTTGCCTTTTAGTAATTATAGTAAATACATGTTTCTTTTACCTGCTCGCATGTCTTAAGGCCTTCTTGAATATAGTTCTGTCATGATAAATTTTTAAAAGGACCCCCGAAATGTTGTCTGCTTTATCAAATATTTAGTATAACCCTGTTGTTATAGATTTTATGCTATATACTGTTCTGAGGATTGTTAACTTAGACTTGCTGTATATGTTACATTTAAGGCAAATGACTTTAGTAAGTAATCAGATAGTCATCTAAATATAACAGTTGACTGGGTAATTATTGTACATTTGTTATAGTGAAAGGGAAATACAGACTACGAGAAGACTTCTAATTACCATCTTTCCAAACTGGGTGTATATTAATTAATTGAACCTTTGGTTAAAATATGGTTTCATTTGCAAATAAAAAAGATAATTGTTAAATTCAGTGTTTCACAACACTTTTTAAATTAATCTAGACCAATAATCATAATAAAATCTAGGACCTCTAGGTTATTTGAAACACTGGCAATCATTGTATGGCTGAGTGAATGTACATATAGAAAATGGGGAAAGGAAAGTATGTGTTTTGACAGCATAATGTAGTCTGGAAGGTATTTTTCTGAATAAATTTCAAAAATTTCCCAGGGGGAGTTTTATCCTTTGCCTCTTTCTTCTAGAAGCTAGTGCTGAAAAAGCAAAACAAAAAGAGCAATCACAATTGTGAGCCATGGAGTGTTCTGAAGAATTGAGTTTCCTTAATTGTGCTTTTACAGAACTTGAGCTGATGTGTTTAAAATGAAATATGTAGATGTGTGATGAAATATTTTATGGCAAAATTCACCCCTTTGGCAAGACTCTTCTTGTATCGCCTATTGGAAAGAAGAAATGTCGTTCCAATATCTAAATTCTAAATAAGTGAATTTGGATAAATGACTTTCTAATGTTTCTCTGGTACAGTGAATTAAAAATTCTGAGCCTAGTAAATTGCTTATTTTATCATTAAATGGATATATATATATATAGTTTGTTCCTATGTTATAAACATGAGAACAATGCAATTTCCATAGGAAGTTTCAAACAAATACGAAGAATACACAGACATATGTAAATATGCTTTTTTAATATATCTCACGTATTGTTAAGGATTTTATGAATTGACCCATTTGAATTTTTTTCAAAAATATTGTGAAGAGATTAAAAATAAATATATTTCTTGGGTGATCCCCTGGATCAAATCTTGTAGAACTCCAGCACTAGCTAATACGGGAAAAGGAATCTGCAGTGTAACCACAAAGTTGTAGCCAGGTGAGAAAAAGAAAACAAGTTAGATGTAAATTTTAAAAGTCCTTCTTAAAAAATAAATAAATAAATAAATAAAGTCCTTATTACTTTACACGTTCATTCACTTATTCATCTAACAAATTTACACTGTGCTTGATGCAAGTGAGGCCGTAAGCTGAGTGCTGGTTGATTACATAGTGATGAGAAATAGATGTGTGTTTCTTCCCCTGTCAAGGTTAGATTTCAGAGAGAGAAATATTACGAAACTCCAAACCAACATGTACCTCACCACACATGATGATAAGTTTTGCATACTAGTTTGTAAACTTTTTATATCCCACTCAATAGATCACAAAGTACTGTGTTCTTTACAAAGGTCAGAATATTTCACTCCTACACTCACACTTCTCCAGCAACTTGCTCTCTGGTTCGGAATAAAGTTCCCAGCCCTTCCCCTTGGCCTAGAGGGTGTAAATGCTTGTGGATGTGCTGCAGCCCGTCCTTCAATTGCTACCATTTTATTTTACCAACATAGTCACCTGAGACATCCATGGTGGCACAAGTCTGTAATTCTAGCACATCAGGAGGCTGAGGCAGGAGGATCACAAGATCCAGCCCAGCCTTTTAGCTATTTAGCCAGGCCCTGTCTCAAACCTTAAACAAACAAGCAAACAAACAATGGGGGAAAAAAATCACTGGACATGTAGCTCACAGGGAAAGCCCTGAGTTCAATCACACACACACACACACACACACACACACACACACACACACAAACAAAAGTCACCTGATGAAATTCTTGTTTGGTTTCAAACATGCTGAACTAGCTAGTTTTTACAGGAGGCTTTGGGATTCCCCACCTTGATGGAGTCATCAAGCCTCTGAATGTTCTATGGCCCAGCTCTTTGTTCTAAACTCTCTGGCGTCTTTATCTGAATAATTGCATGTTCAATCTGTTCTTCAGTATACTTGATTCTTCTTCATTGCTTCCTACACATTCAGAAACACTGAACTTCTTTATGTCTATTCTTACTTGTTCCCTGGCCCCATTAGACCCACGCTCCTGCTGTCTCCACTGCCCTGTCTCCAATATCAAGAACACTCCCTGGCGATTAATAAGCATTTAATGAATGTTTGTGGAATGAATAAACAAACAAATAAAAATATAGATGGATAAAGTTTCCTAGTTACTGAAAGTTTTTATTCATGGCACTAGAATATTTAATGACATAAACACTTCCTATTTATTTAACAAAATCATTTTTTAGCCATTAACCTAAATTAATTCCTATTTTCTTTGTATAAACCAAGTTGCCATGAACTGCATTATGGTTAGTTTACTTAGTATTAACTCTTTAAAATAAATTTCAGGAAGTAGGATTTTTCAAAGACTATGTAATTAGTCATCTAATATTATAAAATAATAGGGTGTCTATTAATTCTAAGAAATGTGTATATTTAAAATAAACTGAATTTCACTGAGGAATTGGCTTCTTACTTTATTCAACAGCAAATTTAACTTCAAATTATTTTAGGGCCAGGCATCTAGTCTTGGCTTCCAGTGAATTCAGTTTTACTAAGTTTTCTCCAGTCCCAGTTCTTAACCACAGCTTGTCTGGGTAGGAAATACAAATCTGAGTTTTAATGTTTATAATATATATATGCCTCAAAATTTTCTAAAATCTCGCTTCTGAAACTCCAATAACTTTATTTTAAGATTCTGAATAGGAAACATAAATAAGAACACATATAGTGATCCATCCACAACTATTTGACTGGGAAGTAGATTAAAATCTTAAATTATTGCTGAAGTTATCTAAGTTAAAAAAGGCTCAAATATAAGAGCTGAAACCAATCAAACTTTCTCATGTCAGCTGCACTATTTCCTGCGGAGCTAATCTATGCAAGTAGTATTTATCATTTAAACAGTCGTGGTCCAAAAACCATTGATGAAGTTATATTGCCAAAAGAAAGAACTTCTAACTAACAGTTTATTCAGCTTGAGAAGGAAAGAGTGAAGGAGGCTATTTGCATTTAGCTCACATTTTAAAATAAAGAGGAAGTAAAGGGAACAGTTTCCAAAATTGATATCAATCCCTCACCTTTTTTTTTTTCTTTTTGCTAAAGCTGTTTTAGTTTAGAAAGAAATTCTAAATTGACATTTAAATGGTGGCAGGGCAATTCTACTTCTCTGCTTTGCGAAATGGTCTCTGGAAATGTACAATTATGCTGTCATCTTTAGCACTCCACGTTGGACAGAGTTTAATTATTAATGTGTTTCCCTCAGAGAATGACTCGATCATGTCACAACTCTAGACAAATACAGCTAATGCAAAATCATAAAATATTCACTTGAATACTGCTGAACTGACAGGAAATTAATTCTATGAACACTTTTGATATTACCAGAAAATTAGTTTCAAACGCATAAGACTGAAATAAATGTGTTCATAATTTGCTCAAGGGTAATGCTCATCTTGCAATCAGTTGGTGTCGTTTTATAAATGTTACAAGTATTCAACGTGGCTTTGTGATAAAGAGGACAGCTAATGTAATGTATTATTTGTAGACAGTGTTTTACTTGTAAACAGCAGGGGGTGAAGAATTGCTCTCTCAGAAATATTTAAACTCCAGTAATATTCTGCTATTTATCATTTTGTAGAACTGAAGAAGTGCTATCAAATTTTTTTTCAGACACTGAGAAGCTTAAAGAGTGGTAACAGGGTTTTCAACTTCTCATTTCAAGCAAATGTCCTATGTCTTGTAAAATATCTAAAAATGGATTAAAAGTGATTAATATCTTAAAGCCATTCGATGGACAGAATTATGCATATTTGCAATTTTATGATTTTCAGTTAAAAGTCCCCGTCAATGAAATTTACTACTTCACCGTTTCCTCAGTCAGAATCTTGCATGCATTTTAACATTATATTATACTGTAATTATTTCTGTACCTATTTTCAGACTTTCTCAACTAGGAGGTCTCTGGAGGCCAATATGCCATTCGCTGGCCACTCTCACTGGTGCTGAGGCAAGTGAGTGACGAACGGTCATGTGTGTAAGTTATTTGTTGTATAAATGAATGGATGGAAACAATGAATAAGTCAGAAGAATCCTCATTAAAAAATCAATGGAGAATTAAATTAGTCAATAAATCATACCAGTGAATGTAATAGTTTTAACTTATTTTTAAAATTATAGGAAATGAGGTTGTTTTGTAGGTCATAAAGTTACTTCTTGAAATGACAGATTGGGGGTCTCATGTAAAATACGACTGTATAAATGCAAAAAGATAAGAAGGACAAAATTGAAGATATTTTTAGACAGTAAAATATACAGAAATTTTAAACAGTACAAATTTCAAAAGCAATGGTTGGATTTTTTAATACTAAATGTTTTAATATTACCCTTATAAAGGTTAGTTGAAACATATTAAATTTTATATGTCAATTCCGTGTCCATTTTTCCAAGAACAGTTATAGGACGTGGTATAAGAATGTTTATACATTCATCTTTCGAGTAAGTATTCAAAACCTGCTTTATGCACATCATACCATGTGCTCAAAAAATACAAGGATGAAAAAACAAATATTCCAGCTTTTAACTATCTAGCAAGGAGATAAAAAAAAGTACAAAAAAGTTAATACATAGAGCACAATATGACAGAGTGGAAAAGGAGGTGTAAATTTTAATGCTATGGTGTTTAGATTAAAGAAAAAAGGAAATCATATTAAATAAAGGCAATTATAGAAAGAGTCAAGATAGGACAAGCAAGAGAGACTATTTCAAAAAGTGGAGATTATATCCTACAGTTGGTAATTTTTTTTTGTTTCCAAATAAATCTATTATGTGCATGTTACAGCAAAACAAAGAGAGTTATTTTCATTCCATGTGTATATTCTTCCTCTTCCCATTATCTTTTAAAACTTGTCCAAACAAGGTTCATTCTCTTTATCCAAGTCACCATTAATATCCACATTGCTAAATCTAATAAGCAATCATCTGTCCACAATTCAGTGATTATCAACAACATCTAAACACTCCATGGTACTCTCCTCCTAGAAACTGTTTCTTCACGTGGCTTCCTGGTAATCCCACAGACTTCATAGTTTCCCAACATTTCCCCTTGTCTTTATTTGTTTGTTTGTTTCTTTGTTCGTATTCTTTTAAACCTCTTAACAGTGAAGCATCCCAGGACTTTTTCCTTGAGTGTCTTTCTTTTTGCCTGTCCCTCCTGCTATATCATCCAATTTAAATTAAATAATTTAACAAATCAGATGCCAGAATAAAGACCCTATAATTTACTCTAATATTTGATCTTTAATTGCGGACTTGTCTATTAACCGTCTTCTCAATAGCTCCATTTGAGTTATCTACTACATATATCAAAGCTGCACTTCTGACTTCTTACCCAATACAAACCATCTTCATTCAGAGTTATCTTCCATTTTAAAACAACTGCATTCTCCTCACTAACTCATAGCAAAGCTCGTGGAGCTGATTTTGACTCTTCTCTTTCAGTCAACCCTCCTTTGTCCACAGACTTTTGATGCCAATTTCAAAATATATACAGAATCTGATAGTTTCTCTTATCACCCTGATCAAAGTCTTAAATCACTTACTTCAACAGTTTCTTGTCCCTCCCTTTGATTTCCTTGCCAGTTTTTAAGAAACAAATTGATCATTTTACAACATAAATCTTGTCATAAGCTCCTTTTGCTTAAAAACTATGCAAAAAAATCCCTTTTTCTCTCAGAGTAAGAGGCCCGATTCTTATAATGGCTCACAACTATCTCCCCACCTGGAGTATTCGTCTTTCAGATATCTTCAGATTTACTTCCTGGGATGGTCAGTTTTGTGTGTCAGTTCAACTAGGCTATAGTACCCAGTTAGTCAATCAAACACTAATCTAAGTGTTGCTGTGATGGTATTTCATAGATGTGATTAGTACCTAAAGTCATTTTAAGTAAAAGATTATCCTGGATAATCTGGGCGAGTGTAATCCAATCGCTTGAAAGGATTTAATAGCAGAACTGAGGTTTCCCTAAAGAAGAAGAAATTCTGTCTGTGGATTGCAACATCAGCTACTGTCTCCCCCCCATCCATACGTGTGTATTTGATTCGTATTTGCATGATAGTGGTGCTCTATAAAGTCACCAAAAGCACTGAACTAGCGATGCCGAATCTTTGTTTTGTACCCAAAATACAGCATTATATATTAGTCACAGTTCCATCTATTAGTCAACGATACATATAACTGTGTGTGTTTCTGCTTAAAGACATATTTTTCAAATATATATCATTGATTCATTAACTTTGAATTCATAGCCAGTAACACTTGTGTTTTAGCAAAGTTTGTCTAATATATACATTTATTTATAAAGCAGATTACTAATTTTTTGAACTTTGAAATACTAGACAACACCTTGACATGATACTTCAGAACAACATTAACAGCTATATCACTAGCAAAAAAATACAAAATAGGAAAAGGGGGCACTAAATTGACCATTAAAAGGAGCTATGTTAGCAGTAAAAAAGCTAAAACAAGAAAGCATGGTGTTACCTTTTATGACAACACCTGGGAATTTATATCGTGATGGCTTCTTCAAATTTTTTGCCACTCATTTCCATGAATGGCCGTGGCATTTTTCTGATTTGCATTGATTCAAAGTTGCAAATTAATTTCAATGAGTAACTCTGAAAATAATGAGGGTAAAATATACCCCCAGCCTCCAAGTAAATACATTTATATCTCAGTCTCTTTGTCTCTGTCTCTGGGTCTCTCTCTTTCTCTCTCTCTTTCCTCTCAAAATAGTTACATATATTCTGGATCAGGACTGAGTTCTCCTTAGTCTTATTTATTTATTTCAATAGCACTTACCATGATCTAACATTATGTAGTATGTTTATGTGGCATATTTATTTTGTTTATTGTTTATTGTCTACTTCCCTTGACTCAGTGTAAACCTCACAAGAAGAGGATTTATGTCTGTTTTGCTCACTGATGTATTACCATTGCTTAGAATGATGTTTGTAACATAATAAGTGCTACTAAATATTTTTGAGTGAATGAATGAGGTGCTTGATATAAACATTGAGCTTTGAGATGATTTGCTTACTGCTATATCTCATGAACTCAAAACAAGAATGTTTCCTCTAAGTTAATTCTTTCTGGAAATTCTGAAGTATGCAGCCAGAAGCAAGCACACATACAGACACACACACACACACACACACACACACACACACACACACACACACACAAGAAATGCTTACTATACCAAAAACAAATTAACTTAAAAAAAATAAATTGCATAACCTTAATGATGACAATGAGAACAATCTCTTCCCTGAAGATTTATCTTTTTATTAAAATAACTATTATTTTGTGGTGGTCTTAGGGTATTGGTATATGAATTGGAAATGAAGAGCACATTTATCCTAAAAGCCTGGTTTTCCTCATGAGACATTTTTGACTTTGAACAGTAGGGAAGATCGTCTAGATGTAAGGCCAAGCTGCTAGGATGGGTAAGAAATAGCCTGTCTAAAGCAAGCACTGTCTCCATTCATGACATTTGCCAGCTTTTGGACTTTCATAAGCTGAAAGGCCAAAGGACCTGAATATTAAAGGGCAGAATTTTATAAAATTTGATAAAAAAAATTCCTGATTTGATTAAAAACAAGATTATCAGTTCATCCTATTTTGTTTCAAGAGAAAAGGGGAGAATCTTTCTGGGTGGATGATACAATCTGGACACACATGGATCTTTTAAATAAAATATGGTGTTATAGTTCTAAAAAATTACTATACATGTGTATAGTCTGTCCAGGTTGTTATAATAACCATAACAAAAAAACACAGACTGAGTAGCTTAAAAACGACAGAAATTTATTTCTCATTGTTTGGATTTGAACATATGAATTTGAATGCAGCACAAATACGCTGATCCAAACAGCATGCAAACATGCAAGAAAGCATGATTAATAATCAAGAGAAGTAATAAACAATTAAAGCAGATCCTAACAAGATCCAGAGATTAGAGTGAGTAGTAATAACTAAAATAGATTATATACATCAATAATAAAGATGGAGGAAATGGATGAAATACATGAAAAATTCCAAAATACATTGATATCTGTAATAAGATAACCAAAAGGACATTTTACTTATTTACTTATGTCCCAGGGATCAAACTCAGGACCTTGTGCTTGCTAGGCATGCACTCTACCACTAGAACTAAATCCCCAATCCCCACAAAAGAATAGTTTAGAATTGTTCAATATTGACATTTCAAAACACATCGGATAAATTCAACAAACAATGTGAACAGAAGAAATGAATTTAAAGATTGAAAGAAAGCTTTCATTGAGCATTACTTAATTTTACAAAATGTAAAGGAGACTATAGAGTATAAAAACATTTGACGCCTAGAGAAATTTAAGTTTTTACACAGTAACCTGTACTCGAAGAACGGGACTTGAAACGAGAGTCATTGATTACTTCCCCACGATTCTCTGGGTTGACTGAACAGTTCTCTGCGTCTGGAGACTTGCATGGCCTCCACTGGGCTCGCCTAACTTTACGCATCTGGATTTAGCAGGGAAGTCAGTTCGGCTGGAGAAGCCTCGCATTCCTGATGTTTGGCACACTCGATTTGGGGACAGTGATTGGCTGGCAAGAAACAAGTTATCTTTTTTCTCTTCTTCCTGCCTTTTCTTCTCCAAAAACTTAACTCAGATTCACACACATAATGCTTTCATGATTCTAAGCACTGGAGAGAAATAAAGTTGCAGAGTTTGTGTGCTTTTCCGGCTCTTGCTGGCACCACATTTGCCCAATCTCCAAATCTCTTCAAGCAGCCAAGTCCAAACCTAAAGAGTAGAGAGGCAGAAGCTCTTGATGGAGACGGGAACCCATTCTCATTGCCAAAAGGAGCACCTGCACAAAACAAAACAGAACGAAACAGAATTTTTGTAGTCTATCATGATCCGAAATTGAAATCCCAAAGGGAAGGAGAGAGATTTGATCAAATGCAAATCTAAAGAGTTAAAAGCTTAGAATTTCTCAGAATTATTTAAAGACATCAAACCCCAGATTTTAAAATACCAAAAAACCACAAACAGAACAATTTTGAAAAATCAATTAAACCAAAATAAGCGCCATACTATCTATTCGTTAAACTGTTGAACAAAGATAAAGAGACCATCTTAAAAGCAGCCAGAGAAGTAAGAAACATCACTGTCCCTGCCCTGTGATGGGCTCTTCTCTCAACCCAGAAAGAATTACAAGTCAGAGTCAAGGGAGAGATGAGCAAAAGCACTTACTTTAGAGCAAAAGCCAAAGGCTCTCAACACCTAGAAGGGACCCGAGTAGGTTGCCACAGGCACTCTTTGCTGAGGGCTTTTTATACACGCGAAAATGACTAAGACCATTCTGGTGACATTGAGGTCAGCCTGCGGGGTACAACAGTAGAGCTGCACTTACAAGTGGTCCTGTAAGAACTCTGGGTATGTATGTATGCAGCAAGCATACTTTTGCAAGTACCATTTATTATAACTTTTCCAAAACTACCAGCACAAGCAGATCAGAGGTACTCTTCAGAGGGTATTCGTAGAGGCTTGGTGGCACTATCTATTGCCTTGTTTTTGTCACATCCCTGGACAGGAGGATCCCTCTAGCTTAACACAGGACCCTTGTTCATCCAGCTACAAGCACTGGGGCCTTGGCCATCATGTCCCCATCCTGGGTCTTGGCTCTGTGTTAGCCCTCAGTCCCAGGCTTCATCTTATCTTGTCCCTCACTGGGTCACCCTGACTCCTCTGGACTTGGCTCTTCCCTGGTTGCCTGTCCAACCTACTGCGCTCCCTCTGCCTGGAACACTTCCCTCCCCTCCTGGGCCAGCATCTCTCTGGACAGTCCTCTCAGCTTCCCACAGGACCCTGCTCATCCTCACCAATTTCTAATACCACCATGTTTCACTGGAACTGATTGTTTAAATCACCATTGTGTATCTCTTTTCAGGGTAACAATACCTAAATTTTAAGAAACTGAAACCTGAGCCCAGTTGTGTATGCTTGGAGAGCTTGCGGTTCACCTGCCCCCGCCATGGCCCCTTTCCCTGCTTCAGTCACCTTCAAAGGAACAGTAGAAAGGTGATGGTTAACTTCTGCACCAGTATTCTGAAAACTAGAAGATAATGTGAAGGTATCTTTATAGCACCGAAAAATAATTTAGCTCCTCAGAAGGAGAATAAATAAATGTTGCTAAAGATGTGAAGTAAGTAGAACACTTGCATATTTTGCGGGAATGCATGTTATTAAAAATCTCTTTGAAGTTAGTTGACGACATATGCAAAAACTAAAAATGTTACTTCCCTCATGATCTAGTCATTTTACTCCTAATTATTTATCTCTCAAAACGTGAGAATACCACCTTATAAGTGGCCATCAGGATAGGTATAAGAATGTTCATAGCAGACTTTTGCATCATAGTTGCAAGACGGAAGCAACTATATATACATCAAATATAGGATGAATAAATAATTTCATGGTTATTTTAATGAAATGGAATAATGATAAATATTAATATTTATTAACTGTATCTTCAATGCACACAAGAGGTATTTGATTCAAGTCCATACATAGATTAACATTGACTACTTAAAGAACAAATAATTATTCTGTGATCATCCATATCCTGAATTTTTATGCCTCCGGGTGATGTGATAAAAGCCAAGTCAAATGTCCTTATGCACAAAACTTTGAACTCTATTTTTATGGATGACAGTGAAGAAAACTGTATTTTCTCAGCTTACATATGAGAGAAAGTGGGCTCTTTTCTCTCAAAAGGAGGGAGAGAAATCTTTGCTCTTGGTGCAAGCAGAGAAAGGATCCTGAGTTCTTACTGTAACCTTTTGGAATATTACTAAATCTTTTCAAGTGCTGAACAGTCCCACGAGTCTTCAGATTTTATAACCTAGAGTCATTGCCAAAGTCTTGGGCTTCTTTTTTTCTTGAGACAAAAATATACCTCTGGTGGCAGGCAAATCTCTCTGGAGTTCTTGCCCTATCTCTACAGTTGCAAATTAACTCCCCAGTGCTTGCTTTCGGCCCAGGATCCCAAGTCTCCAGTGAAATGTATTCAAAAATATCCTACTCTGTGTGGAAAATACAAACATATTTTTTCCACACTCCACAACTTCACAGCACTATGAAAGAATAAACTACTTCTAAGCTCAGTAAAATGAATGAGTCTCACAGATACATAATGAGGAAAGAAAGCAGATAAAAAAGAACACATACTTTGTAATTCTACTTATAAGAAATTCAAAGACGGGCAGAACTAATCTATGATGACAGGAAGGAGAATAATGGTCCCCTCTCCAGGGGGAGATGAATGAGAAGAAGCATATGAAAAAATTCTGGGGTTGGAAATGTTTTATATCATTATATGTGGTAGTTGCTCCGATATGGTTATATGTAAAATTCAGTGAATTTTATACCTAGAATGTATTTGTGGGTATAACTTTCTGTTATATTTCAATTAGTTTTATCAGTCTTCTCCAACAGTGTTTGTTAGACTAAATTTAAAATTAAAATGAAATGAGTTATCTTTCTTACATGATGGTGTTTGGAAAGATGTGGTAAAGAATTCTTAATGATTTGATGACTTTTGATTAAATTTGATCTTATGATCGAGGACAGGTTAATGAAACTAAAATGGGAAATTAAAGAAAGCTGTACAAAAGAACTTTTAATAATATAAACATGGCTTTTAAAAATTATCTAACTTAATCTTCATAAAAACCGAGACCTAGGAATCTTTCCGCTTTTCTAAAAAATGCAACCAACAAAACCACAAAGACTTAAGTATTGAAATTAATTATTAGTGAGTACAGAGGTAAGAGCTAGACTAAGTATGATACCAATACCCTAAAAATGTTTATACCACTGGGCTCTGTAAGATAACATCTTTGAAACAGGACAAGTAATTAAATGAATTATAAAACATATATAATACGAAATTTTATTAAGTAAAAAAATAAGGGAAGACATGGAAAGATCATCACCAAGTGATAACTATAAAAATAGGTAGTTTCTTTTTTTTTTTTTTTTTGGTGCCAGGGATCAAACTCAGGGTCTTGCACTTGCTAGGCAAGGACTCTAAGCATTGAGCTAAATTCCCAGCCTCCTAAAATAGTTGTAGCTTTGTAGGTTACATTTCTTAAACACAGAAGCCAAAGAAGAATATTTCACCCATAAGGCTTTAGAAATTGCACTCAAAAATGACAACTTTAATAAAATGGAGATGTAGTGTCCATCTCCATAGGGAGACGTAGCCAAAGGTAGACTGTTGACTTGTGCTGTAGTGCAAGAGGGCTTAGTCGATGCTGTAGGGAATCACTGACCTCAGATGACCTTCAGAACGTTCCAAATGGAAACATGACGCCGAGTCCTTCAAGGTTTCCATAGACTAGTCACGAAATAACACCTGCCCCAGGGGAAGCAGCCAGAAGTTCAGGAGGATTTGGGGAGGGCACTCATGGTAGGTGGCTGCATGAATGCTGCACTATTCACAATGGCGAAATTGTAGAACGTAATACTTTATCCGCAATGGTTTATTCATATGCAACAAGGATTTACCTCTTCTAAAGCTTTAATTAATGTAAAAACAGAATCTCCAAGATCCTACTTTGTCCCTTTCCTGGGGCCATATAAAAGTCACTGGGATTAACTAGGATCTTGATGCTGCGGCTGACTTTGAGGCCAAAACTGCTGCCCATTATGTGCCTTCTCTACTGCCCATGATGAATTTATTTCAGGTTTATCTAACATCCTTGCGAGTCTGTGTAATTTACCTTAGGGAGTTGTTTAGGCCCTCATCTGTGAAGATGACCTTTTATCTTTATGTCCCTCCTCATCATGGCCTTCTCAGTTTTCCTTACTCAATTTACCATGTCAAGGGAGAGACTTTAGTCTGTGCTACTATCACAAACCACCTGAAACTTGCTAGTTTATGAATAATAGGACTTTTTTTATAGTAACAGAGGCTGAGAATTCCAAAGGCAAGATAAGAGCGTCCATGGTGTCCAGTCAGCACATTAACGTCTAAGTCATTGGTGATCTGGCTTCAGAATCCCATCTTCTAATCTACTCCTTATGACCATTCCTGGGCTATAAAATAATCAACATGGCAAACCCCAATACATGGTATACAAAAATGAGAAAACACAGCCTCTATCCTAAAATCACTTCTAAGTTTTTAAGGTTGATAGACAAACAACTGATTCTAAGCCAGGATAATAATCACTTTAGCATTTAAACTTCTAAGATAATATTAACGTCATTTTTAATAAAAGGTACTGTTCTGGAAATCTATTGTTCAGAGAAATTGGAGTTCTAGCTAAAGATCAACATGATCTGACTCCTAGATAGAGCCATTTTTAAGAATGATGTTAGAACAAATTGAAAGTGAAAACATAATCTATATTTACTGGTTTTTTATACTTCCATATTTAAAATACATATGAATAAACAAGAAAATGAATCCATACTTGGAAAGCTCTCTCCTTCAGGAGAACTGTCTAGTGATTAGAAAAATGTTATTATCCGTTGCTACCAGTTTGAAGAAATGGTAACCGACTGCTAAGTTTTATTCTGCCTTTATACTAGGCCTTAGGTATTAGAAAGAGTGAAAAGAAAAAGTACAGTGTAGGGATTTTCTTAAATTTACATCTCAGAGATTATATTGTTAATCCACATAAATTTAAGGTGTAGAAACAATTGTATTCTATTGTATTTAATGGAAGTCAATCTATTAGCTTTTGATCTTTGAAGAGTCAATTAAACATCTCAAGGAAGGTAACCAGCTTGCCGCCTGCTCCTCAGTTGAAAGAGTCTAGCTGTTCTGTGAAAAGATCATCATTCTCTGAGTTTTATAAACGCTTCCCCACAAGAGAGATTTTCAAAGAGAGTTGTTAAAAAACAAAACAAAACTGTGAGTGCTATGAAGACAATACTTTGGCGGCCTCCCACCAGCCCAAGCGTGGCCCAATAAGTACAACAGACATGTAGAACTATGAGGATATTCCAGTACTGCTCTTCAAACTGCTTAGGTAATTGTATCTGTCAGTCTCTCATTTTCACGAAGCTCTTGCAACTGATAAGTTAGCTGTTTCTCGCCTTTTATTTACTCAGTGAAAAAGATGGAATATGCTTGGAGGATTTTTTTGTTTGGTGTCTTTTTTTTTTTTTTTTTTTTTTTGGTGTTGGGGATCGAACTCAGGGCAAGCACTCTAACCGCTGAGCTAAATCCCCAGCCCGCCTGTTTGGTGTCTTTTTGCGTTTTGATTTTGAGAAACAAAATCTAATTTCCAGTTTGTAAAATTAGTGTCGTGATGTGTATGAGTTCATGAGTTTAAATTTCAAAATTACAATTTCGTACAGCATGGGCCTTCAGCTAAAAAGAATGTTATTTGTTAGGCATTCTTTTGTTTCGATGTTGTTATGAAATCCTATTTCTTTGCTGGGCCGACTGCAGGATGGTAAACCTCTCCATTTTGGTGATTGCTTTTCCTTTCTCGTAGCTGATTACAAGCCAAATTATAAAATGCTGGAAGCATTCAGGCTTAAACTAGTTTCTAACTTTAAAGCACGAAAAACCTGTAGTAGGACTTAATGAATTTCCTTTTCTCTGTGTGTTATTCTAGAAGTTGAAGCCTGTGGCATTCCTGCTTGTCAGGTGAATTTAACACCCAGCTTGAAATTACTACATAAGATTGCTGAGATTCATTTATGAATCCCAGGAATTGGTATGGAGCTTATTATTGTCACAAATGAAATTTAAAAGTAGAACTAAGCTAAACAACAGGCGAAACAAAACATAAACTGTATATTGCTATTCCAAATGTGATTATAATTATTACACAAATAAAAAATTAAGAGATCTGTAACTAAAAAATATAGAAATGTTTACACTTCTTTATATAAAATAAAGCCTGTAAGCATGTATAACTAGGAGACGGCATGGTTGCAAGGCCTGCTGCTTTTAACTTGGTCGTGGTTGTCACTGTAATACAGGAGTTAAGAGAAGTCTATGGAGTCGAACCATCTGAGTTCCCATCTGGGTTTCCCATTAGCAGTCTTTGTGACTTTAAGTTAGCTCTTAGTTTCTTATTTGTCAACTACGAGACATTAGCAATTATCAGTAGGAATAATAAGACACTGATCTCACTGAATTGCTGTAAAGTTGAAATGAGTTCATGAACTAAGTATTTACCAAATGACCACTACGCAGTTTTAACAAAAGAAGAAAAAAAAATGTCCTGGCAACTCTGCAGAGAAAATTAATCGTATGATAGACTGCAAAGATAGTCCTAAATATTCTTTCTCCCAGAATCCTTCTTTTTCCATGTAACCTCACAAAACCCTTCCAGTCTGTCTCCGACCACATGATTTGCTTGCCTAACTGATGGTGGGACTGTGATGGAAACAGAGACTTGAGAAGCTCTTGTGCCATTGGGTTTGCGTCCCTATCTTCATTGTGTGGACATATCCAGGAGCAAAAGAAACACGTGGAGTGGAACCACATTGCCCAGTGCTTCAGTGGACATCATTTTAGATGTGCAATAGGAAGCCAGTTTGCAGGCATGTGAATACACTGAGCTGAAGTCTCAGAAGTACCTATTCAATACCCTGTTAACGCCACACACATAAAAAACAAATCCTTTCTGTATTATGTCATTAAGGGTTTTGGCATTTTTGATTTTGATTTGTTTGTTTGTTTGGTTTTTGAGACAGGTACTAACTGTATAATTCAGGCTGGCCTCAAACTCATGGTGAACCTCCTGTCTCAGACTCTCTAGGATTATAGACAGGTGCTACCAACCTGACTATGTTTTTGTTTTAGTCTTCTTTTGTTTGGTTGCTGGTCCTATTGACTTTTTCTGGAATACAGTTTTATGTTGCTTACCATTATGATAAAATCTAATTTAAATATGTAAATGAAAGGAGCTAATTTTAGCTAGGAAAGTAATATTTTTAGTTAGTTTTCTCATTGCTGAGACGAAATACCTGACATCTAAAGTTAAAGGAGGAGAGGTTTATTTCAGCTTACTTTGTAGAGCTTTCAGTCCATAGTTGGCTGGCTCCAAGGCGGGGTGGCCTGGCAGAGGGGCCTGCAGGCAGAAATCAGTGAAGCAAGGAAGTGGTGAAGAAGCAGCAGCAAGCCTGCCTTCTTTCTGTCCCCTTATATCCATCCCGGCTACCTGCTACCATCCTGGCTACCCATTATCCACACCCAGAACTATTCCAAGACTATTCAGTGGACTAATTTAGTAAACACACATCCTTAATCCCAACATCACATGCTCAAAATCCAGCCACGTCTGAAAAATCCCACCTCTGACCACATGAAACTTTGTGGAGATATATAGACGCAAGCCATAACAATAGGTTTATTGCTTAGATTTTTTTCATATGTTTCTTCAGTGTAACTCAGTGTGAATTTAAATAGTGAAGGCATGATAAATTGCCTATTTTTATTTTTAGTGCTAAGGATGTAATCAGCATTTAAACACACATGAAATTGCATACATCTAATGCAATAATCAGTCGGTGTGTCGCCAGTGATAATTATATTTTCTCAAAAAAATAGAAATATATTGAGAGAGAGAGAAACTTGGAATTTACAAAGCATTTTATTTCCTTTTCTTTCATTACTTATGGCTTTTTGTTACTAATATCAGTGCCAAAAAATTGAACATCAATACATAACGATACATAATACATCATAAAATTTTTTAACAAATAGGTAATGTTAAGATGAAGCTTGACTACAATAAATCATCACTCAATACATTTCAACAAGATGATTTAAAACATAACTCATTTTTAAATATGAATGTCTTCTTATGAAAAAAGAAGAAACCAACAAGTTAGAAAATCAGTTTTTGGACAGCTGAATAAGTTCTCACTGACCATATAGCTAGATATGCTGATTGAGTATGTTGATCTGACTTAAAGTTACAACTGTGTGGGATAAAGTTGATCTGCTGTGGGATAAAATAGAAAAAGAATAAAATGTTGAACCCCAAAACACAGTGATACTTGCGACAAAATAAGAAAGAAGAGCCAGGGAATTAAGTCAAGGCTTGAGAATTCAAAAAGTAGTAGAAGCATCATAGAGACAAAGTTGAAAGCTATTGTTAAAAACAACTGATATAGCCACAACGTGACACATTGCACAGAGAGTTCATTTCACTGAGAAGCAAGCACTGTGTTTAGCAATCAGGGCAGTGATTCAATAAGGCTGGCACAATGTGGAAAATGTGAATCTGTCTGCTAGCAGAACGAGACAATGCATAGCGTAAAAGCAGAACAGGATCTGGAGAACAATAATAGTAGGGAAGGCTATAGGCTGCTGTTTTAGGAAGAAAGATGGTTAATCAGCTTTCTATGGTGTAGAGAACAATTTGTGGGAAGGTATCATGGAAGAATGAGGAAAAATAGCTAATTGGGGCCATACTTAGAAGGTGGCTTGTTCCACAAAGGGTCATGAGTTGAGAGCTTGGTCTTCTGCGTGATGTTGGGAGGTGGAACCTCTCAGATGGAGGGCCAGGTAGGAGGTCCTTAGGTCAATAGGAGATAAAGCCCTTGGAAAGGATTTTGCCCTCGTGGGACCCTAGTTAATACTAAGGAGAGAGAGAATTGCCATGCAAATCTGACCCGAGCTATACCTATTCCCTCCATATTCCTGTTTAAGAGGTGACCCATCTCTCCCCTATGCAGTCCCACCATTGTTACCTGCCATGATGTAACACATCCACAAAAGCCTTCAGCATAACTGAGCTGACCAGTGCTATTAGCTTGAGCCTCCAAAACTGTGAAGCAAATAAACTTATCTTCATAGTTAATCTACCTCAGGTATTTTGTTACAGTAATGTATGGTGATGAATACAATTGATAAGAACATTCTTCCTGAAGAGATGTGATGAAATGAGACTAGGTAAGGCTCTGGAAAAAGCTGAAGGGAGGAACTCAAGTCAGGAGGACAGATCACACTGTTACCTTTATAAAAGGAGATGAGGCAAAGATGAATGAGCATTATTTCTATCTCTATCTAAGGAGAGAGATGGTGAGAAAGAAAGTAGAAGAAATAAATGTCCAACAGGCACACCTTGTCTAGGGAGCATGATACAAGGTTATGAGGGGGAAGGGGGAGAGAGAGAAAGAGAGGGAAGAAAGAAAGGAGAGGTAGAAAATGTCAGAAAGAAAGATAGGAAGGGAGAGAGGCTAGAAACAGAATATAGAAGAAAATAGTGAAGGTTTGGGAATTGATTTTAAATAAAGAAGAATCAATTCAGGTATTGTTGAATATCTTTGCTATCCCATTTAAATTTGAAGCATAAATACTTAGGGTAATAACTGACAAGGTTATATGGATGTGCTGTAGTTCATTAAATAATTATTATTGTTACATCAACCATGAACATGAGGAACTGGAAGTTTTTATTTGTTTTATAGATATTTTATCATAACACAATATGAATAACTTATAAGTTAAAAAATATGAATGAATCATAAAATCTAACCTGATAAACAGAAAATAATAGGTTGTCCCATAATCATCATTAGGAACATATTTATCACAATAAAAATGAAATTTCTGTATAGATTTTTGACATGTGGATTATATATATGATGTATATGAATGTACACATATATGTGTACTTTTTTCCTTTATAAGGTAGAATAAATCTATAAATAAATAGTTTTACAAATAATGATAATAGAGAAGATACTTATGATAGCATATAGTCTATAATGGATTATAAATCAGGGAATTTAAATTAAACAAAAATTATATGCATAGTATATATTAAAAGACCAGAATTTTCATTCAAATGGCTCATATTCCTAATTTATAGTTCTTACTTAAGGAATAATGAAGTCCGATGAAAACGTTGTTAAGTATCAAAGAAATCTTTCAAGAAATGAGGGGCCAATTGAGAATATAGAAACATCTGTTTAAACAAAACGGCAAACATCTTTAAATTTGGCAACACAAACCACCCTAATCATAACACAAAATGTTTTCATTTTACCTCATACTAACACAATAATTAAAGCATTCTGAATCATTATGTTTACAAAAATGTATGTGTTTTTGAACTTACTGCATAAATGAGTCCACATAGTTTTGTTTCTCATATAATGTGTTCATTAGTTTGGTTTCCAACTTTTATCCAGAATTACAAAATTTCAACTAATCAGAAAAAAGCCTAAACATCCATGTAAATGATGTTCTTAATTATTTTTATTTACATACAGAGATTCTGGGTGGTATGTTGACTGATCGTATTTCTTGTAAATGGTAGAATTCATCTTTTATTAATTTGTGGCATCTATTCACATGTCTCAGTAGGACTCAAAGCAAAATCTTTCTTTAAAGATTCATAGAAGGGGCAAAGGAACTGATGAATGAGGAAAGTCCACATATTAAAGTCACTTACTATATCAAGGACATTAGCAAACCACTAGAACTAAATACACTTTTGCTCCAGAAAACAAAACAAAGCAAAACAGAAAGCAAATATTCTCTTATCACTACTTTTCCCTCATTTGTGTGTGTTGGGAATTCATGAAGTAAGACATTATTGCGCTCTAATAGAAGAAGGAAAAAATCTTGAGAAAACACGAAGCAATGTTTCCCAAGGTAACAAAGACAGAAGAAAGAGCAGGAAGAGAAACCGAGTAAGGGAGGCGGGAACATGTGCTGCAGTCAGGGGTGCAAACTGGGACCGCCTATAACTCACACAGTTCCTGACCACCACAGTGTGGTCTCTAGAAGGGACCCTCAAAACTTCTGCCCTACAGAGATGTGCCTTTGCTTGTAACGATGGGACACGGCTGCGATGTGCGAGTACTCAGCATGCTGGAAAGGGAGTGAGTGCTGTATCTGCAGGACCTCACTTCAGCAGGCCACAGTGTTGACTGCACTTCAGAAGTGACTTTCTCGTGTCCTTTTCATGCTTCAGTCGGGCGGCCTCTTACTAGGCAGCTGCCGTGTTGAGAACACAGCGTTGGAGGGCGGCTGTCAGTGTGACCACATGGGTTCTGGCCCCACAGCCACTTGTTTGTGTGCCCACGACCTCAGTCAGTTGCAGCAGTCCCCCATTATGGCATGTGTGATCATAGGACGACTCCAGGCAAATTGGATGGAAAGGAAAAAAAAAAAGTTTTTCTTTTACACTGAATTCGCTATGGTCATAGACACCCAATCACTGTATCTTTTATGATTAGTTAAAAGGATCCGCGGTGCAAGGACTATTGTGGCAAATGTCATATATTCACAAGGCACCATATTGGGAAATATAGAGGCCCGCAAGTCCAACCAGCTTCCTTGATCTCTCTACCTCGCTTCGCTTTCCGCATGTCAAGTGTCTCTGTCCTGGTGTCTCTTCCCCATGAGAAAACGCAAAAGGCAATGAATGACCCATTAGTCACATCATAAATTTTAGTCTCATTTTTTTGTCTGTGAAAATGAATAGCTATCTTCGGAACCAATTTTAGAAGTCACAGGTTTCGGCCCTTGTTGTCACTTACTGTCCGAACTTGGGCAAGTCGTTTAACCTCTCTGAGCGCGAGTTATTACATCTATGAAACTGAAATAATAATAGCTAACTCCCAGGGCGCTGTGGGTCAAACACAATACTGCAAGTGGGCAGGCTTTGGAAATGGTACAGCACAAATTATTACTGACCGGAGTTTCTCAGGTAAGTAAAATTGAAATTATTTCCATTCTCTTGCTTTTATTAAGTCAAAATAAAGCTTACAGTGGAATCTCTCACCTGCCCAGTACTATAGATGTGACAATTGTCGTTAGCATTTAAATGGTTCCATTTCAGATTTAAATAAAATATCCACAGAGAAAGAGATTATTGACTTCATGGTATGTAATGGGGGCTTTATTTATTGAAAATGTAGGAATCTTGTTAACTATAAAGCAAGATGTTAAACTAAAATTGCAGAATTGATTTTCAGTGTAACCTAAATTTAGGACTGACATTTTGAGGCCAAAGTTAGTCATGTTTATAGGAAGCCTTTGATGATATTGTTTGTCACAAGAACAAAAATATTTAACAATAGAATATTGAACAATATTTCATCCCCAACACCTAGAGTTTTCATCCTTTAAGGGAAATCGGTCTTTGGCTGAAAAGATTCTTCCTACTCTCAGTGAAAAATTCTGTCATGACAGATTCATTCTTGGAAGAATGAATGATACAGAAAATTGTTCCCTGAAGAGAGAACAAAAAGGGGAATAAGGAAGTGAGAGAAATAGAAAAGAAAAGGAGAGGAGAAGAAAGGAGAAGGGAAGAGAGGGGAGGAAAAAAGATAGAGATGCATAATCTGTACTTCAAGCCCAAAATTAACTCATTGGACATTGAAAATAGCTGGCCTAATAGAAAAAAGGAAAGGATAGGAGAGAAATCTAAAAGAATTCATTTCTTCAGAGTTTTTGATTAGTTGCTAAAATCAGAAAAGATTAAAAATTGGTGATAAGGAGCTGTCACCAATGTAAGATATTGAAAGAATAAGAAATAAGAATAGAGGTTCCTTGGCATACACCTGGGTGGCAGTGATTTGATTTTAATTATATTTATTAATTTTTATTTTCTGGTTAATACATCTAAGCACAGAGATGGGATATATTCCAGGCATATTCAGTTGACCTTTTAATAGTTACCGTGAATGCTCAAGTATTATAACAGAAAATCTATACACCAGAGAGTGTTCCTTAGTTATTTAAGTTATAATTAGTCACATTTACAGTGGAAGGGAGGTATGTTATACCTCAGTTGTTTCATAGAAGTTATGTTCTTCTTTTCTTCACCTCCTCTCTGTGGAGTGATCCCACAGTAACAAACTACCCCCCAAAAATGTATCACTATACTTACTAGTAAATAAAATTGTTCTCCATTTTACCTGAACTTGTCTAATTTATCTAAAGTTGTCTATAAAATGTCTGCTTTGTGAAATTTTCTTAGATACTGTTCATTGTTCTCTTTCTGCAAAGAACAATATCTTGTTACACTGCATGATAAATTGACTTTATTTGTCCGGAAATGAACAATACTTTGAAATTTCTTTTTACTATGTACCAAATACTGTTTGTCCAATACTTTGAAAGATTTTATTGGCCACTAATGGTCTCTTATTGAATTGAAAATAGGACTTAGCCACTAGACATTGGTATAGCTGAAATGCTTCAAAGGTGCAAAGTAAAACGCTGTGTTATAATTAAGAATTGTCTCCAACTATATTTGCTGCTTTTTATTTCCCAGTTAATTTGAAAGATACCACAATTGTCGTACTGTAAGTTAAGAAAATAGAACTATTTTTTAGTTCTATAAAACAGGTTGGCCTGTAGTATCAATATTTTGTTGATGCAGCTACTAATTCAGAATGTAATATTTAAAGGTAATTAAACTCAAGGAAAAAATGTTTTTCATTCAATGTGAGGAACCAGAAGTAAAAGGGAGGAATAGTAGTACTTTTTTGGAAAAAATGAGTATCTGATGAATACAAATTGATATTCTCTTTTCTTTCCAGGGAGAGTAAATGGAAGGCTCATAGGTAAGTAAAGTACAGACAGAAAGCATTTCTAGTCAATGTAATGTGCTTTAGGCCTTGTTGGGAGGGGGGTGAAATCACAAGTGTAAATATTCAAACTCCTAATAACCTAAAGAGAAATGAAGGCTGGATAAAACCTTTATTTTCATACTAGAACCATCTGAGTCATCTCTAAATAGGATGAAAGAGTATTTTGCAGAAAATTTGGTCTAAGAAACTATAAATATTGATCCTAGAAGGATTTTGAAACTGAGAAAGTTTTGAAAGTAAATTTAACCTTGAGTGTAATTTAAGCTTTCTTTTGGAACAATGACTTGACTGACTTATAAAAGTTCACCTCATTGTTTCAAAGCAGTTTCCATTTTAACGGGTTATTAATATTGCCAGTCCTCTTTTACTCAGAAATAAAAAGGGTGTGACTGCATTGTACAGTGAATACTATGCTGTAGTTAACTATTACAGTAACCTACTACAGGTGAAAGTGGTTATCTGAAACAATATTTCTCTGTTTTCTGACATGTATAGGGCTTTATTATTCTACTAGTGTTTAATATTTTGTACCTTTTTCAATTTATATGGTCAGAAGGAAATGGACTGACCATGGCGACAAATGTGGGATAGAACCAGTAAAAGCAGAAAGCATGGTTTGTATTAGAACAAAACACTATAAATTCCATTCATGTGTGTTATCTGAAAAAGACAATTTTATAAGTTGTAAAAATCAGGATCTGAGCGTAAAAATACGACACGGTGATGCAAGGGTCCTTTGAACAGGATTATCTTCAGCATGGGTTTGAATACTTGCCCTCTGAACTCGCTTTCAGAATCTCGCTTTCAGAACACGTTGTGGACATACGAATAACTCTGCGACTCTTTGTGATTGAAGCATACTTTTCCTAGAAAGACTGAAGCTGGATCATTTTTTATGTCAAAACAATTACATAGTAATTATTGTACGAAGTGATAATCTACAAATATTGTGTTTGGCTTTGAACTGTCAATGACCTTTAATTGGGATATTATATAAAGACGGCACAGGCAAGAGAAAAGGGATTCCTCTCTCGGGTTTTAACTCATGTTCTCTACTCCCTTAGAGATCTCATGCTTATGTGTTTGTCTCTAGCTTCATCGCTTACCCTTTTGCCTATAATACTTCATGCTTCCATACAGCTTCTATAATATTTGCTTCTTATTTCTGGGCTTTCTTCAGAGGCTGTCGACACAATATTCTTATCATCCTTCATGTAATCTCTCTTGCAGTCTGGGATCTGAAATTCCACACATGAAGATCATTAGCAGTGTTTTGTTTTGTTTTGTTTTTTTTCCCCAATCCAAAAGCCTTCTTCCTAATCACTGAAGTTTAGAATATTTGAAAATTTGACCAAGGTATTGGCCATGTTCTCTTTGCTCTAAAGTCTCTTGTTTCATTGTTTCTAGGACATTAATTTTTTCCAGTTTTCCACACTCTCATCATCTTTCTTTCCTGAAAGCAAGTCATTCTCTGTAGACTTCGCCTCTCAAGACAGTCTTGAAAATTATTTCTGCTTTCATCTCTAGCCTTGACCTTTCTCCTATGTAATGAGTGCAAGGTTTTAATTACTTACTGGGCATTTGTATGTGGGTGTTTTGCCGTCACTTCAAAAAAAAAGAATAAAGGATGGATTCCCTGACAAACCAGTTCCTGTTTCCCTTAGTGCGATTTCTTTTATCATCTGGAAGCTATCCCTCTTATCTTGCTTATTTGACCATATCAATGCTGTCATGTTTTGTCTATACTATTTTTGCTTAAACTTCCATTTATCTCTTCTTTCATGTTGCTATTACCTCAACTCTAAATCGCGCACTTATCAGTCATGCTTTAGTGAAATGAGATAAAATAGGCAAAGGACTTTGTCATGTAACAACTTTAAAACATGATGATCCTACTACAGTTTTTATTCCTATTATAATACTACCATCACCGATCTCTGCATTTTGTCTTCCTATTCAAATTCATCTTTATACTTATTTACAGAAGATATTCAGAATACAAGAGAATTTCATTTCATTTTCCTCATTTCTTACTAGTTTAAATTCTTGGTATTGATATTTAAGTTCCCATAATACGACACTTACATATTTTCCTTATATATGCTTCTTCCTGTATCAAATCTGCCTATGCTTTTTATACCACATATATCATTCTTGTTATGGTCCCTGTTATAGAATTATGTTTACAACAGTCTTCTACATGACTTCATGCCTCATGCATGTTTATTTTTATAAAAAAGTCCTATGCATGTTTCTAAGTTTTCTTAAGACTAGATAAAAGTCTCGCCTCTCTTGTCTTTAATATCCAAAGTAAGCAGTTGGTACTTATTACCTGCAATGTTAGAATGCTACTGTTCTCCATGAGTGTCTTTTGGGTATCACCTTGGCTTTATCCAAAGATATGTATTTTAAAAATTACTTTCTGGAAATTTGACTTCTAAAAATATTCTTTCTCCGTTAATTGATGTATTATTTGCCAGAATAAATATGATCATAGAAAAAAAAAGCCCAGCATTCACACATTCATTCTAAAACTACAAAGTGTTTATTTATTATTGCTATCTTAAAATTTGTTCTATTAATAATATAAAGGTGTTTACAAGGATGCTTTTCATTTATATGGTGGAAATATTATTTTGTCAACATAGTTTTTTGCGTAACTCTAAGAGAAAGAAGAATAATACAATCCATGACTTACTGACTGAAAGAAAACCAGAATTTTTAAAACCTACCTTGATTTCTTGATTTAGCTGGACCGAAAGAAAGGGACTAAACTGATTTAGGCCACTGACCATCATAGCACAGTTAGAAACAAAGGAGCTGAGTGAGCCACTCCCTTTCCCAAAAGCACGAACATAAACATAAATTTAAGAATTATCCAGGCTTCCATCTTCTTCAAAGAGGCGAAAAACATACTAACGAAAGCCTGTGTGATCACCCGGCCCTAGGGACAGGGTTGTGGGGCCAGTGAGAGATTCGGTGGGAGGCGCCAAGGCAGAGGTGGCTGCTCTTTAAATTCAGAGAGCCTGAGTTAACACGGCCTTCTTCTATTTTTGTCTTTTTTTTTTTTTTTTTTTTTTTTTTGCCATCTTGCCTTTTGCGCTTTTTTTCACCCCTTTGCACTTGGCGCCTCTGGGCCTTTTGCTTTCTTCTGTGCTTTCTGCCATTCTCCCTTTCCCTTGTCCCTGCCGCCACCTTCCCAGAGGTCGTCGATAAACGCAGCTACTACCTGCTTCGGAGTGTACGCTTGGCAATTCTTTCTCCCTCGTACACAAGAACCTGGGCAGTTTCTGGTCCACTGAACTTGTAACAGGGATGGCTGATTTAGATGATCGCGGCTGTAGGTTTCCGGGCCACGGGCGTGTCCAAGCACGGCACCGACTGGGTAAGGGAATGTTGCAGACCGGCCAAAGTTTGCTTCCATTACTGCAGAAATAGTTTGAAGTAGTGAATCTAGTGAAGGGGCTCACCAACGTCATTTGAGAATATGACACACAAAATGCTAATTTTTGTTATTTAGATTTTTTTTCCAAAAAGTATGCATTTCTAGAAAACACTAATTCTTGTTAGATATATAATTTGTACAACATTAATTTTTAGTATCATCCTCAAAATAAAATTGAATAGCAACTATCTAAGAATGTTACCTGAAGTGAAAAGATTAATTTTAAGTAATTTGATATACCACATAAGAGTCCCAATGCTCAGTTTATAGTAGCTTGTCGGGTACAAAGATTCTATAAGGAAAATTTTAATATTATTCACTCTAAAAAATCTCTGCACTAAATTTTGTCTTCCATTCTCCTAATTGATACAGTCATTCAGTAAAGTATTTTGGAGTCTATCTGTATTTTTTATAATTTTATCCTGGAAATCACTATAGAATACAATACAACCCCCAAAAAACAAAACAAATCTAGTCCCCAAAAGGAGGAATGAAAAAGATTCCTTTAAATAATTTGGAGTTGAATGAATCTCATGTTCCTGGTGTTTGGCAGAGCCAGAAAACATTTATCTTTGGAAAAGAAACAGGACAGAGAGTTCCAGGGCAGATTGAGTGCGGAATCTTTTGCAACTCAGCACTACAGCGTCCCCTGTAGAGAGCACAGGTAACATGGAAGAGACAAGCTGATTATATTTCCCGAATTCTAGAAATTTTCTACCTTGTTATCTTTCTGATTTAATAAGTTATAGATATACAAAGACACAAAGAAATTTATGTAGAAATGGGGAGGTTGGAGGCAGGAAAATGAGATGTCTCATATGATAAACTTCTGACTTGCAAATTTCGACTTGAAAGGTATATAAATCTGAAATCATTGCATTGCGTGGGCTATTAGACTTTTCTTCCGTAGTGGTGAATGACATCAACACCTATATGCATTCATTGGCAAACTTTTAGAAATATTATTGGGAGATGCTCTTCTTTTATCTCTATCATTAATTTGTGACCAAACAAATTCCATTTCAGAAATAATGAAATACTAGTCTCTTAACATCTTGTGGATCTGAAGAAAAGTGTTATAATTTTCAAGGATGAAAAAGCACATAAAAGGAAATGATTAAGGAGATTTTCATTACACATCTGAACTGCAAAATTTGTAGCCTTTAGCCATATGTGGCTGTACAAATTCATGCTAAATTTAAATAAAATTTAAAAAATGAGCCTTCTATCACTCAGTCATACTGGCTGCATTTAAGTTCACTGTTGCCACATGTGCTAGTGGCTACCGTATTGGACAGCACAGATACCCAACATTCCTGTTAGTGCAGAAAGTTCTATTGGACAGCAATGATCTATACTCTTAAAATTGTAAAATTCCCAGTTGATAGTAATGTAAAGTCTTTTAAGAACTCCATGTGTATACCTTAGTTACTTTTCTCTCATTGCTGAGACCAAATACTGACACCCAAAGTTAAGGGAAGAAAGGTTTGTTTAGCTCACAGTTTGTAGAGGTTTCAGTCCACAATCAGCTGTGTTCGAGGCAGGGTGGCATGGCAGACAGGCGGAAGGCAGCAAGATAAGCAAGGGGGTCCTAAAAAGCTTCTGTCTGCTCCTTATATCTTATACAGGCTGCTGAGACTAGGGTGGGGCAAAACCAGTCAGTGGATTGATTTAGTAATCACATGCCCTTAATCCCAGCATCACACACTCTAGATCCAGCTCCCTCTGAAAACACCCCACCTATGATCACATGAGGCTCTGGGGGGACATCTAGACACAAACCATAACATTGTGTATAATACATACTATAAAATGAGTGTAAATATGTGTTTAAAATGTGATAAACCAATTTATTGGAATACTTTTCTTATATCCTTATTTTCTTAATACTTTTCTTATTAATCTTATTTTTAGAAGACTTTATATACATATGTATAAAGAAACTCCTCATTTTAATTTCTTAAATATATGTAGCTAATCTTTTCTGTTTATGCAATACCATAAAATAACTAAGCTTTCTTTAATATTACACCATATATTTGAAATGCAATCACCAGTATTTATTTTAGGCAAATTCAGAAGAAATATTTTCATAACATATTGCTTTCAAATAATTGAAAACATCTTGCCCAAATTTCTGAATTAATCTTAGCTGGGAAAGGATTGGACTCACGGAAAATTTCAGTTCTTAAAGTTCATTGGTTTCTGAATTAATGAAGCACACTAAGTTTAAATTGAACTTAAAATTGAAAAGTGCATTTATTCCCTGTTCTGGCTTAAAAATGGTCAAAGGGATTTTGCCCAGTCACGGAAATCCAGAAAATTTTATGAACGTCTGAAGCTGGCTTAACTCTAATGGTAACAACTTTGAATATATCTGTGTGAATTAGAAATCTAACATTAAAAAAAGGCAGCTACCTTAGAGATGAGTATAGCCTCCTGCTGAGTAAGTCACTCAGTAGCTGTCCATGTTCTAAATTGTATTTGTATATATTTCAAATGGACAGAATTCTGCATTAATCCAATTAGCATCAAAAACCTAATTCTCATATTATTGTTGGAATGTACATATAGAGATAAAGAAATAAATATATAGATCATGACAATTCTGAATGGGGTTGGTATTATTCTGAGGTAATGGGTGTTTTCACATTTCTAAGACAATGGCACTTCACAGCCAAACTCTCCCTACTTTTCCAGAATGTCCGACAGGACACTGAAACCAACCTATTTCTCTCAAACTTACTGTCTCCTACAAGCCCCTATAGGATAATATTGTAGAGAAAGGAGGATAATTGTGAGGTGGAGTTGTAGGCCTTCAAGAGAATAATTTGTGATTTCCCTTATCTAGAGAGAGGCAGGGTGCTTGAACAGCAGGCTAAACGAATGGACTTAGAGAAACATTTGTAAACACAGCTGAGCTCTGAAACTGCTCAGCTCGCGATGGTACAACTGAAGGAACTCTTGGAAGAAGCAGCCTTGTCATCGCTGAAGTTCAGGGAGCAGGCGAATGGAGAGACTGCTTCCTGCCTCTCAGCCACATGATTCTGAAGACGTCGTAGGCTGATAGCTACAGCTTACAACGTCAGGTTGTGAGAGATAAAGGCAAAAAACCAAACTAAACTTACTGTGTTTGCCATGACAAAGATGAATAGGTTCAGGTAGCAGAAGGTTACTGACAAAGATAGGTGATTCTAAGCTCTCTCGATTGTATCATACCCAAGAAGGTGAGCTAATGGGACTTGGATTTCTGGCCGAAAGCTCTGGTATGGTATGTATGGTAGGAAGCAGGAGCTGAGGGGACTGAGTCACAAACATTCACGGTTTAATCAAGGAACTATGAGCTATGAAAGTTCCTGGGAGACTTCTAAGAGTTCTGCAGAGTTCCCTGTGAAAGATAGAAAATCCAAACCTTATCCCGCAGAACACCAGTCCTGTCTCTTGCTCCTTTCTCTTTAGGTTGGCTTCCGTGATTCTTGATTCTATCCTAAAAAATCAGAAAGAGCAGAAGCTGGGTCATGACTTCGTATTTACAGAAGACCCCTAAGTCATGGCTCAGAAACCAAGGGAAGGGAAGTGGATGAGCACTCTGAACTGCATGTTAAAATGAATTTTTAATATAGACAAGGCAAGCTGCTTTAATTCATGACAGGCACTAGAAAGCTTAGATTGAGAGAGGTCTAGTATCTGAGATATGTCTGAGATATTACATAGGGCACGTAAGAAGAAATTTACCAGGTTTGAAGGCAGAGGTTGGAGAGAAGTAAAGATATTTTCTCTTTGTTTTCTCAACAGATTTTGGCCTTTAAATTTGTTAGATATGAAAAACAAATTCTTTTCTCAATGCAGAGATGAGTACCATTGTTTAAAATGGGAAGTAGGTGAGAGAAGGTGGCTGGCTGGTGGTACTTTATCATTGCTGTGAAGGAGACAGTGAACATTCTTGGGCTGTAGGGACTGCTAGTTATTTCAGGTTTTTCAAGTCTACTCAAGCAATTCTTGTTCACTCTTTCCTACTTTAAAGTCATTTTCTTGGATAGAGAAAAAAGAAAATGAGCAGATCTTTCCACATTGGACTATTTCACTTACAAATATATCTCCTTTCCCTTTTGTGGTTTTTGGTTTTAACTCTCCTGCCAAAGTTGACTCGATATTTTTGTGGGTTTTTTCCCTTAAATATTTTGTCCCCTCAGATATTTGCTTATTTGTATTTCTATTATATTTTCCTCTCATCTTTCCTTATGAAATGTTGTTACTCTTTGGTTTGCCCTTCAATATATGCCTTTACTTCTACAGTTTGTACATGTTCTTCTCAAATCTAAGCTTACCTGAAATTTATGTACCACAGTGTCCCTGAGCATCTCTAGCTACAGGAGAATTGTAAATATAGGGCAAATGTTTAGATTAAAAAAAAAACAAAAAAAAAACATTATGGTGAGTCAAATTTTCATTAGTCCCCCTCAAAATAACCCTTACCTAACTTTCTTCAAACACTTAACCCAAACACTTCTTGCCACTTTCTGAAGCAGTTCTGTAAGTCCTCTTTCGTAAGTGCCGTTACAAAATTTGATAAAAAATACAGTGAACATTGCTGCTCAGTGCCATGTAGTAGAAAAGGAGACTTGTAAAAAAAAAAAAAAAAAAAAAACACCAAAAACATGGTGTGTTCTCATCTACCTTGTTCACTGGATCAGGCCCCATGTGACATCTGGCTTTTCCCCAAAGTTAAAATGATCATGGAAGGTAAATACTTTAAATCTATTCAGGACATCAAGGCGGCTGTAACAGTGCAACTAAAGACATGAAAGAGACTTTTCAGAACTGCTTCAGAAAATGGAAAGAACGATGGAAAAAATATGTTCAAAGCAAAGAATAGTATTTTGAGGGTAATTAATGGCAATCTAGCTTTTACTGTAAAAAATTTTTTTAAACAATTTAAACATCAGACCTTGGATTTTTTTTGTTGTTGTCGTTCACAATATTATGAATATTTCACGATATTTGTTTCTTAGCATTCCACCAATTTCATGCAATATCAATTTTGGGAATTTGTTAGGTTCCTTTTTTATTTAAACGTGCTTTGCTAATCGAGGATGTATCTGATGCCAGAATATCTATTTTTAAAAATATTTATAAATATAGATATTTATAAGCTATAAAACAATTGAATACATCTTTTTCAAATTTTCAGTCACTATTATTTCATGAAGCTGTTCTTTTAATACGAGGATCTCATTTTTTATAGAGTGTCACTTGTAGGAAGAAATTAAAAGTTGAACCTTCTATATCATTTTTACTTTTTGCCTTTTTTTTGTATTTGCAATCTCTATTTATAAAGTCTTATTCAGTGTTCTTCCATATGGTTAAGTAGTCTTCCACATTTCCAAAAATGTTCAGGTATGTTTCGTACATTTTTAAATTACTCATATGTTTATGCCCATTCTTCCAGCTCTTGGTGTGTGCATATATCTATAGGAATATGTATACCTTCATGGAAAAAAAAAACAGTTATACTCATTTGTCCCTTCTCTTAGAATTTTGCTTTATCAAAATTCTTTCTTAAATCTGATGTGATCAGTGGGATTTTAAAAATGATTTTGCTGTTACTACTGATACAATTCATCATTGTATTATATTCATAGAACATTCGTCTTACTTTTTAGAGTGAATGGTTTACAAGAGAGCAGATTTAATACAGGACAATCACAAGTTACAACATTCACACAAGCTAAAGGCAAGAAGAGTACAGATGTCTTTCTATGTGCTGGAGACCTGAAAGACCCAATCGAGGGCTGGGAGCCCACAGCACTGTCCCATGTAAGTCTGTGTCTGTACTAAATGCTGAGGAATCTAATCTGAACCCAGGATGCGATGTTTGCAGCAGAGATGAAGACCAGAGTTCCTGCAAAGTAAACAGCAGCCATCCCTGATAACAGCAAGGACCAGAGCTCCTCCTGCCAGACGAACAGCTGAGTTCCCTTCAGGTAAGCCAGCCACAGCAGAGCTTCTCCTGGGAAACAGCCAGCCGCTATCTTCTGCTCTCATTCTCCTTTTTGCTGTGTTGGCAATAACCTTCAGGTGTGTCTTCTATGTCCAGAACCACACTAATTTAAACTGGGAGTTCCTGCCCAAGTTGGACATAAGAAGTCTGCCATAATACTACATAAAATTTTATTTTTGTAATAAATTGTGGTTTCATTTTGGGACAAGTGCATGATCAGATTTGATAAATATTCAAAAGATGGAATCAAGCATTAATATTTTCTGCTTGTAGGATGCATGATTTCTCCAAAAACATATTGTCATTCATGCTATGCGATATTTCTTTTTTTTTTTTTAACTATGCAATATTTCTATGATGGTTAATTTTATGTGTCAACTTCACTGGATGGAGGGGTGTTCAGATAGCTGGTAAACCATTAGCTCTGGGTCTGTCTTCAGGAGTGTTTCTAGAAGAGTTTAGCGCATGAATTGGTAGATGGAATAAAGAACATTACCTCCTGGCATGGGGAGGGGGGAATCATCCTAAGAAAAAACTCATTCAACAGAACCAAAGGAGAGAGATAAGGCAAACTGTTTTAAGGAGGAACACCTGTCTTCTCACGCTACCTTTGGAATAACTGGTCTTGATCCCTAGGCCTTTGGACTACATCACTCCCCTGACTTTCCTGGTTCTCTGGCTTGCAGAAACCAGGCTGCGAGATATCTTGGCTTCTGTAACCATATGAGCCAATTCTGTGATACATTTCCTCTTATATATAACATGTACTAGTCAGGGTTCATGAGAGAAATAAATGATCTAACTAACACAATCTCTCTTCTATGTAGTTGTAAAAGTATAGCCAATTATAGTGAGAATTTTAACACATTCCAGTTGCAGTTCGGGGAAACTTCAGTTGTATCAACAATTTGAATTATACAACTTCACACCTTACTACTCGTGTTTCCAAAGAACTAATGATTTCTTCTATGTAAACACAACAGAATTTAATTATCTAATACAGCACCCATACTCAATTGTATCCAGTTGTTCTACTAATGCCTTTTATAGCAGTTTTTCTTTAAAAATTCAAGATCCAATCAAATAATGTTTGTGGTTTCCATAAGCAAATTTATCTTTCTCTCTAAATATTTGTGGTGTTCTATTACATTAATTTAAGTAATCTTCTGCCTTAATTTATAATGTTCTATCTATGGAACGTATATATTTATCTATAAATTCTTGTTTTGCTGTATTTTGTTTGTTTTTTTCTTAAAGATCATTTGGATCTATTTATATGTTTATATGGGTCTATCTCTGGGTTTTCTGTACTGTCCCATTGATCTATTGTCTATTCTTTCACCAATATCACACTGACTCTATTACTGTAACTCTATCATTAGGCTTGAAATTTGGCAGAATCAATAGGCAGTTTTATTCTTGTTTGATATTGAGCTATATGTTAACAGAGAGATGAATGATCACATCTCATAGTCCTTTTTACATTGGCATCTATCAGTCAGAACAGAAAATGTGTTTAACTTTTTAGGAAAAAAATAACTGAAAGTGCCTTCAGTAGTAATTGGTAGTTCCTCAGCACATTTTGAGGAACTTTGTGCATTTAGTAGCCTGAAATATGAAGAGAAATGAGTAAGACTGATCCATCAATAAAAATAGAAAAAAAAAGCAATTCTCATTCTAGTCACATAATTAATTCACCTGTTTATAGAGAAATCAACATTTTTTTTTCAGTTTTGGTTTGAGGCAAGGTCTTGCTCTACAGTTGAGGCTGGCCTTGAATTTGTTATGTAGCTCAGGCTGACCTGGAATTGCAGGCCATCTTCCTGCCTCAGCCTCTTGAGTTCTAGAATTACAGATGTCTGCCACCACGCTCAGCTAGGACATCAACATATTAAGACAAATAGTTGAGGGATTCAAGAGAAAGTTGAGGAATAATGATAAGAGGCTGGGAATGTGACTTAGAGATAGACAACGTACTTAGCATATGTCAGGCCCTGCGTTCAATTCCCAGCACACAAACAAACATACGAAAAATAGAGACAAATATCATCAAGTTGCATTAATGACTACTGCCCATAATCTTTTTTCTGTAAAAATGCAATTAATTTTCCCCATTTTCTTAAATTTTACACCAGTATGCATATAAATGAAATATTGTTTTTACGTTTTAGTTAATAAAACGTGAGCTCAAGAGGGGAAAAATATCTCTGAAAATTAATTTTGAATCTGGGAAATATTTTCTTGATTTTGTTGGTAGTGTACATGATATCCATGAGTTGAGCAGCATTTTTTTTTTTTCGGAAAAAGTTAAATATTGAAGATTCAAACAGATCCAGTCATTATTTTTTGAAAAATACATTCCAAGTTAGTCAAAGTATGTGCTTTTAAGGTAAGAACTATTGTATTTAAAATAATCTTTGAATGAAAAAAATAATTTTATGTGCTTTTCTATGATTCCTATACATTTTGAGAAAAGAAATGTTCCTATTTTCTGTTTGATTATCACTGTACATTACCAAGGAAAATAAAGTTCTGAAGATAGAGTTTGGTCGTGTATAGAAGAAAGATAAATAAGTCACCTTTTATATTGAAGTAGCAATTCCATAGTTGACTTGGAAGGACAAAATCACAACACTTGTTTACTTCTTTAACTGCCAATATGCAATGGACACAGTGAAGCAGAGAATCAAACAGTTTTCAAGATACTCAGTAAGAAAAATCCATTGCAGTTATATAATAAAAACCACCACAAAGAATAAGTACCTTCGAAAGAAAGACACATACTCTTTTAACATTGTTTGGATTATTAGAAATTATTATTAATTCGGTGAAAAGATGTTTAATAGCTTCTTAAGCTGCATATTTTTCTATAAATTTGGTATATCAGAAAAGGAAAAAAAGTAACTATTTCCGTAATGCTTAGATTATAACCAATGGAGACAGATGAAAAAGCATAGACATAACAAATTACAACATTTCAAAATATGTAAGGAGGTAGTAAATGATATCCGAGATAGAATAGAAGGGAATGATAAGAATAAAATTACAGAATAGAAATGTTTCCTTTTAAAATAAATTACAAGGGCTGGGGATTTAGCTCAGTGATTAGAGTGCTTGCCTTGCAAGCACAAGGGCCTGAGTTCGATCCCCGGAACCACAAAAAACACACAAAAAAAGAATACAATAAAATAAATTACAAGAATTCAGATTAATTGGCCTCATAGAGAAAATATAATCTTAATAAAGACTTAAAGAAATTGAAGGCATTGACTAAATTCACACAGAGGCCCTGAGAGAGTAGCAAGGCTGGAGAAAGTAAGGGAGGCAGACAAGTCCTTGGAACTTGTAGAGTTAAACAGCGCTTCCAGGGAGGACAGGGTAGATGTGACCGGAGAGCAACAGAAGCAAGATCAGAGAGAATTGTGTAGGCCTTTGTAAAGATTCTTGACTCTAATGACAAAGAAAGATAGCAAAACATTTTTAAACTCAGCAGTGAAACGATGAAACAAGTTCTAAAAGGACCACTCTGGCAATCACACTGAGGCTATGCAAAAAGCAGACCAGGGTCCAGGTTGGATGCTGGTAATGGAAGCAGTAGGGTCCTGGGCCCCAGCTCAGAAAATGCTTGGCTTCCTAGTGGTAGCTTGAAACAACCATGGCAGGTGTATTTACATCAGATAAATCAGCCAATTCTAGTACTCGGGACTTTTAACTGAACAATTTACTTGTGATCATTTCATCATTTGAAGCGCAAGAAACTATTTTCCCTTTTTCTTTCCTTTTTTTTTTTTTCTTTTTTTTGCCTTATTGTCATTTGAGTGTTTTAGCATGGAATTAGTTTGACGTACGACTTCCAGCATTCATCTGTTTCTATCGTTCTTTGTGCTTTTAGGCTGGATGATACTGTCCAAGTTATTTACACAGTAATTAACTCATACTTCCTTTTCTGCAGATCTTCAATTTTAGTAAGCTAGCGCAGTCATCTTGCTTCCTTTTGTTAAGGCTAATTTAGGAATGGGCACGAGACAAAAGTGTGCCAAATTAGTCCACGATTAAATTAAATGCACTACATGGGGTCAGCTCTAATTAGTTCCATTATGTACAACATTCTCATAAATTGAGACCCACAGAAAGAGGTAGACTGAAATTTTACTGAGTGTCCTATTTGGACTTGAGGATTAGAAATACTAGAGCCAGCTACATTGTTGAGAGAGCAGGAACATGTTTCTGTGAGAAGGGTATCAGACTAAAAAGACACAAAGAATTTTGTTCTGATTATATCTCTAAGAAACCTCATACATTTTTCTTTCTCATGCAGAATACTAAAAATAACTTTTGGTTAAATACGGCTTGAGTTGATGTCCTATTATTTGCCATTAGTAGCAACCTAATTCTTAAAAAGTTTCAATAGGTGTTTTGGTCATTTCTTTCCATTTAGGATAAATACTCAGATATCAACACTCTCATTGTCATTTTCAATCTCTCTATTTATAGTTAGTCTTAGTATGAGATTTAGAACAATTTAATATCAATTATCCTAGAGAAGTGCAAATATTTTAAGCAAGTAGATTAGTGCTCTAATCCATTTTGAACACAATAATTAACCCGGGAAGATAGTGCCTACTTTTGTCTATCAGCAACCATCAAAATACAGATTCAATTGATATTCACATAGCATATATTACATCCATTATTATTTCAGTTTATCCCATGAGTTTGGTATTTACACTCCAATTTTACAGATTACAAAAATGAGTTTCAAAGACCTAATCTAATATATAATTCAATATTGAAATTTGTGGCATGTCCATTAATAGAATATTAGGTAAGTATTTAAAGTGAACCAGTGGTTCTTAAATTGGTATTTAATTATATTGCTATATCAATGTATTTGCATGTCCATTTCGAATATAGACGCACATCAGTAATATAAGTGTTTAAATATATAAAATAAAAGTCTTGATGGTATATTCACATTTATTATACGAATATACTATAACTAACTTTGTTGTTCAGCTTCTAAAACTCTGTATATTATAGTCTTAAAAATGCATAGGGCAGAAAAATTTAAACCATTTGTTAAATTTAAGATCTAAAATATCTTCCAAAAGAAATGTCCCAAGTTTAAAGGTGGGGCCTGGTGGGAAGGGTGGGCCACTGGGGCATGATTTGGAATCTTGCCCCACTTATCTCTGCTTCTGGGACACCAGAACAACTGTCCTTCATCATGTGGCTTTTCCATGGCATTTCTGCTTGGAGCCAGCATACCATGGACTGAATCTACTGAAACTGTGACCCAAACTAAACCACTGTTCCTGTAAGTAATGGTTGTCTTGTTGAGTATTTTGTCGCAACAATGTGAAAGTGACTAATACACCATTAAGAATCACAATCAAAATAATGAAATCATGGAAACTGGTTTCAAGATAATTTTTAAAATTCAGAGTATAAAAAATAATGTATTATTTGATTATAGTAACATAAACCAAACACACCACATGTATGAGCAGAATTGGTAGATAATTTCCTTGAAAATTATTTTTGGGTCTTATATTTCTCTATTTTCTTTAGTATTTCTTTAATATTGTCACTTATAAAAACTTCAATAATCCTTCAGTTCAGGAACACTTCTGTTTGTGAATGATTCAATTTGCAAACAGAAGTGTTGGGCAAAACGTTGCTTCCATTTGCAAACTCCACATCGGCTAACAAACATGACTGTGGCCATCTTCCCCACACGAATACCAATCACCCATGTGGCCATCTTCCCCAGGATCGTGGCATGAATTAAGTTCATGAACTGAGGTACCGCTGTATATTATATCCTTAATCTATTACAGAAATTTTGTATTTACTCATTTGCAAATAGGTACCAATGAAGTTAAATAAGCTATTTTTCCTTTATGAACAAAATAAAACAAACAATTGAAATGAAAGTTAGTGTCACCGTCACACTCGATGTAGAATGTAACTTTTATATATTTAGCTGATAAATTTGAATGGCATAACTATCAAATTGAGTAATTCAGGCCTCCAAATCCCAAATCTTGCCACACACCCTGTCCCTTTTACATATTCTGCATAATGACTAATTGTCTATTCAATAACTTTATTCACACTGTCATATTGATAAATCATTATGGAAAATACATTTCCTGAAAGTGTAATTGTTTATATTTTTAAACACTTGAGATTACATTTATCTAAGGACCTGTAGTTGAAACCACATTGTGCTAAATTGTATAAATTAGTCACAAAGAGGGAAAATAGAAGGGTAGAGAGATAAACATTATATTAATTTTTATGTGGTCTGTTTTCCCTTCGTTCCTGGGTTTATTTGCTTAATTGTTCCCAAGGTGGTGGAATTTGAAAATTCACTTTCACTAATCAGTGTTTATCAGGGATCAAGACGCTCTGACCTTCTTAACTCTCCCAAGACCCTTTCCTTATTACAGAAACATAACCATTTTTCTCAGGCACTCACAGCACAGGACAAATTGACTAGATTCCCTAATGGAAATGTGAAACAAAGCAACAACCAAAAAAAAAAAAAAAAACCCAAAACAAAAAACTAAAGCTTTGAACATCCTCTGCAATATTCACTACTCATACTGTTAGAGGGCAGACATATCTCTATTTTTGTACACTGCCAATAGAAATGTAATATTTGTAAGTACATGTAACATCTCCACTTATATTTCAGTGATGTAGATAACAGGAAATATCTTAAAACTATAAATCATCAGTGAGTATACATCAATTTTAAGAATATGCTGTTGTGAAATTCCAACGTCCTTGCCCACTGGGGTCATTACTAGGTAAAATAAGGGATACACGAATAGAAACATTGTGATACTTCAATAGTTACTCTAATAATGAAAATGCCACCTCATGACTAACTGGCAGGTAGCATATACCATGTGGATATGCTGGACAAAGGGATGTTTCATACTTCAGGAGGGAGGAAGGGAGCTGAATATACTATGATATGTCTAAATGCACACAAACACAGGCTTCCAGAGTTATCCACATCAGTAAACATTAATTGATTATTTAAATATACAAGGTAAGAAACTAATTATTTTATTGACACTTGCTAAACATTAAATGAATGCTATAGATTTGCCCTTAGGGAGGCAGAACAGACTCACGGGAGTTTTAAAATAGATTGACAATGTCTGTAAACTACTAATAAAAAAAAGGGCTTATATCAACATTTTGCATGTATACAATTTTTCATTAAATGGTGAAAAAGTCAAAGAAGAATTCATAACCGGGATTTGTAGCTGAATACCATCATTATACATAGTAAAGCATTTAATGCTAAGTTTTTCAGCAACCAAACTCATCTCTGCTTCAATTTTACAGGTTCTTTCTTTCTGGACCAACTGAGAATCTTTATAATGGGTCTTTTGCTCTTGATTTTTAGTATAAATCTGGCTAAAGCTCCCAACAGTATCTGTGCCACAGTCTCGATATTGGCCTGTCTTGGAATTTCCTCCTCCGGGTTAATTAGTCTGCTGTTCTCAATCTCAGTCTGTCTCAGAGTTTCAGGACATGAGCAAAATGTAGACACATTTTCTGTTAGAACACAACACACATGGCCTGGAGTCTACCTGCCGTTGGAGTCCTTGTTCGGATCCGAACAAGGACTAAAACTTCCTCAGCTTCATCTTTGCTGTTGACATTTCTGTGAGTGTTCTGATTTTTCTGGACTTTCATCAGAATCCTCCATCAAGCTCCGTTTACAGCGTTCTAGGGCTGCTTTTTCAGCTGGCATCTCCAAACCTTTCCAATCTTCTCCCACACACCAGTTCAGAGGCTTTGGACCCATATTGTCAGGTAGCATCACAGCAACGGTCCCGTGTCTCTGTCACCAAAACGTACCCTAGTCACTTTGTTTCTAAGATATACTACCAGACACCTACAGCTTCAAGGAGCTTTCCTTTGGCCATATTTCAGTCCACAGTCCTCTAGCTCCAAGGCAGGTCAGCATGGCAGAGGGGCGTGGTGGAGGAATGCTGCTCAGGACACGGCCTCTAGGAAACAGACAGCGCCCACGGAGGGCCCAGGGAGGTAGATAAACCCTTCCAGGCCCCAAACCCATTGACCCACGTCTAACCAGAGGCCGCCTCCTAACAGCGAGTCATAAACCTCTATGATCTGATCACCTTCCAGATGTTCTGCCTATGATATCATGAAGTTTTAGGTAGACGTCTACGTGTAAACCACAACACTCTCTTTCTTTGCATAGCTATTCATGCATATTTATTTTATACTCATATGTACCTTTTCATCTTATACTGAAGTAACTTTTCATTATAGCTGGACTGATACCTTCATAATCATAAAATTAAACGATTAATGTATTAAAAAATTCTTCCAGTAATGGTTTTCTAAATTAATGAATTTCTCAGTTCACCATGAAAGTGTCTCATCTCATTTAATCAAAACACTGTCTGGCCCCGGGATGTATGGAATCCGAATAGGGTTTCAGATCAGGTTCCAGAGCCCTAAGGTATGTGGAGCTGGGTTGGGGGGAGTATTGCTAATATCTTGAATGTGGACCCAGGTTCTCTCTGAAGTTTGATGTTTTAATATCTATAACTGGAAAATGATTTCCCAGTTACTATTAACGCTTACCATATATTATGGCACTGGGGTTCAGGGGCAATGGTGCCACAAGATAGCTGGTTTGAATATCAGTTTCTTCATTTGATGTTGTAATTATAGTTTTTGAGTAACTTTAACTTTATGAGCCTTAGTATTCTCATCTATAAGATCAGAATATTAAAACAATTAACAGTGGTTAATTTATGTCTTTGTCAAATGATACAGTCTACATAAAGCAATTAGAGTGTCTGACACCTGATAAAAGCACCATAGATTTCAGCACTAGTTACATCAGTAAAAGGAGGAGTCATTCTCAGCAAGTATTGGTATTTTTAATCTGAATTTGTTATCCTCTTTTTTGCCTTTACCAATAAAGTATAAAGCAATTTTTATAGTGCACAGATATTTTTGTATTATTGTGTTTTGTTGTAGAAAGGCCTAGAAGTTGAACTCCTGGACCAAAACTATGGACACGTTTAGGTTTTTTAAAGCATTTGTGAAGTATTTCACTAAATAATTACATTAGTAATGGCAGGATTATACAATGTCAATTTTACTGGTGTTACTAAATTTAAATCACAAGACAAAAATGGCAGTTCATTGCCTTTTAAATATTCACTTCTTTGATTAATAATAATTTTAAAAATGTATGTTATTACTTTTTAAGAATTGATTGTATCTTCAACTATCCTAATTTCTATCATTGCACACTACATATCACATATTTTATCAGGATATTTTGAATGTCATCTAGTCTTCTGTAGCTGTTGACAGAAATGATGGTAGTTTCAGGTCAAATCTGGCAATAAAAATGAAATGAGTAAATTTGAATATACAACAACTAAATTTACAGTGGAATTATTTTGAAGTGCACATATTAATGTACCATTCGGAAACAATTTATATTAAAACATGCATCGATTATGGAAATAGTTACAGAAAATTCAGCCATTTCCCTGTTGCTAACACATCGTCACAACTAATCTTGTTACTGTTTAAAGACTCCTAAGCCTTCCATATTCAATGCATGTATTCATAGATTTGACCTCAGGTCGGGTGATATATTCATGAGCAAAACCCTAAAAGATATCACAACAGCAACTACGCAATTAGAGTAGAAAATAGACATCCCTGGTATGCTGAATTCTGAATAATGATTTACAGAAATCCTGTCCCTTACACTCTGGCGATTCTTCCCTTAGTCCCTGAGGAAATCAACATTTACTAATCTTCTGCAAGTGCTCACCCAAGCCGACTGCCTGAGGATTCCAGCACGTGTATTGTTCCTTCCTCTGTGCTCGGCTATCACCCTTTTCATAATTCTTTCATAACTCTTGGTTCCATCTCTCTCTTTTTTTTTTTTTGACATATGTCTGTACCTCCACTGGCCACCCATCCCCCGGAGGTTAGTTCCTCTATTTGTTTGTATAGCCTGAGTTGCTGGCATGGCGCCTCATTGGAAAATGAACAACCCTTGAATGAATGACTGACCACAGAGATGATATAGACAGAAGTTCTTCTAATTAAGCGCAGCTTGGGTTGGATGCCTGTTCATGTATCTGAGTCTAAAGTTAAACTCTGGAAGAGCTCAGTGACAGACCATTGTTATTGATGGCCTTGGTCTCGTTCTTTTTTTGCTTATTTTAAATTCCATTCTTTGTACGTTTGCATTTATAATCTAAACTACAACTAAAATCTAAACTACAACTAAACTATAACTAAACTCTAAACTACAACAAACAAACAAACAGCTCTTCTGTGGCCAACCTCAAATAGTGAGGCTGAACTGACAAATGTCGCTTTTTCATATAATGAACTGATTTGACTGGTCCTCAGACTAAGCTTTTTTGAATCTGTAAATGTTCTAAGGTGTAAAGTGTACCATCAGAGGAGATTCTGTTTTATCTAAAGCCTGATAGGAAAATGTAGTACGTCTTTTTATTATAATTAGATACTGTAAAGGTAGGTGATCATATTTATATAGACAACTATATACTGTATATATATTTTATATATATTCATGTGAAACTACTTCCAGGCTTTGGTAATGACCTGTGAAAAAGCTAAAAGAAAAGTAAATTTTTAGATAATTGCTCTAATAAAGCATAAAATGTTCTACCAAATTTTATTTTCAGATTTATGATTCTTTCCCCTGGCCTAAGTAAGACATTTTCAAAAGCAGCAGATTTGGGGGCACATAGTTTAAAGCAGCATTAGAGTAATAAAGGAACCATAATGTGCTTTTATGACTAGAGTTTTTGCAAACAGTTTTGGGGTAGCTCGATGTATGATCGCCATTATTGAGTAAAACATATAGCACTTTACCACAACAACAGGATCACCTGCTAGCAAAGCTGTTAAACTGTGAGTTTCCCTGTTGCTCAATTCAACTAACAAGCTGCTTCAAACTGCCTCCTAATGTCTGCGTGACATCAGTACTTTTCTTTTCCTGTCCACTCTTGGGATATATTGTGGAGCGCTATTCATCAATTATCAAGATTCTTTTCTTATACTCCAGAGGAACCAAAAGATTGTAAGAAAAGATTTTAGCAACAAAATCTGTTAAGTTTAAGTATATCATTACAAATTTAGTTCACATTCCTTTGAGAACTATGTGAGGAATCATATATCTCATATTCATATGCTGAATGTTCTAATTTTTGCATCATCAAAAGTAACAAAACCCTAACTGCAAAAGCTGATGAGGTTTGTGAGATCACCTGCTGCTGTTAATTGACTATATTGTTATTAATACAAGTTTAGGTCCATATTATCATCGGTCCACAGAATACTGCTACTGAGAGTCAGGTGTACAGGGTTAAAAGCCAGTGACCGTTTCTTTATGTTTGAGATTTTTGCTAGGGTGCTTCTCATGGAAACTAGGGAGGCAGTGTAAAGTTGAAGTGCAGTATTTGCATACTGAGTAATTCCAAAATGTAAACTATATTCCTTAATATAAATGCAGTTTAAGTGACACCAGTTATGTATGCCTGTGATTCATATTGCTGAGCTGTTCCTCTTCCCCAGAATGATGTACTATCACTGTCCTATTCATTTTGGATGTTGTATTCATAAGGGTTTTCTGCCTAGACATCACTGTAAATCAATGTTATTGGACAATATTTTCAAACAAAACATTTACAGAGTCAGTCATCACATATTCCATGCTCAGAGTGACACTCACATGAAGGTCAAAAAAAGTCGACATCAAATCGTGTATCAGTTTATTGAAAGATCAAATGAAACCAGCAATTTTTGTAATACCTTAATTATAGGTTTAATATATTCATGCTTCACTTCAGGGTTCCTAAGTCTTAGGAGCTCGCTAGAATCGCAAAACAAATAACATCAGAGGAATATATAAGTACTCGGGGTTGTCTTTTCAGATGAAGCACAGGAAATACTGCAAAAATTTTGGTTTATATTAGAACTTTAGAGAATATGTGCTAAGTTTAACAATGTCACAATTCACTTCAAAATAAACACGATTCATTTATGATCACTACTTATGAAATTTACATTCATATTTGATGCACAGAAATAAAACGTGTTTCAGTAAAAAAAAAATTTGATTTTTTTTCCATGTCAAAACGTCTATTAGATTTAAATAAATAATTCCCAGTTTTCTTTTCACAGCAATTCTTTATGGTGGAGGTCACAAGGAGTAGTTTGTGGCTACCAGATGTTTTTATGCAATGTACTACAAGTTTTCTCTATTCATATGGCTTTAAAGAAAGGTCATATAGTATGCGAAGAATACACTCAAACCAGTAACGTATACTTGTATTCTGATAAAACATCTAAGTCTGAATAAGTGGGAAAAGGAAGTTTAGCTCTCAAAATAGATATGCATTATTCTGCAGTGATGACTACTGAACCTAGATTACATTGCAGCATTTGGGTTTTCTGTGTATTAAGTTAAATGATTTTCTAGAGATAAGAAAGAAAGAAAAGAATTTACCATCTCACTAAGGTAATCCAGGCTGGCATTAGCCTCCTAAATAGCTTGGATTATAGGTACACATCACCGTGCTAGGCTAGAAGATGTATTTTGTTATATCTTAGTAGCTATTAGTATTTTATATAAGAGAGTTACAACTCTTTAAATTTCTGTGCTAATTTCTTCATGTTAGTAGCAAACTTGAAAGATCTTGGAAAAAAATGACAGTATAACAAACAAGCAAACAGAACACAATCAAGAAATATCTAGCTATCCTATATAGAAAGGTTCCCGTTAATAATAAAATGCATTACCTGCACAAGTTAATAAAGGTACAGTAATTTGGCAGGTAAAATAAATTAATTTTGCAATGTGTTACAGGTAGGCTAATTTATCTTACACTCAGGCCCATATTTTAAACTCTGATGACATCCATCCATTTTCTATTCCGGTCCAGCATGTGGCACGCGGAGTGCTACAGTCATTTATCATGGAGTCCCATAATCTTACTTCGCAATTACACTTCTTGGGGACTCAGTCAAGAAAAGCAGCAGCACTAGATATAGGAACTTTAATTAAAGAGCGCTAAATATGAGTGCGCTGGTGGAGAGAACACTGTATACTTTGCATTTTAAGGTAAATTTGATGAGGACATGATATTAATGATCATTTTCTGGCCATAAATTGTTGCTAATATCAAGGTTATTGAAATATTCTGAACACTTTAAATCAGTTACTTTTGAATGCCCTTCGAAGGAGCGTGACATGGGGCAGGATGGGGGAGGAGTGAACCAAATAACAAAGCCCAGAAGGATCCTGCTACATCTGTGAACAGTAAACTAACTGAAGAGGTAAATTGCAATCTGTTTGTCCTCAGGATTCTTTAAATCGTATTAAATCCCTTTTATTTTGTTCATTTATAATTATCATAAGGATTCCATTTGTACAGTATACTTCACATTGTTCATTGCTATCCACTCTGACTACCTCTGGAAGGTAATGTTCACTGCACAGATGAAGAAAGCAAAGAATAAAGAGACCTGCTCTCTTGCCTACGGTTACATTATAAGTTAGTGGCAAAATGTGTATTAAAATTCAGGTCTCCAGAGCCCCAGTATTTTAATTAGCTTAATAATCCACACTACCTTTCATGATTGTTAGGGCTTAGGTTTAGGTATTCTCTAACATTATTCTCAACACCTATGAAAAATGGCTGCCCTTCATAAGGTTAATGCAAACTATGAGTTACACCAATTATGCAAACCCTAATCTGTGCAACTTATCTACCTCCAAGGTGCTTAGTGCATTGTGAGCGAGTACTTTGTTTCTTATTCAAAAGAGCTTCCCCCAATTTCCATGACCATTTTCCTTTTAGACTATCAATAGCAAAACAAAACGATCAATTGAATGTTAACACACATAAACTTATAATGAAGGTTTAATTATCCTAACTTTATTAATAAAGAAATTAATATTCAGTGACTTGACCATGGTTGCATAGCTAATAAGAATTAGAATGGAAATTTAATTCTGAGACATATTCCAAACATCACAATACATGATCTTTATTTGTAAGGGCAATTGTTACAAAAATGATACAACCAGACAAATCAAATCAATAAATGGATTTGAAAATATATATTTTTGATCATATTTTTTCATATGCAAAATTTTTCCATGGATTAGTTTTTGCTTAGTTTTGATTTATTCTAAGCTCAATTCATTTCTTCATTCTTTTACTTAAATAGTAATTTCATAAATATTGAGCTAATTCCTGAGGGCATAAAGCTAAGGGAAAAGATTTTAAGTTGTGCTACTATGATTTTTAAAAATAGCTACTATAGCTATATTAACTGGCTTCAGATGGATTGGTCAAAATAATTTCGCCAGGGATATACTATATTTAACTGTGAATTAAAACAGAACCTGGAATTGCCATATCTAGAATATATAAAGAACTTTAAACACATGAAGAAGTGGTCGATACCACTGGCCACAGAGAAATGAAAATTAAAACACTGAGATTCCATCTTACCCAGGACAGAATGGCTATCAACAAGAAATGAAAAATTAACAATTGGTGGCAAGACAAAAGGAACCCTTCTTCATTGGTGGTGAGAATGTAAACTACGGAAATCAGTAAGGAGATTCTACCAAAAAAAAAAAAAAAACTAAACGTAGAAATTCCATTTGACCCAGCTATTCTCCTACATATTTTTCCAAGAGTTAAAGACATCATATATAGAAACATGATTCATAAGCGCTAAATCTTGGAAGGAGTGAACATATCCATCAGCAGATGAGGAGTGGATAAAGAAAATGTGATGTTTACACACAATGGAGTACTACTCATCTGTAAAGAAAACTTGAGTCATTTGTAGGAAAATGGATGAAACTTGAAGCATCATGATAAGTTAAACAAATCAGACACACATGCCTAAATATAGCATGTTTTCTATTATATGAGTGCGGTGGACTTATTATTGTGGTCACCTTGAGCAGGAACACCCAACTGGACTGAGCTGGTGTGGTTCTGGGTGTGGAGAATCCATCTGAGGATTGTGGCCAACACAACATACAGGAGAAGGGGAGCAGGAGACAGGGGCCGGCTGTTTTCCAGGAGAAGCTCTGTTGCGGCTGGTTCTCCCAAAGGAAACTCAGTCGTTCTCCCTGCAGAAGGAGCTCGGGGCTTTCCTGTCATCGAGGATGGCTGCTGTTTGCTTCAGGGGAGCTCTGGTCTTCATCTCTGCTGCGAGCATCATGTCCTGGTTACACTAAAGATTTCTTCAGCCTTTTAGTGCATACACAGACATATGCGGGACATTGCTGTGGGCTCCTAGCCCTTGATTGGATCTTTTAGGTCTCTGGTGCATAGGTAGACATTTTGCACTCTTCTTGCACCTGGCTTGTGTGTGTGAATGTCGTAACTTGGAGTTGTTCTGTGTTAAATCTCCTCTCTGGCAAACTATATACTCTAGAAAGGTAACTAATACAATGAGAAATCCAAATTACAACTGAAGAGCAAAATAAAAGATAATAGGAAACAAGGTGATACATCTTTCTCAAATGGGAAGGGGAGCAAGAGGTGCAGGGAAGGAGAAGGAACGGAGGGAAAGGGAATGAAGAAGGGAATTTGGATGTGTTATGTGCATGCACTGGCTCCCCACAAGGAATGCAAGCATTATGTACTGCAAATATGCACTAATAAAATAAAGACTAGAAGAAGAGCATTCTAGCAGAAAGAAAAATTGATAAAATTTTTATTTATAAATTTATATTCAAGAAGTAGAAGGAGGCATGAATTTCAACTGAAAGAAATAGAGTCAAGAGGATCTCCAGAGCAAGATGTCCTGGGAAGAGGGACTAATATAAAGAGGGCCAGAGGGCTAAGTATATGTGGTGAGATAAAGAAGCCACGGTTGTAAGTGAAGCTTTGACATACTGCATCTGGCTAGTACTGAGGAAGATCACTTTCACTGAGTTTGGAGAAGAGAAGGGAGAACTCACCATTGGAAAAGCAAACTCATTCCTTTTTGGGCAGAGACGGTAGTGCATACTGGGAATCAAACTCAAGGCTTTGCACTTGCTAGGCAAGCGCTCTACCACTGAGCTAAATCCCCAGTCCTCAACTCCTTGTTAAGAGAGTTTTGTACATCCGAAGCGAAAGATGAGCATGACTTGAATGAGGATGATGGCACTGAGGTGGAACGATATGCCCTGAATTGAGCTACAACTTGGAGGCTGAATAGAACATATTTTATTATTAAATATGGTAAGGTAAGACACATCATAATAATTTCTAATTTTTCACTGGTGGGTAGGATGCATATTACTCAGCTAGAGAAAACTTACGATAAGGGGTTAGAAGATATAATTAAATACTGCATTTATCCTTGTTTAATTTGTAATATCATAAAATATTAGATGGAGATTTTCAGTGTGCAGTTAAATACAGGAGTCTGGAACCCAGAAGAGGAGCACAAATCTGCTCCACACTGTGTTCATGTTCATCAGCATTATGGTGGACAGGGTAGGAGGTTAGCTGTTTGCTCTGAGATCCCCAGTGTTGTCTGGTGGGCACACTAGCGTGTTGTCTGGGCGTGTCTCGGAGGTGTGGTGTGGGGATCTGTGTTGCCCCTTCCAGTGTGGCACTGTTCCCCTGCTCTGCCTCCCTGCCACCACCACCGAAGCGTCCCTGCTTCTCCATGGCCTTCCTCCATGTTCCTTCTTCACAGCCTGTTGGCCATGGACTGAAGCCAAGTGCCAAATTAAATCTCTCCTCCTTAAGTCCTGGGTGTCAAGCATTGTGTCCCAGTGATGAAAAAGCTGACTAATAGAGGCATCAAAGCGAAAGGCTCATTTCTGACAATTCTACTCAGCAAAGGCTTAAACCCATAATACACGATCATAAATTGAAGTGTGATCATACTCCTATAGAGTAAACAAAGGGTTCTAATCTTGTATAGCAATATTCACAAATGAGGTGGTTTTGTTAGCGCCTCAGCCTTTCCCCTCAAAATATCAATAGAATTATCCACAGATTTTAAGTAGAAAAAGCCCAAAACATTTTAAAAATCAAAACTAGTAATTTTATAATTTAAATCTTATCTGACTTTTACCTGATAACTACTCTTTAGAAACCTCCAAGGCATATGCTCTTGAACTCACTGAAAAGTATGATCTAAAGTTCAAATAAGATGACAATATAGAAGATCATCTAATGACATGAAGATAGAGTAAAGGTTACACGTCAGAACTTCTTTGCTGCAGATGCGGTTTGTTTGTCAAGGGTAGTATTTTAAAATGATGTATGACGTGTTAGGCAGGACACACTCTTCCTGGTCCTTGATATGATTTCTCATATCAGTCTACTACAGACACATTAATAGCTGGTGTTACCTTTATGTTAAGACTAACAAAGAATGTTCATGTCACTTCTTTCAAAGAAAGCTGCATATAATTCCCTTTGTTGAGCTGTGTTATTACCGTGTTTCCATCAGTCTACACTGAATGACGGTCTAAGGAACATAACAACTGACTCTGTCGTCATGTTTATGGAAAGAATATTGTTATATGCTATTTGTTACGGTGGACAACATTGTTTTTTTGAAGTGATAAAGTATTTATTTCTAATATTATTGAATTAAATTATCATTCTAATTAGATGGCTCCTTTTTTTCTCAAGATAGTGTTATTTTAGAAACTGATTTCACTGTGCAGTTTTACTGGTTACAGGACACTTTAGATCAGAGTTGACAAATGTTGGATACGCATAATTTTAACATGACTACCCCTGACCCTTGTATGCTCTCCTCCACTTCAGTGCAGGTAGAAGCTGTACACAGGAGATTTTCAGTGGTAATCAAGCTCCTCAATTACAGCAATACTTCAGTTCATAAACTCTTTTGTTTGCAAACAGTTGAGTTTGCACACAGAAGCATTTGGCAAAATTTTTGTTTGTTTGTTTGCATACTCTGCATCGGATGACAAATACGAACACAACCACGGCCATTTTCCCCACACTAACACGAATGTGGCCATTGTTTCCAAAATCGTAAAAGATTAACGTTGTGAACTGAGGTACCTCTGTAGCTTATCTTAAATAGAGAGATTATCTGGTTGGATATGACCTAATCATACAATCCTTTTAAATTTGGATATAGAGATCAGAGGCAGAGAGAAAATTCAAAAATTCAAAAAAACAAGAAAGATTCAACTTGAAGTATGTTCTGGGTTCTGCCTTTGCAGATGATAAGGCCAAATGACAAGGAATATAGGTGGACTCCAGGGACTGAGGGCAGCCCCAAGAAAGGAAATAGGGATCTCCATTCTATAGCTATAAGAAATTAATTCTGACCAAAAAGTAAACAAATTGACAAGTACATAGATTGTAGAAATTAACAAATCTTGCCTGATACCTTGATTGTGCCTTGTACACACTGAGCAGCAGCCTAGCCTCATCATGTCTGAACTTGCAGACCTACACTGCTGAATTGTAGTAATTTGTTACATAGCAGTAGAAAACAAATCCTTACTACTATGTCAAGAAGTGTGAAGGATCTGAATCACCCTCCGCTTGCAGCCTGAGACTAACACGTGATCTTCATGCATGATCGTAGAGACACGAAACTCCTAGATGAGAGGTGAGCAGCAAGCAGCCTTATTGTTTGCAACAATAACAGGAGCCAGGGTGTTGGGGTTTGTGCCACTTCCCCGAACCTGTATTCATACAGGGCAGTGCAGACAATGTCAGCTAACCTCTGAGCACCTGTTGGGTTCCGCTACAGGGAAAGAACTTGTATAGGAAACAGAGATCTTCACTAGGGGGCAGTAAGCTTTTCTCTCTCTTTGTCCAGAGAGAGACATTAACTTTATTATACTGGACAGTGTGTCATTCTGCCTCTTGCTTCCAAGAGAGACACTACCTCTCTCTTCCAAGTCCACTTCCTGTACAAAGGCTATTAGTGGTGAGCAGAAACTTGAGAACTGTCTCGCAGTATCTGATAACTACAGTTTCGTTCTTTGACAGAAGCAGGTATCAGTACTGATAAAGCATATATTCCTGAAAAATTACGATGCAGAGAAGAATGTTTAATCTGCACAGTACTGAAAGTGGGTATCATCAAACTGTAAGATTTTAAATTTCGTATACAGTAAATTTAACTTCCTATTTTAAAAAGTTATAATCTGCCCTTAACATGTATGTATAAGTGTACAGTATTTTTAAATTAATGTTACTCATATCTGAAATTTATATTGCTAACTTTGCTTGCACTCTCTTTCTTCCATCACTATTCTTAGTTCATACTACAAACCACGTGATGGATCTGACAGATTCCAGGCTTTGGTGTATGGCGAGCAAGGAATTGCAAGTATGCATCCAATGGTAAAAGAAATAGCAGTTCATTTATCATAGCTAACAGGAAGATGTGTTCAGGGCAGGTTGTGCCAACAGGAACAAAAAGGTGGTATGAACTGAGCAGTGTTGTCAGGACAATAGGAAAATAAAAAGCGCAGGGAAAATCAGGCTTTTGGGTTTTAAAAGAAGTGCAGGCCACCTTGGGTACCTCTCATTAGGTCTCTGGACAAGACTGACAGAAACACTTGGCAGGGCGCTGAGTCATCTCGGGGGCTTCCGACACTCACACTTCTCCCAGAGTTCATTTTGATTAAATTACATACGCTAGACGCAGTCCATATGCAGGAACCTCTAACAAGGATGCAGCAGGGAAAATGTTACTGAAGTTCAGGCCGCGAGATCTAACATGCATGCACTCTGGTCTGAAGCTTTAGAGCTTTCCTGGGTCTTTATTATTTTTATTTTTGTCTCTCTTAGAACAACGGAAGGAGGAGCAGCCCTGGGGTGTCCCCGAGATTCAGGTGGAAGGAGGGGAGCCGTCTCCCAGCCCTAGTTGTGCTACTTGCACTTTTATGGTTTTATACTTTTTTAAATTCTTAAAAATTAGTATTATGGTTAAGCCAACTCGACTAAAACAGAATAATTTGAAGAGAAATAGACAAAAGTATAAAATATATTTCCATACTCTTCCTATGACTCTGTTTCATAAAACCTGTGGAAATCTACGGGGTTTAATTCTGATTTGTTCAAGATTGGTGTTTCTGGTAACTTTAAGGGTTTTCTAACATCGTACAGAGTGTTAGGAAGTTAAGACTTTTGAGAATATTAGATATTTTTAATATTCTCATAGCCAGCTGAAACTTCCTTAATGACACTGGGATCCGACTAAGCTTCGTAGTCCTAACGTATAGCTTGGAGAAAACATAAGATCTCTTTGTGCTAATTGATCAAATTAACTTTCCAAGTCCACCTGGAGACCAAGTATGGAAAGAATGCGGCCCATTCACTTACTCCTACATTGCTCTCTATCAAGAACCCAGACTTACGTAAGATGCGATAAACTAGCTGATAAACTTAGATCAGGCAGGCGGCCACTATGGATCTGGGAAGGGTGGATTCCACTGGAAGCTTTGTGGCTACTGAGGGGGGCAAGTAGAGAGCAGAACACGTGAGGACACAGTCTATCAAGGCAGCATTATTAGTGCTCTATGATAAAATAGGAGTCTGAAGCACAAGACTCAAGCATCGGCAATGTCAGATTTTTGGGCCAAGATTTCAACCTTAGGTCCATTGCTCTTATTTTCTACTCTCTTGTGATATGATGAAGAATTAACCTAACCTTTTAATAACAACAGGGTGAAAAGATGGAAGAAGTGGTAATGAATTGAATAGGCTCTTATAAATACCTTTGGGGGGAAAAAAACACATTGAAAGAGGCACAATGGATTGGAGTTTTTCAGACCATATTTGACTTCTATGCAAATGTGCCTAGTTCAAGACCTTCAATTACTCAAGAGATAGCGACTCAGTGGTAGACTGCAAAATCTTTGCTATGAGAGCACTTCTGCAGGTTCACTATCCCACTGTGACTCTTTCCAGAACAGCTCAGACTAAAACAAAGAAAACAAATTCCCATGAAAACCTGACTAAAAGGTCACAGAAAGGAGAGGCAGAACTCATTAACTTTTTTTCAGGGCCCGAGGGTTCATCCTTTAAAATCTGTGCCACGCAGGCACGTGCAGCTTGCATGATGATTTTCTTTTGTATTAAAGCACACGCACTCTGGTTTGCATACCCCGGTGCCTGGCTGCCCTTTGGCTCCAGCCCCCGCGGTTAGCCGAAGCAGCCTTGCCAATTCAAGAACACAGTTTTCTGTGTGTGTGTGAATCATCCGGTATGGACCTGCCTCATTGTTCCTTAAATAATCTTATAGTGTTTTTTTTTTTCCTTATCTGAAATAAAAATAAGTTCAAATAATAACATCCATGTTAGCTATTAAATTCCATTATTTACAATGGTCACTCCTTTTAAATCGGAGATACGTGGTTTCTGTGATTTTCTCACTACTCCCCTTGGCAGCATGCGCGAAGACAGTAAATGATCATCCCTGATTTTTTCAGTAAATTCAGCTCTTGATGTAAGTCAGAAAGCACTGAAAGGATACATAACTGGGCTGGATTCAGTCTTCTCTTCCGGCTTTCTATTAATAAACAAGATGAATTGTCGGAGAAGAAGAGAAGAATTAGAAACAAGCTCAGCAGCGTACCTTCCTGCCCAAGTTCTGGTCCTCATTGTAAATTTCCGAAGGGTTGGGAAGCAGAGTAGAAAGGTCTTGCAGCAGTCTTTCAAGATTGTATACCAAGAAGGGGAGCAGAAATGGCTGTTTTCAAATTTCCTTTCTAGGAATAATCTTTCTAGTTAAAATAAATCCCATTGCTTGTTAATATGCAAATAGCTATGTGCTTATTAAGGCATTCATATTTTAATATAGTAGTGTGTTTCATAGAATATACACAAAAACATGAAATTAAAATGGATGGGATAAAGATGAAGCAAATATTTTTAGGAAAGATTATGCTACTTAGTTGTAGTGCAGAAAAGCTTAAAGATTTTTATTACAATTTGTACTTACAATGTGGTGGTATACATCATCATGTAAATCTTGACTTGAAACTTTATGCTAGAATGATTTGCAGGTCTGGTTGTTAAATTCTGTTTATTGAGACACTCTCCTTATAGATTTAATGACTATCATTACTGGCAAAGTTAAATTGTAAAAATTTGTGGATCCAAGTGGTAAGAATGCATATTCCTTGCATTTGAAAAAATCTTGAACCTTATGTTTCAATCTAACCCACTAATGATGAGAAAATTTTGTTGAGTTTGGCTAGGTTTTGAGCTTTTCTGATGTTATTCAGTTGTTCTTCCAAGTTACAAAATGATATATTTTCATATTTTTATAAAATGTGTTCAGAGCAACTCACAGGAATTCATTTAGAAGATTTGTAATTGGACTGGATAATTAGAATTTTAAATTTTAAAACACTCATGTAGACTTTTTTATAGGTCACTCTCTGCTCTTAGGAACAAAATTGTCTGAAGATGGACATTTATAAAATTATCACTTTTCAAAATGATCTCTTCAAATAAGGAAGATTTGAGGGAAGCAATTGCATGTTAACTCATTACTCAAATGTGTGAATTTTGGAGGACTAATTTTTCAACTGTGACAAGTTCTTTAAGTAAATTTTCATAAGATTTTGAAGTAATTCTTGAGTATGAAAGATTTCCCTTCACAATATCTGCTTTTGGAAATAGTTTGAGAGAGTCCACAACTACTAACATCTAACAAAGGAGGAGGATGTTCCTACCTGTCCATGTAGACTCCCCTTCTTTCTCTCGTATGTGGCAAGCACCCATTTCACAGGTATGGTTACGGATGGCTTGTATGCCCCTCCTGCACCTCATCTGAGCATCCCGTGCACCCCGGGATGTGCATAGCCCATTTATTTTGAATTTTTAACTTTATGACAATTTTTGATTTGCATAAGATAATATGGAACATTGCTATATATCTTCCAGATAATTTCCCCTAATGTTAACATCTTATAAAACCATGGTACATTTGTCAGAACTAAGATTAGTACAATATTATCAGCTAAACCAAAATTTTTATATAGTCTTCATAAATTATTTTACTAATGCTACTTTTCTGTTCCAGGTTTCACTGCAAGATCCCACACTGTACTTCATGGTCATGTCTTGCTTCTTCTGACCTATGACAGCTTTTTACAGTTACTCAGGTTTTTAAATGATTTTGACACTTTTGAAGAGTAACAATCAGGTATTTTGAAGATGGTTCTGTGATTTGAGTTTCTTTCATGGTTTATTCTGAGTTGTGGGAAGAATACCACAGAGATAAGTTGCTCTTTTCACAAACCATGATACAAAATATTACTATGATTTAGCACTGGTTATTAAGCTTGACTGGTCAATTAATTAGACTAGTGTTTGAGATATTTCTTCACTATAAAGTCACCATTTTTTCCTCTTTCTTTATTTAGAAAGATAATAATCTTGTCCACACTTGAGGAGAGGACTACACATCCCTTTGAATAAAAAAAAAAAGAAAAAAAAATGATATTTCGAGTTTTTCTAAGAGCTTTCCAAAGTTCCTTTGATACTTAAGCAAGACACTGTTGGCCCTTCATAGAGTATGTTTTCCGGAAGCATCCTTGGCTGCTTTGTGAAAGTTAGGAGGAAATGTGTCCTCAGATTCAACTTACGTGTTCCTATTTGAAGATGGAGTAAAGATGTAATAGAAATACCAGTGGATTTTTTCGTGATACAGATAGGAAAGTGAAAGTCAAATTTAGACTCCATACATCTTAGATTGCAGATGGTCAGCCAAGATAATTTCAAAAAAGAATAAAATTATGGAAGAGAAATGATTCAGAGGAAGACAAAACTTACACTCATATTTAATCAAAACTATGAAATGGAATTTTCTTAGAATTTCTTTAAAGAGAAATAGACCCATTATGGGTCTATGTTGCGAACCTACCTGATATGACTGAGACATCACTAGATTTGGCTAAGAGAATGCAAAAATAAGTATATAAAATGTTCTGCTATTGTAAGAAACTGACTACATCTAACTTAGTAGAGATTAGAGTGATAATTCTCATGTGTTCCCTACAGATCTAGACAGGGTCAGCTCAAGAAGCCATCCTAGAAGTCCCTGCCACACCTCTGTCTGAAGAAAGGAAGGAGGAAATGAACTTGAGCCGAATTGGGGCAAAAGGACAGTTCTGCTCAAAGTGCTGAAGGACAGAGTGAAAATGCAGTTTGAGCACAACAGCAGACAGCTAGCTCAGCTGTAGGAGTGTTTGTGGTGGGAAGGCGTCCGAGTGGGAGGGATCTCTGCAGGGACCAGTAGCCTCCATCCTAACACTCCCCCTCCCTTTGCCGGTCTCTTCCGGTCTGACGTAGGTGGTCCAGGTGCAGACAGTGGTGAGGTCCCTCGCCAGCCGCGCTTTCGCGAGCAGACTCTAGAGTTTTGTGGACTGTGAGCCCACCCTCTAGACCAGCATGCAGATGGTGCAAGCGGCCGACTTGGACGGACTGCATCTTGCCATATCCTCTCTCTCCAGTACAGAGGAGTCCAAGTCAGTGAAGAGGAACTAATCCCAACTCGGCCAATTCACCCAAGTCCCAGCTGCAGCCATGGAGGATGGAGCTCTGTCTCCCCCAAATTCTACAAGATCTCTCCTATTTAAATTGAAGGGGAGGAGTAATCTGGCCTAATTTAGACTCCAGTATTAAAGGGTTTTTTAATTCTTTTTTTAAGTGTTTCTTTTCGAAAGAGGTGGTGGTTTATGTATAATTGTAAGAGTTTAGGGAGACCAGTCATTGCTTTTTCTTCTGTAGCATCTTTTCGTGTCTCATTAAATCCTCTCATATCAAAGATTATTTCACAGGGTATGAGAAATTAGTGTTTCTGTTAGTTCATTAATTAGGCTAAATTTCCTTGTAGCCTATCTCATTGTCCACTTAAATTCTTTCCCCTCTCTTCTTCCCTCTTAAATTTCCCCTGTTTCTTTCCTTTCCTGTATGTAAATAGCATCATAAAATTCAGTATTTTAATTTTTAAAATTTCAAAATGTTTTCTTTCTTTTTAGAGTTTTTGTGTAGAGCACGAGTGGGTATGCAATTCTACGACTATGTATTAATGTTATTATTTTTGTTTCTTTAAGGTCTTACATTAACTTGACAATCTCCTCACCAAGGATTCATTCTTCAATCTTCTGCCCTTGGATTTCTGCTACTTTGTTAATTGGATCAAATCTCCAGACTGTCTGCTGTGTTTTTCATTTAGATTTCCTTCTCCTTTTTCTTTTCTTCCTGCTGCCACATGTATCCTCCCAAACCTCCTCATTCTCTTCTTTTTGAGGTATATAAATAATACCATCAAACCTATTTTTATTTCTTTCATTTCCTTTAATTATACTTCATTTTATCTTTTACTATTTTCATTATTATTTATAATTATCATTCTTTCTTCTTCTGAGGTTACTGAAAGAGGTGAGAACTTTTTAAACAAGTTTTAAATTTTGTATTGATATATGATTGGTTTGTTAGATATTGTTCCCTACTTGCAATGCAATTCTTGGGACTGATCCTAGTACTCTGAAAAATGTGTAGACTCAAATTAAAATGAAATTACAAGATACCAGAACCCATGGGCCACAAAGGAAGCAGTTTTAAGAGAGAAATTTGTAGATGTGAATGCATACTTTACAGAAACAAAATGATGCCAAATAAATAACCTAGTGGTGCATCTCTAACTCCTAGAAAAATAAGAAAAACTCAAATCCACAACTTTTAGAAGGAAAGAAATTATAAAGATCACAGTGGGAATTAATGGAATTAGAATTAAAAAAATACAAAGGACCAATAAAAAAGAGTTGGTTCTTTGAAAGAAAAAATAAAATTGGTAACCCCTTAGTTAAACTTACTAGAAGAAAGAGAGAAGACTCATATCAATGAAATTAGAAATGAAAAATACAAAATTACAACAAGCACCACAGAAATCCAGAAGTTTATTAGAAATTATTTTGAAAGCTTGTATTTCAATAAATTATAGAACCTAGAGAAACTGATAAATTCCTAGACACAGAATTTTAAAAAATTAAATCAAGGAGCTTTAACAACCCTGAAAAGAAAAGTAACAAGGAGTGGAATTGGTAGACTAATAAAACACTACCAACTAAGAAAAGCCCAGGACTTGATATGGTTTACTGCACAATTAACAGATTTAAAGAGCTAACACCAATACTCCTTAAACTTTTCTAGGTAATCGAAAGGGAATGAATGCTTCCAACCTACTTCCATGAAGCCAGCATTATGCTAATACCAAAACTGGTTAAGAACTCAGTGAAATAAACGCTTCAGGCCAGTATCCCTGATGAACATAGAGGCAAAAATCCTCAGTGAGGTACTTGCACACAGAATTCAATACATGATTAAGAAGATCATACAACCTGAACAACTCTTCTTCATCCCAGAGATGCAATGATGATTCAACAAAAATAAATCCATTAATGCAACACACCACATAAATGGAATCAAAGAAAAATTGCATAATTATTTTTATAGATGCAGAAAATGCCCTTTACAAAATCCAACACCCCTTCATGATAAAGAAAACAAGGTGGGGGAGGGGAATGGAAAAAAAAGCAACAAGCTATATCATGTACAGGTACAAATCTTCTATGATGAATGTTATCACTATGTACAACTAAAATGTACCATTAAAATAAAATAAATTTAAAAAAGAACCCTGATAAAAATATGTATAGATGAACCTTACCTTAAACTGATAAATGTCACTTATGACAAATGCACAACCAACATCACAGTAAATGAAGAAAAATTGAAAGCATTCCTTCTAAAGTTGGAAATGAAATAAAAGTTTGCACCGTCACCACTCTTGGTCAATACTGGATTTGAAATTTCAGCCAGCACAATCGGGCAAGATAAAGAAGTAAAAGCAGCATGAATAGAAAAGCAAGATGTCAAATTACCCTTATTTGCAGGTGATACGAACCTTCGCATAGAAGACACAAAAACCTCCACAAGAAGACTCTAAGAGCTGCTAACCAAATTCACCAAAATTGCAGGATACAAACTTAACACAATTTTTTTTTTATGTTTTTTTTTTTTATGGCCTGGAATGTCCTCCCAGCACCTCCTCTGTTCAGAGATGGGGCTTTTTGGAAGGCAATTCGATCATGGTGGTGGTGTGCTCATAAGTGAATTAGTCTGCTGATGACTTCAGAGCTAACTGTGATGCTAGGAGCTCAGGTCTGGTCAAAAGAAGCGTGTCACCAGGGGCCTGACCTAGAAGGGTATGTCTCCCTCCGGGCTTCTTCCTTATCTCTCTGTTTCTTGGCCATCATGATATGACCAGCTTTACTTCTATTATGTCTCTCTGCCATGCCAGTTCTGCCTTGGAGACAGCCAGACATGGATTGTAACCATGAGCCCGAGTAAAGCACTCCAACTCCTTTTAGCTGTATTTCTTGGGTATTGTTCATTAGCAACAGGACAAGTGACTAAGACAAAAACCAATAACATTCCTGTACACATCAATAATGGACCTACCGAGACAGAAATTAGAAAATAAGTCCATTCAGGGAGCTTTAAGAAAAATTAAATACTTAATCAGCCTAAGGAGGTGATACACTTTTATAATTAAATGCACAGAACTCTGAAGAAAGAAATTTTAAGAACATCCCTTGTTCCTAAATAGGCAGTACTATTATCATTAAAATGGTGGTAGTACCAATGTGATCTATAGATTTAATATGGTGTCTTAGTTACTTTTCTAGAGTCAATGGTTTGCAAAACAGCAGATTTAATATGGCACTGTCCTATATACTTCCGTGTCTGCGCTAAAGGCTGAAGAAATCTCTACTGGAACCAGGATACCATGCTTGCAGCAGAGATGAAGACCAGAGCTCCCCCGAAGTGAACAGCAGCCATCCTTGATGACAGCAAGGCCCAGAGCTCCTTCTGCGATGAGAACAGCCGAGTCCCCTTCAGGAGAACCAGCTACAACAGACCTTGTCCTGGGAAACAATCAGCCCCTATCTTCTGCTCCTGTTCTCCTTTATGTTGTGGCGGCAGCAATCCTCAGGTGGATCCCCTACACCCAGAACATCACCAGCTCAGTCCAGCTGGGCAGTCTTGCTCAAGTTGACCACAATAAGACCACCACATGCACTGACGTACTCCAAAGTAATAGGAAAACGTCCTGAAATGTATATGGAAACAAAAGAGACCCAAAGTAGTTAAAACAATAATGAGAAAACAGAGTAAAATGAGATGTCACAAATGTAGATTTTAAATTGTGCTACAAAACTCTGTTAACAGAAACAGCGTGGTAGTGGCATAAAAAACGACTGTGCAGATCAGTGTAATAGAGCATAGACACTGAGACAATTGTGGCAGCTTCGGCCCTCTGATTTCTGACAAAGGAACCAAAAGCATTTGTTGGAGTAAAGACAGCCTTTAACAAAAGGTGCTGAGAAAACTGGCCATCCATGGGCAGAAGACTGAATCTAGAATCCTGTGTCTCACCCTATAAAAAATCAGATAAAGATGGTCCCATATCTAGAACTAAAAACAAAACAAAAATTTTAAATTGCTGGGAGAAATGGAGGAGACTCACTTGAAGCCCTAGTACAGGCAAGGACCTCCTGAAGAATTCTAATAGAACAAGAAATAATATCAAAAATCAACAAATGGTATTACATCAAATTAAAAGCCTTCTGAATAGCAAAGTAGCTGTTGTCAATCAACCAAATGAATAGACCACCTTAGAATGGGAAAACATTTCGCAGCTACTCTCCCTCCCCTGTCAGTGTATACTGGGTAGGTGATGAGCAAATTGGTACAAAATTTTAAAATTATGCTTCACAGTTAAGGCAAATGAGATAGACTTCCAATTTGTTTATGATCTGAATAGGCATTTCATAAAAACCCAGTGGAGACTGGCGCTCATAATAAGGAAAAGAGGATAAGTTTGCGTTGATGAGCACATGTACTGGAATCAGAGAGCGAGGTTTCGATCTGATTTTACTATGCTCTAACGCTATTATATTGTTGAACATATTTAAACTTTATGAGCCTCGGTGTACTCATCTCTTAAATAATGAGTACGCTTTATGGGATTATCACAGAAATTAAGTTAGACCATATACATGTACTAGCGAGCATAGTGGGTCACGTTCAATAAATAATCAGTAAGTCATAACAAGCTACTACTCATTGTTGCTGTTATGTTGACGATTGCTGTCTTTGTATATTTGAATCCTGAAATCATAGGAAGCTAAACCCTAATTAGTGAAGTCTAATCATGAGCTGAGATAGCAAAGGAAAAAGAAAGTGCATGAGGTACAGAGAAAGACGTCAAGTGAGATATTGAATTTCCATGAGGAAAATCACTACAAAAAGAAGATACAAGTTGTGAGATGAAAGTTAATTGTAGGTTGTCTGAGTCAATAACTTGTACAGATACTGACAGGTGCTCTATTGAAGAGTAATAATAGCAAAATATGCGAGAGACTTTTGTTTCATAGTTAAGGTAATGATAACTTATTTTACCTTACATATTTTAACATCTATATTCTAATAAACATTTCTAGAAAACGTAACAGTGTACTGAATGCCAAACACAAGCTACTGTAAGTACTTGTGAAATTTTCAACATTTTCGTCCCATGGTTGACCAAACATAAAGGATTAGCAGTAAATTTTTAAAGGAATGCTTAGCTATTAAATGAAACCATAAACTTTTCCAATTTTTATTATTATTGCTAGATAAAGAGTTGTCACTTCTAAAAGAATACTGGAAGGTAGTTAATTTTCTCTTTTAAATTGGTAGGTCTATTTCAGGCCTCATTTAGCTATTAAGAAATTTATGCTATTTCTTTCACTTTCATAATGGCCAGAGACAATGCAATATAAATTAAGGGAAGGATAAGGGGAAAAATACTTAAATTTTCATTGCAGTTATACTCTCGTCTCATCAAAGGACCTCAGAAATCTCCTGCTGTATCAGTAATGCCAGATAGTTAATTTCTCTGCCCAAACAGGATACACAGATATGCTGACACGACAATAACCAATATTTCACAATCTTCAAGGATATTAATAAAAAGCTATTTCTTATGGGAACTTCAGATTTTCTTTTCCTGAGGAATGATTACAGATCAGTATTTTTTATCTCAAAATATTAAGGTAATTAGTGCTGAGTGAATTAGAAAAAAAAATGCAGCGTTCACACTGGTCCAGATAAATACTGAAGCTTGGAGGAGGCTAACTTGAACCTCGTCAAAACTATGGAAATTGTACTGTTTGCAAAATTGAACTGTAAGTCTGGGGGGAAAGGACGATCTTGCAAGATTCCAAGAGCATCATGTTGCTGGATGGACTGAAAATACTGTATGCATGGCCCTTCTCTGCTTTTTCAGCATTCTTGGGTCAGCTTGCAAAATACAGAAAAATCTCAGATACGCTGATATCAAAAAGGCAAAATTGAGCTTTCGAAAATCTTCATAAATGATTTTGTTGTGGGATTTTGGGGCACTTTACCTAACACTCCATTTTTATTATAAAGGAAATGCTAGCCAGTCAAGTACCCAGCAGGGGCCCACCTGTCCTGCCCCGCCCCTCCCTCTGCCTTCCACCCTGAGTCCATTAGCAGGATGGAGCCCCTCGGAAGTCCGCGGGAATTCCATGCTTGCATCAGCTCAGGGGGGATCCAGAGCAAGGGGGGAAACAGGCCTGGAGACTGCGGTGGCAGCTCGAGCAGATTGCACACTATCACTTCGCATGCAATTGTATCCCCTTATGTCACATTTTTCTGGTGCCGACAAGAAATCAGCTAAGGGCAGAGTGCGGGAAAGCTGGCGTAGCAAACGGTCTTCTTGCTGGTTTTCACAGAGCAGCCACACGAGTGGAGAGCTGCCTCCCCTCGCATTCTGTGTTGACTGTCTTGAGTCCGGTTCTGAACCCCAGCCAGCTCCCAGCTGGTAGCGCACTGCAATGCCGTCGTGTCATCAACCCAGTCAAGATGTTCCGGGCTTTGTGTGTGTGTGTTTTTCAAACTTGCCAGCTTGGCTGTTTCTCACAAGTTGCACGGAATATTTTTTTCTTAAAAGAGAATTTCACGTCTATCCACCCATGGGTGAGCAGGTTTTTACAGACTGCGCCGTAAACAGAATTCAGGTCAAAATCAGCGACGGTGAACAAGCACAAAGAGTTACATATTCAGCGACTCATATTTGGACAGTCAAAGTTCAACATAAAGTAGAATAATCAAAAACTTACTGGGGCTGGGGATTTAGCTCAGTGATTAGAGTGCTTGCCCTGCAAGCACAAGGCCCTGAGTTCAATCCCCGGCACCACAAAAACAACAACAACAACAACAACAAAAAACTTACTATAAGGATCATCTGACAACACAAATCAACGTCAGATTTCTTACAAGATATTTCTTTAAGATACAGGAAAACTTACTTATTGATAGCTTACTTTTATGTATTGCTTTTGTAAAAGCTCTCTGGCAAAAGATCAAAAAAAAAAAAATCTGTAAAACACTTGATCACAAAGTGTTAGGAGAAGAAAATAGTTTTGTTCCCAAAACAATACACAAGTCAAGGTAGTTTGAGAGAAGCTTTGGTTTCTCAAAAGAAAAAAAAAAAAAATGTGGATTTTTTTTTAATAATTTGAACATATGGCCTGAGCAGAAGTAGAAAAGACCCTTTTCAAAGTTGATGTCATCACACACATCACCTTATGTTGATTTATACAGCATAATGTGATACATCACACAGTTTTAATAAATGGACTTCTTTCAACATCTCAACTAGGAAAATTTTAGGGTACATATCTGAGGATGCTTCCAGGATTCTTAGTTCTCCTCTGACACCATTTTCAGGGAATGAACAGATTTTTCATGTCTTACTTACCTTTCCATTGGGTGAGAAAGCAAACGTAAGAAAAATGAAGTTTTAGCAGAAAAAAAATGTATTTTGCTTCAAGTGGGGAAAAGAAACTTTCTTTATCTAGGTCAGGAGCAGAAATTTGGCAATAAGAGACATGCAGTTCTTTGGTGGGGAGTTGTAATGAAAGGTGTGAGAAGCTGTGTAAGGAAAGGGCCGGCATCCTGACTACAGTGCCATATGCACCGACCGGGTGCCAAATCCCCTTCCTGTGCTGAATCACAGAGAGAAGCTGCTCTGGGTTTGAAAATACCTTTCCTCTAGAATGCTTGAACTGCACTTGCGAGGAAGAAAAAAATCTTTTAAAGTCTGTTTTCCTCAGGAAAAGAAGAAATACAAATATTAAGCAGTCAATCTAAGATTTCATCTGGAATCTCACTTTTTGGAAGATGAATATTAAAACTACCACTTTCATATCATTATTCCAACTTTCTCTTTCTCCTTTTTATTTAGGGAATTAATCCAAATTATCTGTTATATTTAATCTAATGAATATCTTTTAAGCACTGTTTAGTTGGATAGATTATATTTACCCAGAAAAATGACTAAAAACAAAGCAGCAATACACTGGTTTACCTACAGGATTGCCATGGAACAGTGAAAAACTGTGAAAAGAGACATAAGAAGAGCAAAAAACACCTGAAAGAATATCAAGCTAATAACATGAAAGAATTATTTGGCTAGTGAATTTTATATGCAAACAGATGAGAAATGGTGATACTAGAGGCTAGGTTTGTCTGCTATTTCCAGTAGTTAGCATAAAAATAAGTCAGAAATATTTGATGAGTAAATGAATTAATGTGTACTGTGTTGCCTAAAGAGGAGAAAGTAAAAGATTTTATTATGTTTTTTAAGAATGCAAGGTGGCACAGAAAATCCATTACTATTTTCAATTAGTATATATAGTATACCAATTCTAGCAAGAACTCACTCAGTTAGTTGCTTTACATGAATTATTTAATTTTTTTATTAATACCCCCATATAGATTTAAGAAAAGAATAAAAGAGGGATTTGAATTGGTAAGTAATTTGTCTAAAATCTGCAGCTAGTAAAAGGTGGAACTAAGGCAGAAAGACCTCTGGGCCACCACACTGTGTTGCCCAAATAATGATCTGTTACCTAATCATTGTTCTTTATATTATCTTTATGCTAACTCACACTGTCCACCTCATTGCTCGCTAGGCGTGCAGGGGCATGACTCACGGAATTCTCCAGTGTCTGATGCGCACATGCTCTCAACTAATTGCAAAGAAGAAAGAACAGGTTATATCTATAGATTCTTTGTGAGTTTCAAGGGCTGCTACTGGCCTGTCCAAATCCCTTGCCCCCCCTTATCTTTTATTTTGCTCAGTACCTTTGTTCCAACTGTGACTGTGGTTATCATGCTTTGTCATAATTAATGTTTACTTGGTTGCTCTTCTACAGAGGCTTTTTGGGTTGCAAGATTATGCTTTTCTGAATTAGGTTTAGTGCCTAACATATAACATATAGACATTTTTTGTGAAATGAGTAGATAAATGTTTGAAAAAAATGACTTATTTTTGAGCTTTGTACTGTTATACAATTTGAGAATGATTATCATAGCTAAAGTGAAAAAGAAAAAAGGAAGAGAGAAATCTAGAAAAAGAGAATCCTTGGCTGAAGTTCAGAAGAAATGATGTGGCGAGATTATAGCAGGATTTGAGAAAACATCCAGTAAATCTATACTCAGTACTCACTAGTAACAACAGAGATAAAAATAAAAACAGAAAAGTGGTTCTAAATTTCCAACTATATATGTTGCTGAAAAACTAGATTAGCAGGTTGTAATATTTCAAACATTCCACTTTTAAATAAAGAAATTTGAATATTTCCTTTTGTTCCTCAGAGTTTAAATAAAAGTTTAAAAATAGTGACACAAGGAAACATTTTATCTAGCCAATTCATAACCTAAAAGAAGGTCAGGCTAACAATACAAAAAACAGAAGCAGGCAAATAGCTAACTCATAACGTATTTCTCTAAGAAGTAACTTTTTCTGTTAAAAACAAAATAAGAAAGTTCTTTGAACTTGCTTGGTAAATTGTTAAAAATGACCTTCAATGCAGCTGCCCCTTGGGCGTGTCCCTTTGCAGCATCTTACTGTTCCTGCATTCAAGAACTTTGGTCGATTTTTAAATATATATCTTTTAAACTGTCCTGCCCTTGTGATTTATATTGCCAATACAATGCAGGGAGTCATGTTCTAGAATTTCTGAGACCAAAATGTGAGAGGTTGTTGGTTTCTGCTTTCCCTCAGGGAGACTACGGCCACTGTGTAAAGGAGTCCGGTTTATGTTCTGGTGGGAGGGCAGGTAGAGAAACAGACTGTGGGGCATAAGAAATCAAGTAAAGAAAGAGGTCCTGTGAAAGAAAATCAAAGGAATAAACAGAAAAACAGTTTGAATTAAGGTAAAGAACAACCTCCATTTTGTCTTACTCTTGCTAGAGTTGTACACGATGGACTGTGTAAGAGATTTTAGTTTTCAAAGACTTCAAAAAGAACTGTACTTCATATTTACTAAAAGAAGACAATCAAATGAAACTTTGATATTTCTCATGCTGTCTGTCTAATACATTCTTATACTTGACCACTTAGCATTTTATGTTTCAATTCACAATTTTACATTGAAGTGAGCAGAGAGTTAAATGGTATTAGTTAAGAATTACTCCTTAAATTTGGTCAAGTTCGGTAAACATCACACAATAAATCAGAGGATCTCTGTTTCTCTGTTTTATCACAAAAATATGTCAGAGATAATACCTGATTTTTTATGAAGGCATCTTCTTTTAAAATCAAAGGAAGATATGAAAGATATTATGAAAATCTTTCATAAAAGCTGATTTTCAAATGAATCATCTTCTATGAAAATGTTTATAGATCTTTAATAGATAATCTCTAGAGAGTCATCATTTTTCTTCGAGTCTATTACTCTTTATTCTTTCAGGCATTATGGTGTCATTTTCATTTAATGTAAATTTTTGAGGGAGAAGTAATCCTAGTTGAAGTCTCTGAAAAATCATCTGGTTGTTACAATTAAGTTGATTGCCAGTCTATATTGTTCATATAAGAGGAAAATTTGCCACTATGTGAATAACTTGGCAATGATCAATGACACTCGGGTTGGTATACAGACTCCCAGGGCTGGCACGATGCTTTTTTCCTCCAGAACATTTTTAACCTATGTTTTGCCAAGCAATCTGTAACTAACAACGTGCAACATTTTCCATCGCTAACCAAAGACACAGGACACAGTTTCAAGGCAGGAAAAAATAAAGCAAAAGTAATAATTTGTGTCCAACTCTCCGTTCGTGCATATAATGAGGCCGGGACTCTCATGTTCTCAGTTCTCCTTTGAACTGGAAGGAGCACATATAAAATTAAATTCAGTTTAAACAACAGTAGTGGAGTAATCAAAACAGTAAAAATAACATCTTACACAGTAGATGAGGTAGAAAACTTCGCAAATGAAGTTCAATTTCCATACACATAGAAAGAATGGAGGAATGTCTGCAAGAAAGTTTTGGTCCGAAGTGTCCTCGTGGTTTTCAGGATACTCAGAAGAGCGTTTGCCATTCACCATCTGATAAGCAGGACTCCACCAAGTTCAGAGCACAGCTTGGCAATTTTCTTGGCATCTCTGTAAGGAAAAAAAAAAAAAAAATGACAAAAGCAAATCAGTTTGTATTGGGGAAAAAATATTTTTCTTTCTTTCTGCCTTGGATAACTTTGTTAGCAAAATTCCAAGGCTAATAGGACCTCTCTTTTCCCCCCAAATTAATGGCTTTAAACAGCACTTTAAATTATTTTGTGATTCCGGTGTGTTACTGGCCTTAACTAAGCAGTTCTGCTCCATGTGTCTGCAGGGCCGCAGTCTCCTGGGGCCTTGGGCTGGAGTGAGACTGCTCACCCATGTGGCTGGGTCGTTGTGATTGGGTGCTGATCTGGCATTGTTGTTGATGAGAGTGCTTAGTATTCTTCCATGTTTTCTCTGGACAGGGTGTGGGCTTCTTAAAGCTTGGGGACTGTGCCTCAAGTGGCACCAATTCAGAGGCGACCCAGAAAGAGGAGAAAGGGAGGTTTGCCAGTCCTCTTAACTCTTAGTGTCACTTAATTCCTAAGGTATCACTTCAACCATCTTCTACAGGTTAAAGTAGTCACATGACCATCCAAGGAGAGGGAAATAATTCTATTTCTGGAGATGAGGAGTGACATTTCCAAAATGATAGGGGAAGAATTTGAGGGCCACTGTTTGTTTGGTTTGGTTTTTTGAGGCAGGGTCTCATTGTGTGCCCCAGGCTGACCTCAGACTCACGGCCATCCTGCCTCAACCTCCCGAGTGCAGGCACACACCACCACACCTGGCTTGAGGGCTACTGCTGAAGACTGAGGGGCACAGACTCATAAACTGAAGTCTCAACCTTCCCTTTAGCAATATTTCTGTTCCTCATTTGTTTTGCCTCTAAAATAGACAAATAAAAAGTGAACTGAGTCACCTTTGTTGAATATCTACCAAGTGCCAGACACAATTGAATTGAGAACATAGCTTCACCAGACTGTGGCACGGTTTGAATACACAAATTATCATAGCTAGAGTTCTCTCTGTCTTACATGTCAAAAACCTGGACTCCCTAAGTGCATTCCAGCGAGCCGGCGAGGCCAGCGCGGCCGCCGGCTTCCTCCCGCGGTGGCCGCGGCCGAGCGGGGCTGAGCCCGCGCCGCCCACAGCCCGGCCCCAGGCCCAGCCATGGCGAAGCAGTACGACGTGCTGTTCCGGCTGCTGCTGATCGGGGACTCCGGGGTGGGCAAGACCTGCCTGCTGTGGCGCTTCACCGACAAAGAGTTCCACTCCTCGCACATCTCCACCATCGGTGTTGACTTCAAAATGAAGACCATAGAGGTAGATGGCATCAAAGTGCGGATACAGATTTGGGACACAGCGGGGCAGGAGAGATACCAGACCATCACAAAGCAGTACTATCGCCGGGCCCAGGGAATATTTTTAGTCTACGACATCAGCAGCGAGCGCTCTTACCAACACATCATGAAGTGGGTCAGTGATGTAGACGAGTATGCACCAGAAGGTGTCCAGAAGATCCTTATAGGGAATAAAGCAGATAAAGAGCAGAAACGGCAGGTGGGAAGAGAGCAAGGGCAGCAGCTGGCCAAGGAGTACGGCATGGACTTCTACGAAACAAGTGCCTGCACCAACCTTAACATTAAAGAGTCTTTCACGCGTCTCACGGAGCTGGTGCTGCAGGCCCACAGGAAAGAGCTGGATGGCCTCCGCATACAGGCCAGTCATGAGCTGGCCTTGGCAGAGCTGGAAGAGGAGGAGGGCAAGCCCGAAGGCCCAGTGAACTCTTCGAAAACCTGCTGGTGCTGAGGGACCTGCATGGGGCACCTCATATAGAGCCCGTCCCTCGGGAGGCCCGTGGGCAGACAGGGCTGGGGCTTCGCCCGCCACTGCCCTCTCCCTCCATGACCTGTTGAATCAGCTGCTTCTGTCCCTGGCCTCTCGCCCCTGGAGTGGCATCCTTCAGCCTGTCTCCCTAGCCACAGGCCTGCTGTGACCCCACAGTGTGCTGCGGGGAGTGTCTCACACCCGCGCTCCCGGGACAGTGGCCGAGATCGGAGTGGAAACCGTGGGAAAAAAAAAAAAAAAAAGTTCCCCTGCAGAGCTTCACGGATATCCAGCCCACGGCTGACACTGCTCCTAGTCTCTCTCTCTGCTATCATGTTCCTACATTTGCAGCAGGTTACCTGCGAGCGATTACCTTATTGACCTAACATCTATGTGACTTAAAAGGCTGGATCATCCAAGGTGCTCTTCCCAGACAAAAGGAAAATCTTCCCCAAGACAGAGATCAATTTCCAGCAAACAAGGCAGAAAACATTTATGACCCGTGCCATGGCAATTTTCTAATTTCAAATATCTTAAGCTCCCATTTCCACTGGCTACAGGGATGAAGTGGAATAACTGAAGGAGAAATCCCTCCGTGTTCTTAGGGAGAAACTGATACACAAACCCAGGGCTGTTTTATTATTCTCTTCCCCATACCACTGCATTCATCTTCTTGGTTAGAAGCCGACTCTATCTTCCTGTTTTTTCTACATTTTTCTAAAAGTAGAGCTTATCGGTTTTATGCCCCTTTCACATATATTATTTCAGCATCTCTAAGAGCAAATTTTAAAGGGCCCTGGATATTACTGCTGTGGCTGCCTTCCCAGGAGAGAAATGTAAGACCCGCTGAAAGGGAGGGAGGCTCCTGACCAGAAGGCCGTCTGTGCGCAGCGGTGTCCCGGGTAACCGTCCAGGCCTTCGCACCATTAGTGGTGAGAAAACAGGCAGCAGCCTCAAATGGGAGCGGGAATTCAGACTGTTTTTCCTCTTGCTCTCTCATGATTGTTTGAAAAGATTTAAAATCAGGCTTCCGTGATATTCAGATTGTAATTCTAGCCGTGGACACTGCGTGGTCTGGGTCACAGATGATGGCTGACCCCTGAGTTCTAAGTGGGCTGAGTGCTCCCCTCAGAGGGACAGCTTGCCAAAGATTAATCTGGAACGTAATTTTTTTTTATCGTGAAATAATTCTGACATAGAATAACTACAGAAAACCATATAACAAACGCCACTGTGAATTTCCTATTCAGTTTCATTCACTTTTTTTTTCATTTTTTACGGTGTCTTTTGAAGTACACGTTTTTAATTTTGACATACTAAAATTTACTACTTTTTTCATTTTTTGGTTTGTATTTTAGCGTTTTATAGAGAGAAATCTCATGCCTTGAACCCATAAAGATATTTTCCTGTATTTTCTCCTAAAGAATTTAAAGCGTACTTTGACTTTATATTTTTACTGCTACAGGAATTTATTTATGTCTGTATTGTGGTGAGGAGATACTTCTTTTCAACCCAGAATGAGTAACCAATTTTTCAAATCCTGTACATTCAGGGGTTCTTATTTTCCCACTTGTGTTCTGAGAAAAACAAAATGAACTCAAAAAGTGAGATAATTTTATCCAGGCCTCTGTAAGTGGAGGAAAATCAATTAATGAGGGGCACTTGAAAGGGAAGGAAGTAGACCTGGGACTTTATAGAACAGGTAAACAGCTTAGGGAGTTGGGGGTGGGGTGTGAAGACATACAAGGGAATATATTACAGTTAGATGGTTCCTGGAAGACAAAAATGGAATGCGGAAGTCAAAACGATGGAATAGAGGAGTTCTTAACGACTGCTGTTTTCTGGTTCAGATAAAATTCAACATGGACATTCATGATCAAATTCCTATTATACTACAAGTTTTCTATGAGCCTGAATTTGTTTCTAAATTTAGTCTATCCATGTGTCAATCTCACTCTTTTTTGGGGAGTGTGCTGAGGCTCGAACTCAGGCCCTTGAGCTTGTTAGGCAAGAGCTCTACCACTTGAGCTAAATCTCCAACCTCCAATATTGCACTTTCTTAATGATAAAAATGTTCTAGTAATTTTTAAATATCTCATGTAAATAATCTTGTTCTTTTGAAAAATATCTTGGCTCTTTTTAGCTCTTTTTAAATAATTCAAGAAAACTAGATGTGATTTTCATTGGTATTACATGAATTTATGGATTGACTCAGAAAGGTAATGATTTTACCACATTAAAACTTACATTAATTTGTTTTGTTTTTGTTTTTAGTCCTTTGTTTTCACATATTTTGGTAAATCCTCAACACAAAATGTTTTTTTCTCATTTGTATTCAGTAATAAACTACAGGGACTATCTTAATTATTTACATTTTGCAAATTTGTGGTAGATTTAACTTTAATTAAGCATATGTTTCTGACTACACAGGTAATATTTATTAATTATAGAAATTATAGAAATTTTGTACAAAAGGGAAAAATGACAATGAAGAAAATATCCATTGTGTGTATTTTGTATATTTTCTATAATGATCTGCCTTGGGACTGTACTGAATGATTGATTTTATAATTTAATTAATTTTTTTTACCATCACAACATTTAAATTGACTAATATTTTACTAGTATGTGGATTTGCAATAATTACTTTTGGGTATTTGAGCTGTGTTTAATCCTTGGTTTTTATAAATAGCCGACTTTGAGAGAGTCTGTATAATAAATATAGCGAGCTCTATTTGATTCCTTAGGATAGAGGTCAGCGAATTATGACTTGCCGCCTGTTTTGCTAATAGTATTTTATCAGAACACAACCACATTCTTTTAGTTATGTTTTGTCCAAGGCAGTTTGTATGCTCTAATAACAGAGTTGGAAAGCTGACACACAGACCATGTGGCCTGTAAACCCTAAAATATTTCTATCTGGCTTTCAGTAGAAAAATAAATTTCCTGACTCTTACCTTAGGGTAAAGTCCTAGACATGAAATTTCTTGGTCTAGGTTTATGCATAATTTTATAATGTCTAATAGACTATAAATTTGCTCTCTGAAGTTTGTAGTAATATTGTATGAATGCTTTTCTCGAGCACAATTGTCAGAATTGAATGTTAAAACTTTAAACTTTTAGGATATTGTATTCTGCTTCCCTGTGGACTTTCCAAAAATTATGATATAATTTATTCATATGCTGAAAAAGAAGCTCATATTTACCTTCTCCAAGAGACATTGTGATATTTAAAAATCACAATGCTGACTTGTGCTTGCCCTTCCACATGAGTGTGCTCCTTGGGCCCTCCAGTGGAATCGCTGTGACCTTAGTGAGGCATGAAGTATCTGACAGCAGCAGAGGGAATAATTATTCATGAGAAAAGTGAGGCTGTCAGATAGTTCCCTTCCACTGTGTGCACAGGTAGAGAGCCATTAGAATATCCCAGTAAGCACCAGGAAGTCTGTGTCTTTTCTGTGTCCAGGAAGCTTTACATTCTTCACCATAAAACTTCTAGATCTGTGTGTTTTTTTGCCCAACTTCATTTTCTGTGCAAAAGAGTAAAGAGATACTTAAGATATTTTTCTGTGTCTGTCTGATCAAATGCAGTACCCATGATGTTTGTATATGTATACTTAGACATAGAATAATTTTACTTATTGGCAAGTGAAGAACCTAAGGAAGGGGAAGTCATATTTTTGTTTCAATAGATATAATAACTCTATTATACTCTAGGTTTCTTATGATAAAAAGAAAATAATGTCTGTATAATGTTTTGCAACAAATAACAACCAGTATATTCTTTAGAGGAGAAACTGACTTGGGAGATATGAAGAGTTTTCTCTCTTTATCAACTCACTTCTTACAATGATACTAAATTGATAATGTACTTGATATTTCTTTTTGTCACATATTATTTAATTTTAAATATTAGAAATAAATTCTTAAAAGATTAAATGTCTTACTGTTTTAGAGTGTTCTGATTATTGATTAGCTTGCGTTCTACTTGAGAGTGAAGAGTTCTTATGGGGATGTTTTAGAGAAAACAAATTTCTGTCAGTATCAGATCTTTTGCATTTTTTCATGAGACCAAATAAATCCTTTTTACAACTTATTTGAGCTTCACCTATGGTACTTATTCATGAAAGGTGATTCTTATAGTGTGGATTTTTAGTGAAGAAATGACATATCCAAGGGAGTGATGTTTCTATGAGTCTGAGAGATGATGCGAAAATGGGATTAACATATATTGAGGATTCTATATCTCAACCAATACCAACTATGTGCAACTGTCTATAAGTAATAACTAGTGTTTGTATTTCCACAATATTTTACATTGACTTGTTAGGTTCCTTTTCCAAAAGGTCATTGCTTAGGTCTTCTAACAAGGATTGTGGTAATTTATAAATGCCATACATAAAGACTGTCTTACTTTCTGCTTGAAATTGCTCCTTTTTTTGCCCTCTCACTTTGCCCCCTACATATATCCTCTTAAGCCTCCTCTCCCTTCTTTCTTGTTTACAGATATAAAAATAATATCGTCAAAACTAATTTTTCTCGTTTCTTTGTCTGTTTTCATGTTTTGGTCTCTGTTTTTCCAATTTCTTTTTTAAAATTAATTTTTTCATCTCCTATATCCCAGCCTTTTGTCTACTATTACTAAAGCTTTGTATTCCTGAGTCATTGAAAGAGTAGAAAACTTGGCAAATAACTCTAAATTGTTTATTGATATATTATTGGTTCCTTGAATATTACCATTATTGATATTACCATTATTGATCTCTCTTTGCAAGTCAGTGCCAAGGATCTATAATGGCAGAGCCCTTTTGCTCAATTTACATACAACATTCAATAACAACATCAACAACAACAACAACAAAACACACGAAGGATGAGAAAACAAGGCAATAAAGTGCCTCAAAAATTCATAACTTACCAAAAGCTGATCTTATGGACATGAAGGTGGAGATAACTTCATGAAAAGAACTCTAAAAATTTAAAATGTTTGATGGAATCATGAAGAAATTAATAATCAAATTTGTAAGATTATTGAGCTCAATGAGCTCAGAGATGAAAATAAGCAAATACAATATTTATCAGGATGTTCACAGAGGTTCAAGAAGACAAAAATAACTTATTGAATTAAAGAAAACAATGCAAGATATGAATGACCACTTTAGTAAAGATTTAGAGGCTATAAAGAAGAATCAAGCAGAAATAATCCTGGACTGAAAAACACAAGGGGGATCCAAGGCAGGAGACATAAGCAATCAGAAGAGAGAATTTCAGGACTAGAGAACAAGAATGATGTAGTATTGCCCAGTGATACTTTAAAAACAACACAAAATCGTGAAAGATTGATTCATGAGCTCTGAGGATCATTCTAAAAGAACGAAACTAAGAATTATAGCAGTCAAGGAAGGTCTGGAGAAGGACACTAAGGTTATAAAAATTAATCACTGAAATCAGTGCAGAACATTCTCCAAATCTAGAGATTTAAATGGATACTCAGGAAAATTAGGCATTTAGAACTTCACAAAGATGGGACCAGTAAAAAAACTTCTCTGTGACACAGATTTTATTATTCTCTCTTTGTTCTGGATTTCTGGGATTTTGCCTCTGACGTGTCTTTAGAGAAAAATACCGAACAGCTTATAAAGGCAAACCCATCAGAATAACCGCAGATTTCTCATCGTAAAACTTAAAGGTCAGAAAAGTTTGCAGTGAAGTTTTCAAGCAGTAAAAGGAAACGATTGCCAATGAGAGTTACTATATCCTGCACAATCATCCTTTAAAAGTGACAGGTAAATAAAAACCTTCTATGACAAAGAGAATCTAAAGAAACTCACAACCACCACGCTAGCACTGCAGAAAACTCAGAAGTGTATTCTAAACAGAGACAACGAGGGCAACATCACCAAACAACACAAAAGAAAAAAGAAACAAAATCTATCTACCTGGGAGAGAAGTTAAACCAGAAGAAAATAAAAAAGAATCAGCCCTGGAAAAATAATACAATGAGAAGAATCAAGAAATACCTGTCAATACTAATGCTAAATGTAGACGATCTTCATCCCCAGGCAAAAGATACTGATTGTCAGACTAGATCAAAAACTAAAATCCAACTGTATTTTGCCTACAAGAGACACACTTGATTCAAAAAGAAATACATAGACTGAAAGTGAAAGAATGGGAAACACTACTACATGCAATAGAAGTTAGAAAGTATTTAGGAGTAGCCAGGCTAATTTCAGACAAAGTGGGCCTCAAACCAAAACTGATCAAAAGAGACAAAATACCCATATATTGGTAAAGGGCACAATTCAACAGGAAGAGTTAGCAATTGTAAATATAGATGCACAAACATTGGTGCAACCAATTTCATGAAATAAAATCTTCACGTAGAAAGACAGCCACCAGTACAATCATAGTGGGAAACTTTACAAATAGAGAGATCAACTTAGAATAAACTCAGTGAAATACTGGAGTGAAGGTGTAACGTTGAACAAATGGACCTAACAGATCTCTACAGAGTGTTTCATCCAACAACAGAATATACTTCTTCTCAGCAGTCCATGGAACTGCCACAGACTGTGTCTTGGGCCATAGAGCATGTTTAAATAAATCCAAGAGAACTGGAATAATCTCTTCATCCTTTTGAATTTTAGTGGAATTATAATAGAAATCAACAGCAAAGGAAATTGCAAAAACTTCAGAAACACATGGAAATTGAGTAATTATCATCCAAATAATCAATGGAATACTGATGAAATCAGAGAAGAAATTAAAATTTCCTAGAATTAAATGACAGTGGAAGTAAAACAAACCAAACTCTGTGTGACACCATGCAGGCAGTTCTGAGAGGGAGTTTATAGCCTTGAGTGCCTACATTAGGAAAAGAGAACATCAAAATAAATAACCTGATGATGCATCATATAGCCCTAGGAATACAAGAAAAATTCAAGTGCATAACTTGTAGAAGGAAAGTAATTATAAATTCAGAACAGAAATCGATGAAATTGAGATTAAAATACAATAAAAGTATCAATGAATCAGAAAGTTGTTCATTTGAAAGGATGAGTAAGATCAATAAAACTTTAGCCATTGTAACTAAAAGAAAGAAAGAAAAACTCATGTCAATGGTGTTAGAAATGAAAAAGTAGAAAGCAAAATGAACTCTGTTAAAAATCTAAAGAATTATAAAACACTGTTTTGAAAATTTATATTCCAACAAACTGTAGACTCTAGAAGAGATTATTAAATTCTTAGACACGTAGGACTTAACAAAATTGAACTAAGAAGACATAAAAGCCTTGCATGGCCCAATAATAAAGAAAGAAATTGAAGCAGTAATACAGTCTTTACCAGCTAAGGAAATCCAAGGAGTCAATGGATTTATTTCAGAATTTTACCAGAATTTTAGGGATGATCTAGCACCAGTAATTAGCAAATTCATCTATGAAATCCAAAGGGAAAGAAACTGCCAAACTCATTCCTTGATATCAGTATTATTCTAGTACCAAAATCAGACAAGTACTCAACAACAACAAAAAGAAAAAAGAAAAGGAGAGAAAGAAGGAAGGAAAGAAAGAAAGAAAGAAAAACTATAAGCCAATATCCTCATGAACATACACTCAAAAATCCTCAAGAAGATACTTGCAGTCAAAATGTAACAAATCATTAAAAAATTCATATATATTGACTAAGACACTTTCATCCCAAGGATGCAAGAATGGTATAACATATATGAGTCAAAAAATGGAATGCACTATATAAATAAAGTAAGAATAAAAACCATGGGAAGGAGGAAAGTAAGGGAAGGACATGAACAAAAGAGAATAGAAGGAGAAAGAAATGGAAGGAAAGCTTTTGGAGCGGACAAGGGGTTGGAGCAAGGGGAGGGGAATGGGAAAAAAAAAGAAGCAGCACGATATATCATGTACAGGTACAAATTCTCTATTATGAATGCTATCATTATGTATATCTAAAATGTGCCACTAAAATAAAATAAAAACACGCACATACAGAACCACATTATCCTCTCGGTAGATTTAGAAAAAGCCTTTGACCAAATCCAGCACCTGTTTTATGATAAAAAAAAAAAAAACCCTGATAAAAATATAGAATTTGAAAATTCAGATCAACTGGCACAATCTTGTTGACTAAAATTCTTAAGTCATTTTACAGATGAGGAATCAGGTTTAGAAAACTGAGGGAGAATTGGAAAGTTTGTTATTAGGATGAATAGTCACAGAATTTTTCACGAAATATTTTATGTTAATATCTTTCCCATGAGTTCTGTATATTAAGCATGTCATAAATTATTATTTCACACAGTATAAAAAAATTACACTTTAGACGTAAAATGCCCCCCCCAAATTCTCATGTGTGTGGAAGGTGGAAAATTCTGTGACTATTCATTCTAATAACAATTTTCATCTTGATTGGATTATGAGACTCCTGGCGAGGTGATTAGACCACGGGGTAGTATTCTCATCTGTGGTTTAATCCACTGATGTTCATTGCTGACTAACTTTGTTCTTTCGCCATGATGCTCCTGCCTTGGAGCCAGCTGACTACGGACTGAAATCTCTGAAACCACAAGCCAAATAATCCCTCTTCAAATTGAAGGTGTTAGGTATTCTGTCCCAGTGTGAGAGAAAACGGATAGAAAAGCTATTCCTAAAACAACTTTTTATTCTAAAGTTTCTAGAATATCTTATCATTGATCACCCTGCACATATTTATACATCTCTTTCACATGTATGAAGCAACAGTATCACTCATTCAGGTCCAAGTACAGGCATAAATACCCCACACTGAAGGTGTAAGAATTCCGCAATGTCCTTCTTCCCATCAGGGTGTCAATCTGGAAAACGAAGGAAGGCGTGTTATCACAGGATGAACTCCACTAGTTTGATCTTCGTAAGTCTGTAAGAAACCCGACTTTGTTAAATATTACCGTCTTTGCCTTGGTAATCTCATGAGACCAGTTTTTATCCTTTATTCTTGAAAAAATCAATAGTAAACTGTCTTTCTGTGAGCATTAGTTTTGGAGATGAAATTACGAAAAGTATCTTCAAAATGAGCAGGAAAATTCCCTGCACGAAGTAAATATTGGTCACTAATTGTGGTCTGCAATGGGGAGTGTCTAACTTTACTAATGAAGAATGATTAACACACGGGATACCCAATATACTGGAACACGGGGTGTCTCTGTGATAGAAAGCCCTGAATTTAGCTCTGATGGTCTCTGTTGTGGTGACTGATTTGTAATTGACCCTTGAACGTGGATTTGGCACTTAAGCACAACTGGGTCTCACCAGCGGGTGCCAGCAGCTCCAGCTCCACAATGACTGTCACATCTCTCTCTTGAGGCAGACAATGGGGCTCAAAACAACGGAGTTGAAACACCGATCGTACTCTACATCTTCACTTTTGTGGTTATAACAGCATTTTGCAAGATGTCTATCATTAAGGAATTTGTTGCTCTGTTAATTTGAATAAATAGGAAAACCTTTTCCCCATTGAGTGATTACTTCAGCCCCCAAAACTATCTCATCAAAAGCCTCAGGGAGGTAACTTCATTTTAACAGTCTAATACCTGTTTCCAATTTGCCAGAGAGCAACTCGGCAAGGTCTTCAGGGGCGTCTGAGACTCGTTTCTTCCACAAGAGGTTGGTGCTTTCATTAGATTCTATCTTGTTTTGTGCGAATCTTTATAGTTGTACTCATTTCTGATGGACAGTGGACCACTAGTGAAGATGAAATGTTGCTGAAGGTACATTTTCATTTCTTCCAAATTCTCCTCCTTTCTTTGTTTTTGCTGTCTTCTTTACATTTCCTCATCATTTTTTTCTTTCCTTCCTTCACTTTTCCCTTCTTTTCTCCTAAATTTTTTTTCTTGCATCATTTATTTCCTTCCTGTATTTCACTGACATATATGAAATTTCAGAAATACTGCTGTGCACAGCGTTGAATCAGAGTAGACATTTCAATAACTGTGTATATACATAAATAGTGATTATACGTTTGTTATGTGAGGAAAACGTTCTTTTGTCTATCTTGCTGCAGTAGTTCCTCGAGAATACACTGCCACAAGTTCACTACAACACGGTTTTCAGAAAACTGACCGAGGAAGGCGGGCTGTTTTCAGGGCTTGACGTGGTCCTTAAATTTCATCAGCAAAGTAGACCAAACTGATGAGATCTCTAGAAAATGTGCTTACTCTACCTTCCAAACCCCTTTAAAATATATAGAATGGGATTTCTAAAAAAGCATTTAATGAGTTAAACTATTTTGGTTCAAAATACTTTTATATGAAAATTTGAATGTTTTGTATTTTTTTGTTAAGATGTTGCTATTCTAGCTTCACTTTTCATTACAGCTCTATGTTTAAGTGTGCTTGTTCCTGCTCTTTACTAAGAAGGTTATCTAGGCGAACTGAAGACATTGATATTTAAAAAGTGGTTTATTTCAACCAAATAGGTATTTGTAAGTTTTAGTTTGTGCCTAAGACTAACACAACTTATTCGGAGACTCCTAATGCCAAAACCATTCATTGGGCTACATTTTACATGTCGACACCGCGAGGCTGAAGCCTCCTGGAGATGTTGTGCGGATGACTCCAGGTTGCGGCCATGTGTTGTTACCAGAGATGACCCCTTGGGAGAGTCCGAGGAGAGATGGACAGGCAGCTCCCTCGCCACACGGTATTCCACACTAATCTAGAAGCAGAAGCAAAGAGAAATTGCAGAAATAATTGAAGTCTCTAGTCAGTTGATTTAAGGTTAATCAAAAGGAAGATTACGCCCGGTGACCCTGATGAATCAGTCGGAAGACTTTTCAAAGAGGCCTTCCCTGAGGCCAGAGGCTACCAAAGCCATTGAGTCGTCAGTTCACTTCCCTTACCTTCTGGATCTTTCTTCTCGATGTCTGGGGACAACAGTGTTGATCACGCCCTTATTGTTTCAATTTAATCATGACCACTCCTCCCTGACAGATTTCCTGCTCCATAGATTTTGGATTTGCTTGGCCAGTCCCCAAAATTGCATAAGCTGGTTCCTTATTACAACTTACTTTATGTCTTTTGTTGCTTCCACCAAACTCTGATGAGTAGCCTGTCCGGAAAGTGACCTGAAACCGGAGCTTCGATCAGGGGCTCTATCGTCTATAGATCTCTGGAGATTGTCATTTTAAAGTTTAAACCCTCAGATTATTAGTTTGTACGAAAAGCAAGAGTTATCAGGATTGAGGGTTTAGCTCAGTGGCAGAGTGCCTACCTAGCAGCTCAAGGCCCTGAGTTCGATCCCCAGCACCCGCCCACCAAAAAAGAGTTATTTATTTCCCATAGGATAGGATGTGAGAATGCAGATAAAGTACGAAAAATTTGAACAGTTTTTCATAAGGAATTAATGCTGGTACAAAAATAGTAGCATGAAATGGGAACAATAAATCTTATATTGAAAGTGAATGGGTTGAGTAAACAACATACTTTGAGAAAAATTCATTTGACATGAATGTTTCGAAATTCATTGGCTCAAAATTATTGAAATATCAGATATACAGTGGGTAGAATATGTTCACATTATTTTTGCTATAGGTAATCATTTGCTACTAAGCTAATTGTGCTTTTTATAAAAAGAGTATTTAGGCTAGTGACACAATTACCCTGATTATGCCGTAGAGGATTCACAGTGTGTAATACGAAGACAATTTTGAATTCGAAAAGTGAAAGGAAAGTTTGTATTGTCTTCTTTTTTAGAAGATCCATTTTTGAAGGCACAATGAGGGAAAGACATATTAGAACAAATCATAAACTTTTTAATAGGATTCGGTCTCTGTTTTAGGACAATGGGCCAAGTTCAATTAAATAGGACAGCCGACTTGATATTTTTACAATCTGCATGTAAGATCTGCTTATATAAATGCCGAATGAAAAACCAGCAGCCCCCGGATCCCTAAGAACTGACACTGAGGTCAAGTGTAATGATCTGGATTCTGTTACTGTTGATGATGCCGTAACTTAGCAAAGACCAATTAAAGAAATGTGCTTTGGGTACCTACTACAGCCAGAAACTTTTCTAAGGACCATGCGGAAAATAAAGATGAAAAACATGGTTTCACATTTTAAGCAAAGAATAACCTAGAATTAGTTAGCTTTCACAAGTCCAGGAAATTTTACATTTCTTTATTATTAATCAGTTGCTTATCTTATTTATACGGAATATAGTAAATGATAAAGTGATAGAAATAACAGCATCTTTGCCCTGAAGAAATTTATATTTTAGTAAATAAATAAATATGAATTTAGATAATAGAAGAGATTCTTAGAAATTTTAAATTGATATATAATTCCTGTTAATGTAGCTCTTAAAACAATAAATGTCTCTAGGGTTTGCTAACATTCTTATAATAATACACTTGACTATACAAATTAAATTTTGATCTACCAAGAAACTTTAATTTGTGGCTTGTATATTTTATTGCATAGAAGTTTAATTAAATTCTATCTTTTCATATTATATTATGGAATCTTTTTATTTTTCATAGGCTCCTGACCAATAGTTAACTAAACCCCAGGGGTAGGAATTTATAAACATTTTCTAGATGTTACCTTTTATAAAAGTTTTCTACCTACTAAGAGCTAATGTTTACTCTAAAAGGCAGAATTTTAGCTTTGAAAGTGTCTTCTTGACTACAGACATAACATTTGCTTGCATGTACACTCAAGCGAATCATTTGCAATATTGTAGATACTTGGCATGATGCTTCTTGTGCCCAGAATTCTCCAGCCTGGAGTTTGTTCAGCTGGGTCCTATTCAGTATGCTTTTAGCGTGACTCTCTTTCTAACCATTCTGCTTTGACTAGCCTGGTAAACTATGATCCATGGTTTACATTCAGCTCACCTCTTGTTTTTATAAATAAAGTTTTATTGGAAAACAGTCATTTCCATTCATTTGTGTATTTTCTCTAACTGCTTTTTTTTTTTTTAACTACAGAGTTGAGTCATTTTGACAAAAATCATATGGTCTTTGCAGTAGGCGGAATCCTAAAAGAGCTCCCCAAGATTCCCTGTCCTAATTCCTAGGATTGTGAACATTGAGCCTGTCTGGTTTATACTGTAACTCAACTTCATCTACTTAATCTTGCCCCTCTCTCTGTCTCTGTTTCTGTCTCTCTCTCTCTGTCTGTCTCTGTCTCTCTGGATCTGTCTCTCTCTCTCTCTCTCTTCCTCCCTCTCTCTCACAAGTTTTACTCTAAAGAACACTCTACATCCTGCTTCGTGGAGGGTAACCTAAGTCACTGGTTCATTGGCAAAGTCAGCTCTTGTCAAGCGCCTCTCTAATCTTCCTGCCATCTTGTTATCTTTACCACTTGCCAGAAAGAAGCAAACCTTCAATCATTAGTGAGAATATTTTGTTTTTCTTCAAATTGCTCCAATAACTTTCTTGGGCTCATTTTTGCTTTAGGAAGGAGTCAATATTATAGTTTCAATTAAGTCTTGAAATGCCTTGACTCTTGTAAAATTGAGTTGGATGTTAAGGTGACCTTAAACAAAAGTTCCTGCAGGTAAGGAACTCTGAAGCCTAAATTCCATCCTAACTCTAGCTAGCAATCAGAACTAGGGACTTGAAAGGATTCAAATTAGCTCTTTTGTATTACACTTCTCAATAATTTGTCTAGAGTAGCATTCTTGAAAGAATTTTGGAGTCAGGAAACACTGAGTAGGTCTAGAAACAGAGAAACCTTGTTCGAATTTAGAACCTGCCATAAAACCTCCTGCAGTCTTGGACAGGTTATATAACTCCATTTATCATTTTTTTTTTCAAATATTAAGTAGCAATAGTAATACCTATCTCGTACTATTCTTGTGAGTATTGTAAAGGGAAAAACATGAAAAACACATGGGTACTTCTTAGGACATTATTAATTTTTTTAAAAAATTAGATGTTATGATTGATAATTTATTAGAATTATTTTATTACTATTATTGTCAAAAAATAAATGTCAGATCCTATCAATCCTTTATTCCAAATCTATGAATATGTTATTATTTTGCAAGAGTCCTTCTAAAATGAATCCTTCATTATGAATCAAGGAAACATTCCAAGATACCTACGAGCTGTCTGAGACTGCAGATGGCGCCCGACCTCCTATATACTATGTTTTCTCTTATGCATATATATTGTTGATTATGTTTAATTTATAAATTAGCCACAGTAAGAGATTAATAACAGTGAATATTAAAAAACAGTAATAATAATATACTGTAATAGAAGTTGCAAGTTGCGTAAATATAGTGTCTCTCTCTCTCTTGAGTACAGACGAAAGTTAATAGTCTGTATCTGTGGTTGCCCTTGTGTATCTGTCAACCTTTGTGACTGGGGCAAAATATCAGTTATGTACAGCTGAAAGAGGACGGCAGTCATTTCGCCCCAGGATTTCAGAGGTTTGAGTCCATAGTCAGCCGGCTCCAAAAATTTCACAGAGAAAGTCATGGCGAGGGGAAGTTGCTCAGTTCATGGTACTGACAGAGAGAGCTCCAGAGAGAGACACGTGCTCCAAAGGAGCCCCCTACTTCTTCTAAGCATGCTCCACCTCTTAATAGCATATTCGGATATAAATTTGTCAAAGGATTTATTCATTGAGGACATTAGCCTCCCCAGGTTCTAATCCCCTCCAAAGGCCCACCTCTGAACACAAGATTTTGCTTGAGGCCATTTTGGATCTAAACCACAATATCTTGGTAACAGAAACCGCAGAAAGCAAAACTGCAGCTGAAAGCTACTGCATTTAGATGTGATCCTCAATCACTAGCTAACAAAGATTCTTTAACTGACTTTACTGAGACTCTTGAATCTTCTCAAGTGCCTGTGTACTTCTTTGTAAAGTCGGTTTTAGCAAGAACCCTACTAAATCAGTTTAGCAAGAACCGCCCACCTTTGATATTGAGTTATCCATAATACATGATCAATTTTTCCAATCTCTGCTATATTTCAGGTGATCTCTGATCATCTTGGCGTTTCTTTAGCAAGAACCTTACTGGACTAGTTTAACCAGAATCCCCTTTACCCATATTTTTTTCCTTCCTATCTATATATTGACTACAATCCTGCTGCTTGGCTACATATTCTCTCTTGCCCGTGTTGTTTTTGGAAATCAACCAACCTGTCCTGGCCACAACAAAATTTCATTGCAAAGTTCCCTATTCCTATTGCCGTATTTCTAAATAAATTCTGATGCACCGCACTGTGGCAAGTATCATGAAGAACATTTTTTACTTTAGCACAGCATACTTCATAAAGCCCCACATAGCTTTGCCCCGTATCTCTCAGCTACATGTGTCCCATGTTTACTAAATTCTGACATTGTGATGTCATTTTGACTCCTTCAGTCTATCAGGTTTTGTTTACTTCACGGTGGTTTCACATATTATTTGTGGGCACAGTGTTCCCAATTTCTTTTCATTAGCTTAGCAATATGCTCTTAATTTGCCAAATTTCTTCTTAGACCTATTTAAGCAGGAAAGTTTTCTTCCCACCACCATGACCTTCTTTCCAGGTTAAATAAGCATGCCTTGTAATAATTACTCAAATCTGTCCCTACTCTAGCATCATAAGCTAAGGAAATGACCTTTCAACACACACTATTATCTCCTCATAACAATTTACTAATGAATTTCAGCATCTTTTAAGACTTACCGGTCATACATATATTTAATCTTTTGGTTTTTCTGATGCTGTACTTTGGCTGTTTTTATATAGCTCTTATTTTCCTTCTGATTTATAAGTATTACTCATATCTATATCCATATACCCAAGTCATTTATCAGTTTGCATTTCAAGGATGGCTGGCCTCTTGTTCAGTCCCCATCTTTAGAAATTCTCACTTATTTCTCCTGTTTGTGACTTAAATATCTTCTACAAAAATTTGTAATGAATAATTCTGTTGGACATTTTGCAAATATTTCTTTTTCATATATGTTGAATTTAGTTTATCAGATCTGATGTAAAATTGTTTCTAGATAATATTTGCCTTATTTGATACACGAAAACATTTAAAAATTAAAGCAATCATAGCTGCAGATACAGTTTTCCTTCCTTCTTGTTGTGCTTATTTTGTAAGTACAAATAAATAGAACCACTTTGTTTTAGGAGTTTTCTGATCCTCGGTGATGCACAGATCTGACTCTCTCAGTTGCATTTTATAGTTATTATTTAATAACTCATTTCTTTAGATGGAATACAATGTCATCCAATTATTTATCAAAGATTCAGGTCTAATATGCTTCATGTTGGCAGTATGACCTTGAGTGAAGAGTAGAAGCTTTAAAGGGAAACATCCTCTAGTTTCTCGATGGTCAGGATGTGTCTTCCGCATCTTTATAGTCCTGAAACTAGTTTAGCGTCAGACACAAAGAAATATTCACCATTTGCTAAATGAATGAATTACTTGGGATCGTATTATAGTTCCATAATTTATGATTCATTGAAAATGATGAAATTATTTCTCTGAGTATACATTTTCTCATCAGGAAAATATATATAGTAACTTATTTTTAAAGCTTTTGAAGCTTTACATTAGATAATCTGGATAAGGGGCCTGAAATATGGTAGGCCTGCTATAAATAGTAGTTATTATCATTTAGTTCTATGCTTACTTGTTTGTTTGGGTTCTACAAAAGGTTTTAGAGGATCTAATAACATTTAAACTGAGAATAAAAGAGGATTTTGATGCACTTCAGTACACTTAGGAGTTTTAAAAGAAATTATGTATCATTTTATGCATTGGATTGAAACTAGATTTCATAAGAGAGTTCAGAAGAAAAGCTTCAGAGAAACTTGTTCCAACAGAAATGGTGATTTGAATTAATCCTATTACTCCCATGCCGAACTTGGACAGTTTCCACAAACATTCCTTGACTTTTTAGTGACTCTGACTAAACACCGATGACGATTTTAAACTTGACTAGTGGTTTTATCATATAAAAATAAATCTGGTAAATATACTGTCTGCTGGGCACAAATCAAAATAATTATTATACAATAATTGACTTTCGAATCCAAAAGCTTTTATGAAAATATACTTCTACTATCTCAACTGCATGGCTCTCAGGTGGTGTAACAATTCTATTATGGAGACAACAAACTCCTCACCATAACTACAAGCTGGTTTCTTGGGGCTGCTGTTCTGGAAGGGACAAAGGAGGGACCACATCCATCACCCTAAGTTTGCCTTTTCAGTCTGTATTTCTGTATTATTTTGGCATACCATCATAGTTGAAGAAGAAAAATTATCCACTTAGTGTATACAGCTTTGGATCCTCAAAGGTTTAAAAGATAATACTGAGGAGGATATATTCTCCAGTGATAATTTCAATATGTAAAAGGTTTAGTTTTGCTGTGCAGAAGCAAGTTAGCTGCATTCAGTAAACTGTTCAATCCCTGTACATATCCTCATACAACATCGTTAATACTATCATTTTTGTTACAGTTTATGAAGGTACTTAAAAAGAGTTCAGTGATATGTTTAAAAAGTTAAACTTAGGAATTAAGTATCCTGAGTCATACTGTGTGGATTTTACATACTGAATCTGGAGTAAACATTTTATCATGATGTATAAGGAATGTGTACAATAAATATTTTATGACAACTCGTAAAGTGTATTATTATTCCTATTTTCATAATACAATAGACTTGTATTGCAAGAACATTTACACAAAGATATGGTTTTCTTTTTGTTTAAAATGCAGAGATTTTATGCCAATAAATCAATTTCATGCTATAATCATGCATACCTGATGTGTGTCTTTAAAGTGCCTTCATAAAATCAGCATCTAAACTCTTACTTAATGCAAGGAAATTTGATTTACTAGAGTACGCACCTTGATTGCCATGGGAAAATGTTTACAGAGGTTTTGCTATATTAAAATTGCATCCAATTTCTGTGTGCTTAACTGTAAGAACAATGGAGGGAATAAAGATGAATGGTTGACTAATATCTTAAGGTTCTATATTTATAAACATGACACACTAGTAAAACTGGGATGTCGTTAATCTCCTCTATTTATGTGTAGCTTTCTATGTTTCTGATGGTACAAAAATGAATTATTATAATAGTACAGAGGTTTGTTTATATCAGTCCACAAACACTAGGGCCAGAAAAGTCTGTTATTGGAACACTATAGCTCAATGTTATATATGAAAACTACACAGAAACACTGCAACATGTTTCCTTTGTGGTCATTTTTTAATTTTGTGTTTTGCACTTTTTTTGAATGAATCTGGGCTCAAAGTTCCAAATCATTTGAAAAGAATTTTTGAAAATAGGTGATGGAAGAATTAGTCCAAATGTATGTGTAGATAGATTAATACTAAAACTGCATTTAGTAAAAATACTAAAATCTAACTATAGTTATAAAGAACAGTAAAACTACACTTTTATTTTTATTAGACAATATTTACTACTTTCTTAAAATCTTTAATTTCATTTTTTGGTGGTTTCGGGGCAGGGATTCTGCCACTCTTGCTAAAATGTTTGTGTTATTTTTAAACTATGAACCAGTTCTTATTTTTCTTCCTCATAAGACCTTTTGACTCATTTATTCTTTGTAGTATCCCATGTTTTATTCATCTACTCTTCTACTTTAGCATAGTTACATAAAAATTTTATTTATTCCCATGGTTGCAACTATCAACTCTTCGCAGATAACTCTTAAGTCTATGAGCCAGGCAACATGACTTTCAAAATGTAGACTAATGATACCAAGTGCTTCAAAAAATTTCTGCCTTGACAAGCCAAAATAATGTTAATCTGCTATGTCCTCCTGTTTGCCTGTTCCCCAAATGCTATCTCCATGAGAGGAAAAAAGTCCAAACCAGCAGTGCCAGCTCTACGGGGGTTTAGCTAGTCCATAACCACAGGAAGAGAGGTGGGAGAAGGAAAAGATGCACAGAGTTTCTAGGAAAACAACTGTATTACCAGAAGAGAAGAGAAAGCCAAGAAGGTCAAGGCAGTGTTCTGGGGAGATGGGTGTAAGGATTTTTTTCTTTGTTTGTCTTTGTTTTTGAGATAGAGTCTTGCCTTGTAGTTCAGGCTGGTCTTAAACTCACTATGCATCCCTGGCTGGCCTCAAACTTGCAGTGACCCTCCTGCCTCAGCCATCCAAGTGCCGGGATTACAGTCATGGGCCACCCACCTGCTTTAAGGCATTTTTTGTTGTTGTTGTTTGTTTTAAATAACAATCCTAGTAATGTCCATACCATGAGCTTGACTCTGCCTTGTTGGGCTGGCAGAAACATAGCAGCAAGAAAAATGCTCTTTCTTGGTAACTGTTAATGAAGGAAGAATGGCTTGATGAAACTTTCCAAGCGTTCTTGGCTAGTGCCCAAAACCAAGTTAATAAATCATCACGTACTTTAGAACTGCCTACCACAGAAGCTCCCAGTACATTTTACTTCGTGCTATCATAGAGCTACTTTAATAGACAGACTGATAAATAAAAATACTCTTGGGACATTGGGAATTTAGATCAAGTGGTAGAGCCCTTGCCTAGCAAGCATAAGGCCCTGAGTTCGATCCCCAGCACCACCCAGCCCCCCACCAAATACTCTTAGCAGAAAGAGAAGCAGCAAAAGCCAACAGCTAAGGAGGCTCTAGAATATGGAGGATTAATTAAGCCCATCGCTCACAGTGCTATAAACACACAGTAACCTCATTCTGAGAATTTGACATGCTATTGAGAAGCAGAAAGGGTGGGGGAAGTGGAGCATTGTATTAACTCAACTATGCGGTGGGAAACCTATGTCAGAATCCCACTTTTCTGCTCATTACTTGTACCACGGCTACAGTTCTCCAGACTGTTCTTAGAGTGGCGTTTTCATGCACCAGGTGAGAAAAACAGAAATTGTAAACTCTCTTTACAACTTGTGAAGTTGTAAACTCTTTATTACCAAGTCCTGTGGGTCTACTTCCTCTCTAGTTTCTCCTACTGCTCTAGAACTTCACTGTTACTGCGGTAGACTTACTGTGGTGCACCTGAGCAGGAACGCCCAGCCGGCCTGAGTTGTGTTATTCTGGGCGTAGAGGATCCACCTGAAGATCGTTGCCGACACAACGTAAAGGAGAACAGGAGCAGAAGATAGCGGCTGGCGTTTCCCAGGAGAAGCTCTGTTGAGGCTGATTCTCTGGAAGGGAACTCGGCTGTTCTCATCGCAGAAGGAGCTCAGGGCCTTGCTGTCCTCAGGGATGGCTGCTGTTCCCTTCAGGGAAGCTGAAGCTGCAGGGGAGTCTTCGTCTCCGCGGTGAGTGTTGTATCCTGGCTCCAGTATAGACACTTCAGCCTTCTGATGCAGACCCGGATGTACACAGGATAGTGCTGTGGGCTCCCAGCCCTCGGCTGGAGACGGTCTGCACTCTTCCTGCATTTGGCTCATGTGTGTGAATGTTATAACTTGTACTTGTCCTGTATTAAATCTGCTCTCTTGTAAATCATTAACTCTAGAAAAGTAACTACTACAGTTACCAACATATATTTTCACAACTGCTTGAATTTCTGGACTTGAGGTTATGCACTGCTCCTTCATCCACCCCATGCAAATTTCCATCAGTAATCTGAAATATAAATTTCATCATTTCAATACTGTTTAATGGCTTTCAAATTGTAGTATAAACCTCAATCTGTAGTATATGCCACTGTCTGTATTTTATCTTCCCTGTCAATTTTTATTAGTACTTGCTCTCCCAGAATACAGCGTTCCTCAGGCTGCCGGCCTTGAACACACTTTCTTCCTCCTGGACTAATCACTAAACCCATATCCTATGCATCATCACTACCCATATTTCAATAATATGTTCACTCACCAATTATTAAAAAACTTCATCGAAACCTTCCCTTTCCTGGTTCTTCCAAAGAGTAATCAATGTTTTCTTTTCTGTGCTTTCCTGTCATCTCAAAGCAAATTTTTCTATTATATATTTAAAATTGGGTAGCGATATTTTATTATCTTTATCATCTATCTGCCCTTTCTACATTTGGGGATCTTTGAGGAAGTTTTGTCTTGCTTATTTTTGAACAATTAACAAATAGCATATAAGATAGTCTCGTTAGTTCTTCCATAATTTTTCAATATATCAAACATTTAATAAAATTTAATATTTGAGAGTTTGAGTGTAATAGCACAAATCTCCCTATAATCTCTAAATCCTTTTATGGTCATTTAAAAAGTTTGTAGGACCAGAGTGGAATTTTTTAAACTTTCATGAAATTTGTAGATTTCTCTTCCATTGAACAATTTAAAATTTCATAATTTTTTCTTTCTTTGGAAATATTCTCAATTTACATGCTTTTAAACTAAATTATATACATATATGTTTGCTTTTTTATCTACTTACAGCTTTACATTGTTTTTCTCAAACTAAATTTATTTTTAAAGAGGCCAAAACCTAGGCCACTTTGAAAAAAGAAGCAATTAGTTCTATGAAAATCCAATAATGATTTAGTAAATATTTGTGAAATGAATGAAAATATTTTGGGTGTCTCAGAATTGAATATTAACAAGTCTATTATGCTGCCTTTGAATGTGTTAGTACTTTGTTTTTAGTTGATTAATCCAGAAAAATTTTAGCTAGATACTCCTAATCATATTTACTAAATGTTAAAAAAAAAATAGCCTAGAGCCTGAGGAGTGGGAAATACAAAAAGAAAGTCGCTGTTGAGTTCAGGGCTATTGTGTTATTTCATAGTAGTAAACTCTCACACTGTACAGTGTATTTGTTTTCCTGCTTTTACTTGGTCCAAACTCACTCTGAAGAGCCTGTTTCTTTCCCAACCTTTAATAAACATAAAAACCTTGCTACCTTTAAAAACAAAACAAAACAAAACGAAAATTAATAGCCTACCCATTGATTCTTCATGTTGCAGAACTATTAACAGGCAAATCCCAAAAATTAAGAGCACAAAACATAATCAATTCTAAAAAGCAAACAAAATAGGGAAAATATCTGCAGCATAACATTGCAGAAAAACAACCTGAAAAATGTTGGGCAAGGACATGAACAGACATGCTATGATATAAGAAATGTATGTAGCCACATGTATGGGAAAACATGTAATATGATCAGTAACAAAACTATTGCATATATTAATATGAAAAGTTGTATAAATAAAGGTATCAAGACACACTCACATGTTGCTTGTTCATCAACTCTATTTGTGTATTATTTTCAAAGGAAATATGGCAGTATACATCAAAATATTAAAATATACTCACATCCTGAAATCTATGTTTTTTTTTTTTTTTTTTTTGGTGCTGGGGATCGAACTCAGGGCCTTGTGCTTGCAAGGCAAACACTCTAACCACTGAGCTAAATCCCCAGCCACATCCTAAAATCTAGTACGTGGATTTCTAGAAATTCAGCCTACTAAAATACTTAGTAACAATGCATATCTTTTATTTATTGATCTCTCGTATAACTAAAATGGAAAAGATACTAGTGGTTCCAGACTAAGAAATATTAAACATTGAGAGATATGCATATATATCTCATTATGTGTGACTTAAGTCATTTTCTATGAATATTAAATCACTGAGATTGCAAATGCTTCCTAATAATGATGGTTAATTTAAAACATGAGCTTGCAAAATTCTACATGATGTAGAGTTCCAATTTAATAAATGTGTATGTTTTAATCAATGTACACATACATATATATTAGTATACAAAGGATTACTTCACCCAAATCTGAGTATCTATTTATCTTTGTTAATATTAATATTACCAAAAGTTTGATTTGAGGAATCAGTGATAGATTCTCTCTCAAAAAAGAATTTTGAAAATTTCCAAGAGCCCATATATTTCCAAATATTGGTCTCATTCTGTGTTTAGCATGTATTTCATGAATCCAATCTATGATACTTATTTTATTTAAAGGTCCAAACAATGCCCTCTTCAATGCTGCAACTTACATTACTAGTGGGTCAGATATTTGATCAATGTTAATCAGGTTGAAACTCTATGGCATGCTTAGGGTCACAGGAATGTAGCTGCCTGACATCTATTTGCTTACGACTCCAAAAAAAAAAAAGAAGATGTTTATATATATATATAGCTGTATACAGGTCTTGAACTCACACAGAACTGTTTCTCTGGGATGAATATTTACTCATCACCAAGTAGCTTCAAATAGCATGCATTCGAGTATTAGTTCTGGTGTTATATTTGAATTTTTTTTTTCTTCTCCAAACTCATTGTCTTCTTCTGTAGGCCATAATAATATACAATGGTTGACTGGGTGGCTTCAAAGCATATGTATTTCACACAGCTGAGGAGGCTGGGAAATCCATGTTTAAGGTTCTAGCTCATATGGTCCCTCCTGTCATCTCTCTTTCTTACAGACTTTTACTTTTCACTGTGTCCTCTAGCACCAAGAAAGACCTCTGTTGCTTTTTCCATTTATAAACCCAAACCTATTAGATTAGGGCCTCACCCTTATGATCGTCTTAATCTTAGTTAACCTTTAAAGGTCCTATTTCCAAAGACAGTCACATAGGTGGGGTAATGGATCAACATATGAATTTTATCAGTACACATTTCACATCATAGGACTCATCAACATTTATTCATTCAAATAAAAGAAATTGATTGAATACCTAGGATCAGAGGACAATAATAACAGAACACAAATCATAATCAAAAAAGCTTTTGGTATAAAAGGAATATGCATTCTTAAGAAAGGAAAGGTTTATCAAAAAATATGTTTCTTAAAAGAATTATTCACAATGTTCTTAGAAAGACAATGAATGACTATTTTTTCCTACTAAACATAGCATTCTCTCTAGAGTTTTGAGATAAATGATAATCAAAAAAGAGATGAATGTTGGGAAGTGATCATGAAAGCCATAACAAAAAACATAGATTGGCTTAATGTAATGAAAGAGTGTATAAGTAGCTTTCTCAGAGCTGGGACACAATACCTGACATCCCAAAGTAAAGGGAGAGTGGCTTATTTTGGCTCAGAGAATTCAAACCATGGTTGGTTAGCTTCAAGCCAGAAACATCTCGGTAGATGGGTTTGGTGGAGAAAATCTACTAAGTTGTTGAAGGACAGGTAGCAGAGCAGGGCAACACCACCAGGAGTAAGGTGTAAGGGACTCAATATAGATGCCAAGAAGATGCCTCCATGACCTCAGAAGTGGGCTTTACCAATCCTTTCAGCAGTTCCTAAGGCAATCAAGTTGACAATTAGTTTAACTGATACATTCAACCCATGTCGTGTTGTCAACAAAGCATATTTCCTTAAACACAAGAGCAAGTTATAATTCTGCCTATATTATACAACAATTCTGTTTATAACTGAAAGTGAAATAATCCCTTCCTCAAAATCTCAACTGAGCTAGGGGCTGGAGATTTAGCTCAGTGGTTAGAGTGCTTGCCTTTCAATCACAAGGCCCTGAGTTCGATTCCCAGCACAAAAAAAAAAAAAAAAAAAAATTCTTAACTGGGCTAGCATTACTCAAAAGCCCAAGTTCAAAAGTCTCCTCTGAAATTTTAGGTAAACTCTTAGCTCTGAACTCTTGCTTAAAAAACAAAACAAAGTTTAATCCCAAGGTACAATAGTACAGTATTAACAATTCCATTCCCAAAGGAAATAATATGATGCTAGATAGGAATGAAACCAAGGCAAGACCAAAACACAGCAGGGCAAATATTAAGTTCTGTAAATCCATATCTAACATGTAGGTCATGTGGTGGTGACATGCAAGTTCCAAAGGGCTTAGACAGCTCCATTGCTATGGCCTTGCCAGTGACAACTCGCCTGGCTCTCACTTGGGCTGACTCCACTCAATACCTGTTGCTTTCTTGGACAGACATTCCAAGTTCCATTCCACATTCCTGGCATCTCTGTCTCCCTGGGGCCTTCACTGACCCTTCAGCTTCATTCCCACAAATTCATGTATTCCCCTCTCAGGGATATATTGCCTGGCCTCCCTTTGAAATCCACGTGGAAGCCTCTGTGACTCCACGTTTTTTTACATTCTGCATGCCTCATAAAACAGCACCATGTGCATGATACTAAAATCTGTAGGACCCCTTGGATCATGCCTGCAGCATCCTATGTGTGTGTGGATGGCTGAATATGGTGAAACAAAGTCTCAAGAAACAATCCTGTAGAAGACAATTTTAAACAAGAGGTCTAAGTGTTTTCTTCTCAAACAAAAAGGTTTATATTTCTTTAATCCTTGACCCTAGGATCATTGGAATTTTACTGATTGCCAAGATGTCCCTAAGACATCTTTTTCCTTGTTTCAGATCAAGCTATTCTGTGCCTTTTTAATGGCACTAATTTCATCAGCAACCAAACTTCCTTTGTCCCTGACTTTACTTATGGTTCTTTTCAAGCCAAAATTTACATTTTTAAAATATTTCAGCTGTATTTGTGTCTGATGATTACTATACATCTGGCTAAAAGGAGCCAGATCTAGCATTACACATGCCACAGCTTGAATATAATGCTGCCTAGAAATTTCCTCAGCTTGTTAACTAGTCCACCACCCTTAAACTCCTTCTTTTACAATATCTTAGGACATGGACACAATCTAGACACTTTTTTTTGCCAGAGTGTACATGCATGGTCTCTCATCTAATTCTCAATAGAGACCTTGTTCCCAACTGGAGCCTTATGAGTTTGGCCTTTACTGTCTGTGCTCCCACAAATCAGTTCCATAGGCTTCTGAGTCATATGACCAGGTATAGTCACAGCGGTAATCCCACTTTTCTGCTTCTAATTTTTTTGTGCTGGTTTTCCTGTCATAGGCACAAAACACCTGACACCCACAAGATAAAGGAGAAGTTTCATTAGGCTCAAGGCTTAGAAGGATTTAGTCCATGGTTAGCAGGCTCCAAGGCAAAATCATCATGGCAGAAGGGCCAGACTGGCAAAGCAGAGTTGTGTAGGACATTGTGGACATGAAGCAGAGCAGGGGAACAATGCCAGATAGAAAATGGAAAAAAAAAAAAAAAAAACCAAACCTAGGACCCAAAGACATGTCTCCATAGGCCATTGAGACACTCCCAGAAGTGTGTTATACTAATCCCCTAGACATCTTCCAAACCAGTCATGTTGACACAAGTTTAAACATCACAATGATACATTTGGAAATTTTGTGTGTGTTCTAGTCATTACACCTGAACCATAACAATGTTCATAATAGAGAGTCTTAAGAATCAAGGGCTGGTGATGACACATACAGGGCAATGAATGCATGGCTTGTTGAAAAGCTAGGCATTGTCCCATGGTCATACAAAGAATAATCAAAATTTTATTTTTTCAATTGATGATTCAAATTTTATTATAAAATGACCACTCTAGACATATTGGGAATAATTCAATGAGGAAGAAATGGAGAATGAAAGTTCTGCTGAGAAATCGTTATAATCCTTTATAAAGGAATAAAGGTGCCCAGATGAAGGGTACAGCAGTGTTCCTGGAGGACACAGATGAAATGTGGCACAGTGATCACCTGGCTGCAGGGACCACTCAAGAGAGAGACATTGCAAACCCCAAAAGTCTTTATTTAGGCAAACCATCAGGTTATGGTGTTAGTATCTATTTCAGATGATACAAGGAACTATGTGAAGGGGAAGGAAGAGCTTGATGCATTTCATTTTCTGAAATGTAGACAAAAATAAAGTAATAAAGTATATTACTTCATTTTCCTTATATTTTTACAATCTATTCTCTGTACATTTATTATTTTTTATTCCATTAGTATTTATTGACTTTCTCGTAGATACTTTTCTGAGGCCTGTGTATACAACACACAAATACATGTCCTCTAAAATTTTACACTCTGATTGGAAGTAGGCAATCAAATACATGAGCAAAATTTAAAGCATTACAAAATTCTCCCTCAGCTTTTATTCCAAAATAATACTACTCAGTCTTCATGTTTATCTGACCCAATCCAAAAGACAAAATATAACAATTTGAGTCACGAAGTCTCTTAGTTGAAAGAGGAAAGAATTATTTCTCTGTTTGCCCAATAAAAGCCCTATTCTCCTGGTTGAAATGAGCTGATAGTTTTTCAAATGGCTGATTTCACCATAGAACACAAATCGAGGTTCTTTTCTTAAATGAAGGAAGAGATAGTGTCACTTAACAATGCATATTGTGTTTTTTTTTAATTTTAGTTAGCACCATATTTCTCTGCATATATTTTACTGTGTTAATTTTGAATGCAGATTAAAATGTCTTTTTTTAACCTTAAAGAGAACCTTTTACTATTGACTTACAAATTAAAAATCAATTCAAACCTAATAATCTTCTAAATATATCCACTAGAATATTCAATTGCATTTGTGATTAAATCAATTTGATGTTCTTCTCCTAAGAGATTTACTATGGTTGGTAACATTAAGATTTGTGTTTTAAATTTATTAATTGCTAGCATACAGGTTTTATTCTATTGAAATGTCTTGATGTTCAAAATATCAGACACCGATCAACAATTTTCTAGGTCAAACAAAATGTAAGTCATGTTTACTGTCTTTTGTTCAAATTGAGATACAATTTAAGTAATCGTCATGATAAAATAGTTCAAGAACGTTTGTGTTGATGCTTGGTAGCAACAATGTATGAGTTGTTGAGTAAATCATATCTTAAATTCCTTTTGTAATACAACTAGGTTAAATTGTAGAGCTGAAAAGACTGCTAGAGTGTCAAAATTACTATGAAACAGTTTGATTAACACATTTCATGAGCTAGTTTTAATTTTCATTATTTCACAAACATATTTATTAGTTCTCTATATAATACAAGATTAGCATCACTGAGAATTCATAGCTTCCAATCACACTTGGGAATGGTTTCTTCTTTTTTAATAGTTAACTCCAAATCACACTTGTCTTTAACATTTGCATCTTTTCCCTACTTGAAGCAGACAAATTTATAACACGAATTATCGCTGGGACCTCACTTCCTTAAACACAACATCCTGTCCCTTGGGCACAGTTTGTTTTCTGTGACAGTTGATGCACCACAGAAAAGCAAACCCAAGGTAGAGAGGACCCAGCAGAGGGATCCAGCTGCAGTGTGGGTAAGATGGACTTCCAGAAGCCAATGTGTATCTCTCATTTGGCAGAAAACAGAGTAGCTGCTTCTTCTTGTCAGAGTTTCATCTAGTAAAACTAAGAGGAAAGACATTTCTCTCTGAAGATGGTTAGAGGGGAACCAAAATTTAAACTTTATGTATCCTTCTTATAGTGTTGTTTAATAGTTCTTGCTTAATGTTAATCAAATTTATTTGTAAATTCTCAAACATATTGGCCATCTTCCAAAGACTCTGGGAAAGACAATCTACTTTCATTTCAGTCACAGCCTTGGAGGGGTAGTGGCATTGGGAGCAGAAGGAAGGAAGGAAGGTCCATTTAGAGTCGGGGATTTTTGGCATCTGTACCTCCAAGAACTCCCTTTCTGAGTCTTTTCTTACAAAGCCCATATATATAAAGGAGGCAAGAAAATCATATCCATATTCAGAACATGTGCAGAAATAACATTTATTATTTTTCAGATTAAATGATACTGAATTTGGTTCATTTTACCTGCTTGTCAGAACCTTTCACGATTTGGATTCTGTCATTTACCTGTTTTTCAGCTTCTTTGTCCAGTGCACCACCAGCTTCCTCATCTACATGGTGATTGTATTAACTGAATGTATCCCAGCAGTATGGAAATTTCCACTCAAGTTTTATAAATGTCATTACCTGGTACATTCTCTGTGTATGGTTTTTAAATAATGAGCAACACTGAAAAGTTGAGTTTCAATCCACTCAACTGTGTTGTTATGTAGTCTATATGTTTCCATAAGTTACATGTGTATGTCTTGTATTAATTCATTAATTGGACATGTGAAATAAATTGTTACTCTGAGTATAAATCCAGATGGGTATACTACAACTCCATCGAGCTAGAAATCCACCAGAATGTTTTTTACATGTAATCATTTCATGAACACAGTCTAAAAAAATTAATTTTACTGGTATTTTACCTTTAATATTACAATTATTAAAGTAACATTTTATTATAATATCTAATAAGATATTGATACATTAACTTAAAACATTGTACTTTGATACTCTAAGATTGTTTTCTTGTGAGTTTCTATAAATCCCATTTTCATTTTTAGAATATATCCTTCTTATGTGTCCTTACTCATTAAACATAAAATGCTATTAGATATAAAGCAGAGAGATTGAAATTAATTTACATCTGTCTTTTGGCAGAAGTTCTTTTATTTCAGTCACTTGGGAATTTCATAGAATAAATTTTCCTAAGGCCACTCTGATGTTATTGTCTTATTGGTATAAAAAGGCTAAAACTGACATATCAATTTATGGTTGCCAAAATAAGTATCATTCATAATAAGAAGATTTTCTTTATCCTTTATGAAGTTAGAAGAAGAAAATCACTGTGTAAAGTCAGCACCACCCAGTACTTACATATTTCATTCAGCTATACTAATATGCCTGCATTTAGTGCCAATTTATTCTGCAAACTATAATTACTTAATTGGGAGTTATTTGTCAGTGGAAGTAAGAAAGGGAAATAACGAATCCCAGAAACAGTACCTAATATTGTTATCAAATCCTGAATGTACTCTTTGAATTCTTTTGCCATGGAATCAGGAAGACAACAAGAAGGAAAGAAGAAAAAGAACAAAATAATCAAAGAGATAATGTATAAAATACAAAAAGAAAAAAAATACAAGGAAAATTAAGATGGGCATTTGGATTTAGAATCTAATAGAAAGAGAAAAATGTGAACATATCTTTATGTCGTGAACTATAATAGAGTTTCTCTAGTACTGTCTTTTGGGATTCTACATGAAAGAATTATGCAGTGTGACTGGTGGGTCTGGAAGGCCTTCACCATTAAGGAAATTCTTGCCATAGAACCTGAATATGTGCAGAAGTTCACCAGACACCTGACGGGTTGGCTGCGCTTTCTAATGGAAGCAAAGATGGTAAACAATACTGAGGCAGACATGTAACAGAATGGTAAGTTTGGGAGTTCATTAAAAGTTTAGTGTAACTGCATTGTACTATAAACTTCAGAAAACTAGTGTTGTGAAAGCAGTGAATGATATAAGACTCAGGTGGGGAAAGGCGTGGAAACCGTGCCAGGGTTACACATTTCACTCTAGGTGTCGTGGAAGGGACCTGAGAGTTTTAACATGGAGGAGTCGACACCTTCCATTTGAATAGACCTCTGCCTCAGCCACACCCCACCTGATGGCATAAAAAACAGGCAGAGTAATGTTGAGTGAAGAGGTTCAACACTTCCCAGCATCATACCAGAACAAGCCCTTCTTACCCAGTGGGATGAGTTTTAGCTTACAATGTGTGAAATACATTCCAATTTAAGAAAATACTAATTTAAAATATTAACTAGAACTACCTTTAGTTACTTACAATTTCTAAGTGGAGTACAAAGGAAATCTTATAACCTAATAGATTCGCATGATATTTGTTTCCTATGCCCTCTTTAGCAGATTGCTCCTCGAAACTGATAGCTAAGGGGATTTTTCTGTAGCCATGATCTCTACATTTTTTTTTTTTTTAGCTTTTCTTTTCGTTATATCCTAAGGCACCTTCCCACCGGGGCAGCTACCACAGTGTTTTTCCTCAGCATCTTGCCTTGTTTCGCTCCTTCCATCTCAGTAGTTTCATACCTGAGGCCAATTTGTAGTTCTCTCCTGTAGTTAAACCAGCTGTTTGGTAATAACGTTGTTGGTTTCTCTGAATGGAGATTACAGAGAGCAGTCTTTTACATTATCATAACATTGTAGGACATGAGCCCTAAAGGATCTGAGAAAATCAATACTATGAAAGAACATAAAAAGTTTCTTTCATTTTGAAATTATTTTGTTTACAAGTAAATGGAATGAGAAAGAATGGCAGTCACTTGCCTACGACTGATTTGGAAGAGTTTGGTCTTGAAAGGTAGGCAGAAAAATGAATGTTTGTCCACAAAGACTGCACATTCGTTAATGTCCTGGAACAACATTGCAGGTTAAAAAAAAAAAAAAAAGAACAGGAAGTGTTAAAGTCAACAAGCAACTACATTTGCAAACTATATTCCATTTACATTTTGTTCATTAATAAAACCCATATTGCAAAGTTATATGTAACACTTCTTAGCTACGTTACAAAATCCTGAGCATATCTACAATATCACGTTTTATTAGGAGGAATAACATTTTAGGTTACCTGATGAATATTACATTACTTTTTTAGGTGACGGTCAAAAAACTAAGAATGAGAATACTTTTATTCTAACTCTTAAATGAAATAATTTTGTATTTATAATGTCTCTAATATAAATGTTGATATAAAATGTGGATCACTACATTATTTAATATAGTTTGAATATTTAATGAGAAAGCATATTTTCATGTCATTATTTTGGGTTGTTTTATCTCTCTTTTTTAAAACTAAATATCAAAATGAAATGTACTCCACTCAAGTTCATGAAACAGTACAGTAAGCCCTTTTACAACATGATTGATGAATTACTTTAAGATGCTCCTGGTCTCCCAGCATATGTTCCAGATGTTAAATATTATGTACACTCTCTAGCACTTACAACACAAGTAAGTCTCTTAGAAAGAAAACATCATTAAATTTTTCAGCTGAAATGAAAAACTGAGGGTGGATTTGCTTAATGTTTATTTCATACTTAAAATGAGCTATCTTCTATGAGAAATTTATATTGTGAAGATCATACACCTGATATTTTCTTTTGATGGATTTTATTGGAAAAAATTGGATCAAAGTTCTTCTGCGAGTCATTTGTGACAGACCAGATATGTCTGTCACATTAGAAGATAAGAATATCGGTAGCCAATATCCACTTCCCCTCTATAGAGCTAATAGGATTTTCATCTGGTAGAATGAAAGTCCAAAACAACAAAGAAGAACCATATTCGCCTCATTTAGATTTTATAAGAATCTGTGTAGACTGGTACACACCAGTAGTAATACAATCCTTCTCACATCTTATAAGAGTTTTACATTTTCAAGGAAATAAATGTGGTTGAGCTTAATGACTATCCCACTACTGTTCTTCTCAAGCCTTGGAGTGCATTAGAGTCATCTAGACAGCTTGTTAAAACACAGTACTGGTCCAACCCTAGATTCATGAAGGCTTGGATTTGGCCTGAAAACTTGTTTTACTAACGAGTTCCAGAATAATGCCCATGATGCTCCCACAGAAACCATGCTTTAAAAACAACATTATTAAAGAATAGAAAATAGGAAACGTTTTATTAATTTTATCATTAAATTCCATTTTTTTCTTAATAATGGCCATATTCCCTTGACTTTTGTGAGTCTATTAATTTTTACTTAGTGTCAGACATTATAGATACATAAAAAGTTTAATTAAGTCTAGAAATGGTCTTAGTTCTTTCGTTGGGCAGACAGTATTTGTGTAGGAGTTTATTTAGTTAGAAGATGGTCTGAGTTTGAGTTTGTTATTACTATGTATTAGTCACTTTCTCAAAACTGGGGCACAGTGTCCAACACCCACACTTTAAAAAAAAGAGAGGTTTATTTGGCTCACAGATTCAGTGGGTTCAGTCCAAATATAGCTGGCTCGAAGGCAGAAGTGTATGGTGGAAAGGTAGGCCCGTGAAAGCTGCTCCTCCCATGGCAGCCAAGAAGCAGAGTGAGGAGGGAGGAGTGGAGACAAGAAAATGCCCTGCTAGATCACATCCCCAGTAGCCGGCCCCACCTGCTATCAACATATTCAGTTACTGAACTGATCAATAGATGAATCCACTGATGAGTATAGCACCACCACAATCCTATCATTGGCCACACATGTGAGAATTTGGGGAGTTATTTTCAATCCAAATCATAATACAGGGTTACCTTCAGAGCACCATATACTTCACACATCTCTGCTGATACCTTGTGCTTGGACTAGAATCCAGGGTTTTTTCTCAGGCATCACACTCCACATTCAGATTCAGCTTTTGTGTACGCCATGTCAGAGATTATCTGTATACATGCTCTTTTTTATTCTTTCCCCAGCAGTAGTAACTTCCTGTTTATTACTCAGTGTCTGACAGACTACTTGTAGGAATTGGGTGAGTGTGACTCTGCTTTCCTTGTCCAGCTGTAGACTGTTTTTGGCCATGTGAGCTGACGCTTTAGATGAGGGGCTTTTGCTGTGATAGTAAACTTCCTCTCTGGACAGCCAGTTTCTGTCTCAGATTATGGTGTATTTTGCAACCCCTTTCACAGAATACTGCCGGGGTATTTATGTTAGTCAGCTTTCTTTTGCTTTGGTAACAAAATACCTGCGATACACAATTTAAAAGGAGATATTTATTTCAGTTCACAGTTTTACGTGTTGCAGCTCGTGGTTGGTTGGCTCCAATGCTTCTAGATCAATGCAAGGTAGAACATCATGGCAGAGAGCATGTGATAGGGCAAAGCTGCTCATCTCATGTCATTGAAAGTGAAAAATAGAGAGCGAGAAAGGGGAAGGTCCCAAAGTCTCCTTCAATGACACACTCCCAGTGAATTAACTTCCTTCTGCTAAGTCCTGCATCCTAGATGTCCAACCACCTCTCAGCAGCAGCATCAGCTAGAGACCAAGCCTTCAATGTATTAGCCTTTGAGGGCATTTGAAATCCAAATATATATATTTATCCAATTAAAGAAATTAATCCTTAAAATTCTGTTTCCCCAGAACCGTTCTAATACGAAGTCATCTATTATTCAAGGTTTCCTAGAGGAATACAATCATGTAGTTATAATGGGATTTATTAAATTGGTTTACATACTCAGAGGCTAGAAAGCCCCATCATGGCCATCAGCAGGCTGACGAGCTGAGAGAAGCAGTGGCTGTGCAAACTAAGAAACTGGAAGCCTCAGAACAAGAGAGACCAAAGACAGAACTTCATTCTGAGCCCTAAGAGTTAGAGGATCCCTGGAAAGTCACTGGTGCCCAAGTTCACATTAAAAAGGTTAAAGACTTTGGAGTCTGATGTGTATAGGTGATGACAGCTACGAAAAACACATCCTCTCAAGAAAAGTAGAACTTTCACACAAGTGAGAGTTCCCTTCTTCCCCTACTTGTTCCACCTGAGCCTCCAGCCTGTAGGACCATGTACACACAGTTAGGGAGAGTCTCCCTCCTCAGTTCGCTGGCCCCCCCACATACTAATCATGTCTGCAGACACCCTCACAAACACACACAGAAATGCATTTTCCCAATTTTGTAAGTGTCTCTCAGTTCAGTCAAGTCAATAACAAGATTAACCATCATAGTGTTGGCATAGTATTCTGGTCCCAGGATTGTTTCCTCTTTCTCTTGTAAGTGTGTGCTTTAGTGTGTGTGTGTGTGTGTGTGTGTGTGTGTGTGTGTGCACGCGCGCGCACGCGCGCATGTGTGTGCATGTGTTTGAGGTGGAGTAGGGGAGAGAGAATTGGATATAGTTATCTAATCTTCTAGTTTTGAAAATGGAATTCCTTTCATTGATAATATTTTATTTTATAACTGTGTTGTTGTTAAGTTCATCAGAGGAATTGGCCTTCATTTTATTAAAAATATTATGCTTTATAACTTCACCTGTCTTTTTCTATTTTGAGAAATAATGCTATCCATATAATCAAGAGCTGTTCTTGAGAACTTTTAAATACTCCCACAAAAATACAGTATCTGAACCTAATTTTCCCCGAAAATTTATTTTAAATGATATGATAACTTAGTGTGAGAGATTTACAATGTTCATTGTCATAATTTTTATTGATTGATTACACTTTTCAATGTCTTCTTTCCCATTTCGGTAATGTACATTTTCCTAGGCAAATATTCATGTATCATATAACAATGCTTTAGTGAACAACAATCAGTGTATACCTGGCGGCCCCTTAAGATTCTAGGAGAGCCGGAACGTTCCGAACACCTGGTAACACTGTAGCCCTTGCGATGCTGTATACAGCGCATTGCTTACAAGTTCACAGTGATGCTGAGCTGAGCAAGTTCACCAAGCTGCTACAAAAATGTAGCATTTACTGTTATATACAGTACATAACACTCCATAATGACTATTACCTGTTTATAGATATTTGTTATTTTAGAGAGTAAAATATTTATGAAAAAAGGGAACTAGGCATGGCTGTGCCCTCCTGTAATTCCTGCACTCAGGGAGGCTAAACCTGGACAATTGTAAGTGCAAGCCCAGCTCAGGCAACTTAGTGACTTAGTGAGACCCTATCTGAGAGGAAAAAGGCTAAAATAAATGGGAGATTGAGATATAGCTCAGTAGAAAGTCTCTGGGTTTGATTTCCAGAAAAAAAAATAGATATAAAGAAGTTAACTGTAAAAGAGGTAATAATAATAATAATAATAGGAAAGTCTTATATAATAAACATATAAATAAAGAAAATATTTCATACAGCTGTACATTTAGGCTAAGTGCTATTGCAGGGGTCAAAATTAAAAATTATACATCCAAAGATTTTGAAATCAACGTCAAAGAGACAGCTACCCTCTCATATTTGCTACATCTATGTTCACAATTACCAGGATATGGAGTCATCCTCAGAGCTGTTTCCTTGAAAATGCTGTGTGAAGTGTGGTTTTGTGGCCTGGACAGAGGCCCACTTCTAAGTTCTAATGTGATTTTTCAGTTCGATGATTGTGTTCTGAAGAGTGAAGACCACCGTCATCAGTGAATGAATGAATAAAAATTGCAGTCTATAGCTACGATGGAATATTATTCCAGCATTTATAAAAGAATGGAATTTTGTCATTTGACCCGACGTGGATGGAACTGGAGGACGTTATGTTAAACAAAGTGTCAGGTACAGAAAGACAAATACCACATTTTCTCAGATGTATGTGGAAGCTAAAAACTCCATATTATTGAAGCATAGAGGAGAATAGTGGTTAGGAGAGCATGGAAGAGGGCTGGAGAGAGGACGATTAACAGGGTCAGAGAGTCAGTAAAACAGAAGGAATCTCTTCTGATGTTTCATGGTGCAGTGGTATAAATACAGTTGACCACAATTCACTGAATATCTCAAAATAGGTAGAAGGGAGGATTTTGAAAGTTCTCAATACAAAGACACAATAGACAATTCAGGCAATAGATATGCCAATAAGATCGAGTATCTGTATTGGAATGTCATACTGTACCCACATAAATATTCGTGATTACTATGTGTCAAATATGAAAAAATTACAAGTTTATAAGGGAAAAATTAAATTTATTGAAGAAAGGAGTGTTGTATGTAAGTTCAGTGTAACCTAAACGTACAGTGTTTATAAAGTCCACAGTCGTGCACAGAAATGTCACAGCCTTTCGCTTTTGCCACCATTTACTTCCTGACTTGCTCAGGATGAGTTCTGGTTCTGCACCCCCATTCACATTGTGTGTTCTGCACATGGGCGCCACTTTTTATATTTCATACAAATTGTTTTACTGCACCTTATTTATTTTGTTGTGTTTAGACACACAAACACCACTGTGTTACAACTGCTGAGAGTGCTCAGGATAGATACAGGTTTGTAGGTTAGGAGCAAGAGGGTACATCAAACAGCCTCAGTGTGGTACACTGTACCGCCTTATGTCAAGGACACTGTCATGGTTGTGTGGACACACTGCCCAATGACACATCTCATCATTGAGGACTGCAAAATACATTGCTCTTAATATTTTGTATTTGTAATGTAAGTAGTGATTTATCTTATTTTAGAATAGATTTTCTGTTTGAATCTTCTTCCACCTTTCTAAATCAGTTTGTGAGAGGTTCAAATCAGCGGCATTTGTTAGATTTTTCAGTTTTTAAATCTTCATTCTCTACTTCACCGATATTCTTAACATTTTGTTTTTCATTTTGTTCTTGGGTAACTTTCGTTATTAATTTCTAAGTCTATTGTACTGTATTTTATTTTATTTTATTTTATTTTTTGGTGCTGGGGATCGAACTCGGGTCCTTGTGCTTGCAAGGCAAGCACTTTAACCACTGAGATAAATCCCCAGCAAGTAGTGTATTTTAATATGGTAAATATTTTAAATGTTATTTAATATTGCTTTAAATTTTTTTTCCAGATGTGAGGAGTTTTGGTCCATGCTTTGTTATTGATTTCTAACTTTATTACATTGCAATAGAAAATACAGTGTTTAATGATATCGATTATGAAAGTTTATTAGGCTTTTTCTTAATGGTTTGATGCATATTTGATTTCTGCAAATGCTTTTGTTTGCTGAAATAAAAAATCATATTGCCATTGGATTGATTTATAGTACGTATTACTATTAAATTAAGGAAATAAATCATATCATTCAATTTCTCACACCTTCGCTACTTTTTCCAACAGATTTCACAGTTTCTGAAACTCTAGTCAATGTTTTTTATATTTGAAATTTTCTCCTCTCACTTCTTGTTTTATACAATGTGAGGTCATGTTGTGAAGTTCATAGATGTTTATGTCACTATATTTCATTATTCTTTTGTCCTTTTGTTAGTTTATAACAATAACATTTCTCTTGTAGTGATCTGTGGAACTTTAATTTAATTTACGGAAAATTTGTTGTCCCTATTTTCTTTTTTTTTTTTAATGTTGACTTATAAATTGCTGGTAAATCTTTCATTTTCAGTATCTTAATCTTTTGTGTTAAATGTGGTTACAGATGATAAAATATTACTAATATTTCTTCATTATTGAATTTTGAAGTCTTTCTTTTCTCTGACATTCAACATATTTATGTTCATTACAATTTAGTTACATCAGAAGTTTTTTCTACTATCTTGTTTTATGTTGTATATTTTCAACATGTTTTTCTTCCTCTTTTATATCTTTCTATCCTTAGACAGAATATTTTTATGGTGTTAAAAGTCCAATATTCTATTTCTTTAGTCTGTGCATTATCTTTTCTTATTAAAAGCCATAAGGATGGTCTGTTGTCACTGTGTGAAGCTTTCCCTCTGTTTGCTCCTGGTGAATAAGGAAAGTGGCTGGCTGATGGTCGTCTAATGTAAACTCTTTCTCTCCTGATGCCTACAGTCCTATTATCTGGAATTCTAGTTTAGAGTTTTATGTACCCACTTTGTCTTCTTTCTCACTGCTTCTAAAAAAGTAAAATGATAAGCCTTATTATATTCTTCATTCACCGTTACATCCTATGTCACTTATTTTTGTCCCTCCTCAATTTATTTATTGCTTTATTATTATTATAGTGTAGTTTATTTTCTTTTCATTTCCTAAAGAGTCACAATATGATAAAGTATCCTAGACCTTGTTTACCTATGCTTTTACTTATTTTAAATATGCAAGGTCATTTTCCTGGGTGTGAAACTAAAGGACCTTACTTACCATTCTCCCAGTATTCATTTATAAAAAGATGCTTGGTAGGAAGCAGGCTTATTATTTATAGTCTATCCCAGTTTTGTCTGGAAGTAATAAGATTGATTCTTGACTTTGTTTTTTTCTAAATGTCATTGTCTTCTCTTTCTTCATGGTATTGATTTTTACATTCTGAATGATACATTTTTTGAATTCAAAAATTCTTTAGGCTTTCTGCGGTTAAACATAGGCTCTCCGATTGTTTTAGTTCTATCTTTGGTCTTCACACACATCAAATGTCTTGCTTTTTCCTTGTGGGATTATTTTTCTATTCCTTTGAAAATAAAGTTTTGCTAACAGTAAGGACCTGAAGATGGGGGACAAAGTTTAGGTTTCAACCTATCCAGATTATTCTGGGGTATTTTGGGGTAGACAGTTTTACTTTAGGGATTCACACCTAAAGTTTTGCAATTTGGACTCAATCATTTCTTGTTTTACACTCTAGACATTGCAGGAATCACTTTCATTGTTCATATTCGAGACTCTTTTTTTCCCCTCTCTCTCTCAGGTAGTGTTCCCAACCTTGATAAGAGGAGAAAACGTTCCTTCTAAGCTAGGCTAATTCCATTCCTCGATAGATGATAAAAATGCTGCATAAATTTGAGCCTTGTTAGGAAGATAAAGGCAAGAAGAGAAGTTAGAATTTCAGGGGAGCTTCATTTTGAAGTAAGATGGTAAATTGGGATCAGTTGCTGTTTTTTCCTCCCTAAAGAAACCCTGAGATATCATAGGAACAACGAAACCTTATGATTTTCTAAGTTGTTGTGGGTAATTTCTTAAAACTCTGAAGAGATATTAGGAAGAGGGAAGCTGGTTTGGTCCTAAAACAGAGCAGGAAGAAGAGCAAGCTGAAGCCAATGTTCAGGGACTGGGTGGGAGTGGTTTGTACATAAGTGCCACCCAGCCTTCCTCTGCCCCCACCCAACACATGCCACCCTCTCACCCCAGCCAGCTAGTGGGAAGCCAGCAGCCAAGCAGGCCACTCAGGTGGGCTGAGAATTAGGGCACTAACCTTTTTCTCCCCCCGACATTCCAAATCCAGTGTCAGGGAACCTCTTCTTCCTCTCAGCTTGGCTAATATTCTTGTGTAAATAAAATGTTTACTTCTTTGAAGACTGTTTATCTTTGAAATTTGCAAGTTTTACTATTGCATGTCTATGTACATATTTGTTTTTATTTATTCTATGAGAGTTTGATGTTTGATTCCCATATGAGAATCATTTGTTCCTTTAGTTCAGATAGAGTCTTGGTTATGACTGTTTTTAAATGGTGGTGATACCATCCTACAAGGATCTACCTTCTTAAGGACACTTCAAGCGCACAATACCTTACTGTTGATTAAGGGTACACTATTGTGTAGCGCATCTCTAGGGTTTATCCCTCTTGTTTGACTGAGAATTTATGACAGTTGATTGGTATCTTTCTACTTGTCCCTCCCCTCAGTCTCCAGCACGTGCCTGTCCACACTGATAGTATGACTCTGACTATTTTAAACACCTCATGTGGGTGGAATCATGCACTCTCTGTCTTTCTGTGACACGTTTAGTTTACTTATCTCAGTGTCCTCAATGATTCATCCTGTTATTTCATATTGTGGAATTTTCATTTTTTAAGGCGGAAGAGTATTCTGCTATATGCATATATGTATGTATACACTGTATTTGTCTTGTTTTCCTAATCTATTCATGAGCCTATGGGCTGTGAGGTTGTTTCACACTTGGTTACGGTGACTGTAATGTATCTGTCCCCAATTATCACTGTTACCTTCTTGCAAAGATATTAGTTGATTCACCACACCTGTTCTTTTCTGTGGCTCTGTCCTTTCTAGTACTATTTCTAATGCTCTTCAGGTGTGTTGCCCAACTGTCTTCTTGTTTCTGTTCTCCTTTTTAAAACCTTCACGAGTATTATTTTTTCCTCTGTCCTCTATTAAATCTTCTAATTTTTGAAATTTAAGCTTTCAACTTTCTTCCTTTCTATGTTTATGGACTCCTCCTCCAATAGCATCTTTATTAAGCATATCAAATTATTGAAGTGTATTAATTTTATACCTATACTTGCTTGATGGTTTCACTAAGACTTTCAAGTTGATAAATATTCTGAGAATCTAAAATATCATTCTAGTGTCTTTCAATTCAGTGCTTCCATTTAGAAGTGTGACAGCATCTCAGTTGATGCTATGTCACATGTATCCTCCGTTTGTCTTTTTTTTAAAAAATTCAGGGTCTTCTAGTCATCCATTATGTTCTAAAGACTCACCATGCTGTTCATCTTTTCTTCATTTATTGTGCAAGGTCCTGTCAATGCAAACAGCCCTACTCACCACCACTGGTGTTTTTTTCCCATTTCTGATCCAGGGAGACGTTTATTTTACTTTGATTATTGTTTGGTCCTCTTGATGCCTTTAGAAACTTTTTATTACTACTCTTTTAGAATTAAAGCAGTGGTATAATCCATGAAGTTATAGCGCTGTCATAGCCATCAGCCCTTCTAATTGGTCTCCATTTGCTCTTTCCACATCCTCCTTCAGTCTTCCATAGTGATCTTTTTATATATTAGAATGTGATTATGTCACTCTTCTGCTTGACTTACTTCATAAGTTTAAGAATTCAGAAAGCTTTAAATTTCTCAGCATAAAGGATAAAACCCAAATTCCTTACCATAGAAGAAAAGACACTCTATAATCTAGGCCTGCTTAGCAATTTTTTCAAATATAATTCAATTTTCTGCATTGACATAGTCAACTATTTTCCACACATTAATTTATTATGCTATTTCACAAATCACTGCTCTCCAACACGCTACTCCCTAGACAGTAATTGACTTCTAAATTTTACCCAATGAACTTCTGCTTATCAGGTGAGTCTTAACTCAAACTGACAGTGGGACTCAAGTTTTTGATGTTAACTAAATGAGCTTCCTAATAACTTTCATATGCTTCTATTACACCTTTTGAGAATTTTAACATTGGTTGTTTGGATCTCTGGGAAAACTACAAACTTATTGAAGTGAGTATGATGCACATCACTGTACACTTAGAATGATAGTATCTACAATATAAGAGATTATTGTCTTTAATGTAAGTTTTTGTGAAGAAAAAAGAACAAATGAAATATAAACAGCAAATTGCAAGCATATATATTTGACACTAGACCCAAGTGTAGGGAGGTGTCCTTAGTAAGTATATACGATTGTAAAAATCTGAAAAAAAGATTAAAAAATAACTTCATCCAATCGCCTTGCTTTAAAAATTGTTTCACAGAATGAAAGAAAACACAGACTATCATGCCCAAAGCATATTTGTATAATGAATACTAAGACAAAGACAGAATATTTTTCAAATGCAAGATACATTGGAATTTAAGTAACTTCTAAAAGTTGTATTTTATTGAAAACATACTGGCTATCTAGAGTAAGAATATGAGGGAAAATAGAAAAAGTTTTAATGAAAAAGCTTAGAAATGGAGAAATATATGTATTGTTTTTTTATAACCACAAAGTATGCCAAACTCTTGTTATATGTATATAATAGCACATTTTATCTTACTTTTAAAAAACTAGTAATTTTTTGAAGTATTATAAGTTCAGGATTTTTCTATTATATGGTCACTATGATATACAGCATTGTTTAAAACTTATAGTTAAAGACATCCTTTTATATGGATTCTAACTTCTTGAGAAGAAAAATGTAGAAAGTATATGTTTTTCTTTCTTTTTTATTTAGATGTCATTCCTTTTTCTTCTGATAAATATTTCTAGATTGTACTTGGTAACTTACTGCTCCTTCAATGGAAACTCCCATACGTAGGGATAATAGACAGGAGCATTTCACAGTAGAAATAAAAACAAATAAACAAACAAAACAACAAAAAACTAACAAATTTACAAAAGGAATAATAATGTGGCAACATGCATAGTTCTTCACATTTTTATTAACCCATAAGGAATTGTGCCTACCATGAGATTAGCTGGATTATACGTCTCAAGTTATATCCATATATTTTCGGAATACGGGGCAAAGAACATGTGTGAAACTGTGTAATAGTGAAGGATACTTTTATGGAAATTATGACCTCATTAGAGAAACAGAACCCTCGAGAATTTGTCCTCTGGGATCATCTTATTCTTTCATAACTCAATCAAAACATCTTGGTCTGCTCCAAGTCTAATTTTTGCTGAGTTCCTACAAGTGAATGAAGGAAAGAAGTTTGAGTGCTACTGTGTTTCATTCTCTTAAGATTCAGTGTACATGGGTTTGTCAAGTAAGTTATACCATTCTAGTATTACATATAAATTAAATATTCTTTAAATTTATACAAATATTTACTGCATAGTCCTATGTGTCAATTGTAGATTGGCTCTAGAAATTAAGAATGTAGCACTAAACTAGACAAACAAGGGTCCCATCAATACGAACTTACATTTTTTCTAAGGACAAAGCAAAAGTGTTAATTGATTAATGCATGAGTATAGGTATGGCTACTAAACTTTTAACTATAATGCAGTAAAATTGATTTGTACATAATTAAAGTTAGGTAATAAGATAAAATGTTCACTTAGTTATTGGTTGGTTAAATGGAAAGGCAGAGATTTCTTGATAAGCATCCATACTCATTTTCTCCTCTTCATCCTGGAACTACCACCAATCATATTTCCTAGGCTTTTGATCATATGATCAAAGTCTGGCCAATGGAATGTAGGGAAAAGTGATGAAAGCTACTTTAGACACGGCCCATAAAAGATTCTGTGCAGTTAACCATAAGCTTTCTCTTTCTTGAAGGTGACAGAGGCCAGGTGCGCAGGCATCTGGGCAGGTCTCCAGACCTGACGGGGTATTGGAACCACTAGAAAGAAGATAATTCAGATAAAGTACATGGGTCGGGATGAACCTTCTGTCCATACATGCACAAAGAATGAAACTGAACAAGGATGTATATGGAAGTGGGAATTTTTTTTTTCTTTTTAGTGTTAAACTATTGAGACAATGAACTTGTTTATTCTGGTCAGTAGTTATATAAATATAAAAGTTAAATGAATAATCAAAACAAAGATTTATTTATGTGAAAATCATACAAAAGGATTTTCCAAGGAGCTAAACAATACTATGTAGTTCGGTCGGTGTAAGGAAATTCAGTGGAGTTGATTAAGTGTAAGCTACTCTGCAGTGAGGCCAGAGAAGCAGCAGGATTATATAAAGGCTCAAAGCAGAATGAGAATATTACCTTACTTAAAATAATAGGAGAGGTCATGGGGAGATTTTAAATGATACCAATACTCAAAAAATATTTTTAAAACATCATTATTTTCTTTTGCAGACAAATAAATTGTTAAGACAGAAAATAGAAATTTATTTAAGAGAGTATGGTAATAGCCCAAGAGAGAGACTAAGAGGTTTTGCTTTGGGTAGGCTTAGTAGGCTTAGTAGAGACTGAAAGGACCGGATAGAGTTTACATAAGTTTTAGAAATGAAATCAACAGAATGTTCTAAAAAAAAAAAAAGCATAAATAACAATTAGATTTTTTTTTGGTCTAGTCAGTTGGTTATACAGTGATATGGTTTATTCAGGTGGAAAAGAGTGAAGAAAGTTTAGTGTAGGAACGGGGAGTTTAAGCATCCCGGTTGCTACATGTTCGGGGTGGCTGCTGTTCATGCATGTGAAGATCCCAAGGAGACAACCACACAAAACACTTTGAGCTCTGAGGGGAAATGGGAGCCGCCATGCTGCAGCCAGAAATGGGAGCTGCATTGACCCAGAAGGGAATGAGGTCCTGTGCAGACAGTGCTCAGATAGAGAACAGGTGAGGAGGACAAAGCCAGGAGTCACTTTATCTCTGAAAGGGAGGTAGAGGCGGACAAACCAGTGAACAAGTTTAAGAAAGATTGGCCAGTGAGTCAGGGTGAAAGCAGGCATGCATGCTACAGTCAGTAAAAGAAAATGTGCTTCAAAGAGAGAGTATTTTCTAAAATAAATAAATACATAAATAACAAGAGAGTATTTTCTACAAACTTAAATGCTGCTCAAAGACCAGAATGTGTCGAATCAGAGAAGTGGGTATTAGCTATTATGAAATAAAGAGCATGGGTACTTTTAGTGAACGTAGTATCTACAAAGTTAGGTCCCGAACGACGTGGTTGGTTAAGGAGAAAATGATATATAAGGAAGTGGAGACAATTGTAATTAACCACTGTGTTTAAGAAATGTTGATATGAAGGAGAATAAGAAAATGGCATATTGTGACAGATGATCAAAACTATTACTTTTTTAAGATAGGTTCTTCTAAGGCATGATTTCATGCTGAAAAGGGGGAAAAGTACAACAGAATAAATTAAGAAAAAGCACCCTAGAGAGTACAAAATTATCACGATTCAGTCATGGATAGAGAGAAATAATAATACCTGAAGTGTAAAAGAAATTTAATTTTTGATGGGACCAGTCTCTCACTTCAGTGTAATGAGGTGAAAGAAGAAACTTACAAATAAATGATTTGACCAAGTAAGAACAATCCAGACAGATACTTCTATACTTTCTGTTACCTAGATTTGGAAAGCTCTTCTGGCTGAAGCTTATGTAGTGATATTCTTCAATAGTTAGTTTGATTTTGCAAATTAATCTACACTTGTCAATAAATCACCTTGTACTTTAACTAGAGTAATTTTTTGTTTGATATAGTAAACTCTAGCTGGCAGGATTTACCACAGTTTTAAAGGTGAGTTTTCCACATGGTTGCGGAGGAGTCATTGCTGATATACAGAGTGAAACAAAGGGTCAGGTAGAAGTAATGAACTGGTTATTTCTTCTGTCTCTCTATTCAAATAAGTAATGCTTAGTTTCTAGCCTCTATTTGATATCTACTGACAAGGATAAATATTTTTTTCAGAGAAATGTATTTTCTGCAATTATAGTTGATATGGCAAAACAGAAAAATATCAGGGAGGTGAATTTTTCTAGAGCACTGGTTTTCCCACTACTTTACTTGTAGAACTGGTTCTATGAATGCAAACACGCTGAAATATATTCTGTAAAATAAAAATTAGAGTAATTTTGCTGGAATTAAGAATGGGTATTCATAAAACCAGCTTCACTGGACTTTCTCTCTTAGTCTCACTCACAGTTCCCATAAACCTGGGACTCAACTGTAAAACAGTGTTTGAAAAACTACAGATCTGGGAAGTAAAAGAATTTACTTGCTTAATAAATATAAATTGGGCAATATATGAGTGAATTTTTTATGCAGCGTACACTAAAAGTTCTTTGATCATTTCTAATGTAAATCACAACTGAAAATGCTTAATGAATTGTGATGTTGATTGCACAACTAGGCTATAATTTGAATGAATTCAATACATGCTCGAAACCCCAAATTAAGTAGTATTCACCAATCCAGCAAATCAAATGGATCATTACATACTACTTGTGTGCATTAATTTTATTATTCGTATAGTTTTTCTCTTCCAGTTGATGCAGAGTAGTGATATCCAAACAAATGTGCTAGTTAGTGATAATACTGTGATATCCCTCCACTCCGGGATGAATGTGGTTGCTCCATGGCAGAGGGAGCTGACCATCTTTTCTTCCTGAGTTTCAGTGTGTGCACTGAAAGGTCTGTGCTCGCTTGCAGAATTAGTTTCTCAGATAGAGAAGGACATTATTAAGTCAAGAATCCATGAAGTACAACCTGTCAGATTATTTTTCCTGCAATTTATGATTAATGTATTTGCACCAAAGAGAAATCTTTACATGGGCATGAGCTCTTATTACACACGGATCCTCTAAAGAGACCACTGAAGTCAGAGGCGTTAAGAACTGCATTCTTAGAAAAAATAATTAGCTATGGCACTTATTTAAAAAAGAGCTAAATCAACATGCCCACTCTTATACACAGAACCATTCATCAGCGAACAGATGGTCCCCTAAAAGTGAAACTAAACAGTTCTTGAAAAATGACAATCCATTTATCTTAATGTGAACATCCTCTAGCAGATATCAAAAAACAACCAAGGCAGATTTATAACTTTTGGAGTGTGTTATACATGCACTTGAAATCCAAGAAAGAATGTTTGCATTTAATAATCTGATTCATATTTGTAAATGGCACACGAAAATGTATAGTGAAACAGTGCTTCAATATTTTGATTATATTCAAAACTACATTAGTAGAGAGATAACATTTATCATCAGTGTTTCTTTAAGCTTTCTATTCTGTTATGTGACAAAATTATCTGAAATTCCCTTCTAAATATCTCTGTCTGCCTAGCTGTTTGAAATCTGGGTATCTTTTGTTGGTCTGCATACTTTTACATTAAATTGAATAATAAATATGTACATATTCTATTTTATCTTTTTAATTCATGCATTCATTTTTCATTTATTCAGCAAGCAGTTATTGGCGGACTGTTCTGAATGCTGCCAGGAAATGGAAATAAAGAGATAAATCAATGAACTCTATTTCTGCCCTGAAGGATCTCACAGTATAGGAGAGAGAAACAGGCATGTACACATATCATTATCATAAAGTCAAATAAGAGTTTAAAAAGTGTAGTGGATGAACAATCTCTTAGAAATACTAACTCCTGTTTTCTACCCTGTATTCCCGGTTCCTCCTTGGTACATCTTTTTCCCACCCCTTACTCTTTCTCTTATTCTGTAAATCAGTCTCTTCATGATTTTGGACATTTGAAAGTACATGTTTTACAGAGGGAACAAAAAATACTAAAGGATTTGACAAAGACTAAGTTATAAGCCCAATTTTAAAAAATGGGACCTAGATTGTAAAGGATTTTCTGAATTAAAAAGAGGAAGAGAACTAGAAGGGAAGTGATAAGAATACAAGATGGTGGGTACTTGTGATTAGGTTATTGTCTTACTTTCTAAAAGCGCTGATCTGGTAGAGCAGGAGGTGAACACAGAGAGTCAATTAATGTCCTGGCGATTTCTATAATGGCTGGAGTAATTTATATTCCCACCAACTGTACAGAGGGCATCCCTTCCTCCATCCTCATGAGCATTATTGTTATTTGTATTCTTCAGGATACCTATTCTGACTAGGTGCAATAGAATCTCAATATAGTTTTGATTCACATTTCCCTTATAGCTAAAGATGTTGAACATTTTTCATGTAATTATTGGCCTTTTGTACTTCTTTCAAGAAGTGTCAATGAGTCATTTGTCAGTCGGATTACATGTGCCTTTGGTGTTGAGCGTTGTAAGTTGCTTATTGTAGATATTAATCCTCCAGAAGAGTAGCTGGCAAATATTTTTGGTCCCACATTGTGGGCAGTTTCTTTCCTCTGCTGATTATGTCCTCGTGTGGAGGCTTTTTTAATTTGATGCAATCCCGTTTGTTAATTTTTGCTATTATTTCCTGATATTTTGGGTTCCTATTCAGGAAACTGTTGCCTGGGTCTATGTTTTGAAATAATTCTCTTCTTTTCTTGTAGCAGTTTATGATTTGGCTACACCACTCCTTATTAGATAGGAAAGGAATTGAAGCCCGCCTTCGTAGGGACACCTACATGCCTGTGCTTGTGATAGGACAATTCACAATAGCCGAGTTACAGAATCAGCCTAGCTATGATCAGTGGATGGGTAGATAAATAAAATGTGGTCTACATATGTGTGGAGTAGTATTCAGACACTAAAACCAACGAAATTATGTCCTTTGCAGGAAAATGGGTGGGACTGGAAATCATCATATTAAATGAAATAGTACAGACTCAGAAAGACAAAATTTACATGTTTTCTCTCATATGCAGATGCTATGCAAAAGGCAACATGAAAGTAGGAAGAGGACTATTAGAGAAGAAAAAGGGGATCAGCTGGAGAAAGGAAGAGAATGGCAAGGAGGATAATGAGGTATGCAAAGTATGTCATACGCATGTATAAAAATGTTGCCATGAAACCCAACATTCTGTATAATTACAATGTACCAATTTTAAAAGTAGGCAAAAAACTATCTGAAGAACAAAGAGATACTTTAGAAATATTAATGAGATTTTATGGTCAAAGGAATGCATTTCACTGCACGGTTTCCCCAGGTAGACTCCTGGGTGTAAGTACCATTATTCCTGCATGTCAATAAATGATTGAATGTTGTGCCAGAGAGACAAGGTCTTATTCTTATGAAATTCCCAATATAGGCACATAATACTGCAGCAATAAATATTCAATAATTCATTCAATATTGTATTCATTCAACAAATGTTTTTAGGAACTCTTCTTGAAATTTGAGTAGCAGGCATTGTAGTAGCCAGAATTCTCAGAGTAGGGGATTAATTACCATCTACAATTTCTCCCTTTTGAGTGTAAAAAAAGTCTGTGAATATAATGAATTATCATTCACTTAACTGTGTTACTTTATACGGTAAAAAGGAAGATTATCTGGTTGGGCCTAATTATATGAGAGGCATAAAATAGTCTTTTATGCAGTTGGTCGTAGGAGTGATAGGAGAGAGATTTTAAGCATGAGAAAGTGTTGACATACCTCTGCCACCTTGAATGGAAGTGCCTGAGAGACCATAAAAAGTAGGTGATTTCTAGAAGCTGTAAGTGACTTCTACTGATAGCCAGCAAGGAAATGGGGCCCTTGATCCTCTGATTACTGAGAACCAATTTGTCCACAATCTGCGTGAGTGTGAAAGCAGATTTCTACCCAGAGCCTCCAGATTAAGGGCGACACCTACTGATATCTTCATTTTGGCCTATAAAACCATAAGTAGGTGTGACTATTTATTTTGATTTGTCAGCGTCATTGGATTAAGCAGTCCCTAACAGATCAGTAAGGCATGTGTCTGGGTGGGTCATGCAGGCATAACCTGGGACATTAAATATTGCCCCTAACCCATTCTTGCCTGGTGCTTTTCTCCTGCTCTACTTCCTAGTCGCCAGGCACTAAGATCTTTGTTCCACTGTGCACTTCTGCCAGGGCGTTTCTTCAGGGAGTCAGCTAACCACAGGTTCAATTCCCCAAAACAGGTGTCTGGGGCACGTGAAATCTGGAAAGGAAAAAGAAACATAAATTTTAAGCCTTTAAAATGGAATATCTTGGAAATATAACAAGAAAGTAAGTGTAGCTAGAGGAAAGTAGACAAGGAGAAACTCAGGAGATGAAATCAGAGAGGCGAAAGCTTAGATAAGCAAAGATTTAGAGACGCCATCTGAATCTGACTTTGTTTTTCAGCAAAAAGGGAATCCAGCTACGGTTTGGGCACAGGCATGATGTGATGTGATTTTCTGTTTGGAGGGATCATTCCAGCTGCTAAGCAGTAACAGAATAAGTATGATGGAATTATTGAATGAAAAATCTACTAGATCTGTCAGTGTCTTGAATTTAAGAACAAAGTAAAATTCACAAGAAACCAACAAACACCTTCAGTCAAGGACCATTTGATATTATAAAATCCTCAGAAAAATTCAGTCAAGGATGGATGTCCATTAGTATTTAAAGTGTACGAGTGGAACCTTTTGGTTTGTTTTTGGCCCATTTTTGCAATGGTAATTGCTGGAGCCTGGAATTGAATCACTCAATTAATAATAGAATAAAGAAAGTCATATATGAAAGAATCAATCAATGATCACTCAATAGCACTCCTTTACTCAATTTGTCTTCTAAATTGAGCAAAACCATGGCATATAGGAATTAACTGAACATTTATTTCTGTCATAGTGATATAAATATATGTTCTGATTCTTCGTCTCCTATGAAAATACTATTTCCCCTAATGTTATTGGAACAAATAGACCTGAAGTTTCTTCAGGACTAGAGTGACATCTTATTTATGATTATAACCTCAGAATCAGAAGCCAGCAGACTTATTAGTATATCATAAATATTCAAAAAAGTTTAATATGTCTTATTTTTCATGTAAAATATGTTTATGTTTAAATCCATGAATAAAGAGTGAGTTCCATCATGAAAGCATTTGTTTTGTGTCTTTTGTAAGATTCTTAGTTGCTCCTGAGAACAAATATTTTCCTGATGCCCTTCATTTCTGTATTAGTTACCTTTCTGGCACCAATGGTTTACAAGAGAGCAGATTGAACACAGGACACTTACAAGTTACAACATTCACCCATAAGCCAAATTCAAGAAGAGTGCTGAATGCGTATCCATGTGCTAGAGACCAAAAAGATCCAGTCGAGGGCTGGGAGCCCACAGCACTGTCCCATGTATGTCTGTGTCTGCAGATGATGGCTGAAGAAATCTTTACTGGAACCAGGATACAATGCTTGCAGCGGAGATGAAGACCAGCGCTCCCCCGAAGCAAACAGCAGCCATCCTGGATGGCAGCAAGGCCCCGAGCTCCTTCGATGAGAACAGCTAAATCCCCTTCAGGAGAACCAGCCGCGGCAGAGCTTCTCTTGGGAAACAGCCGGCCACTATCTTTTTCTTCTGCTCCTGTTCTCCTTTATGTTGTGTTAGCAACAATCCTCAGGTGGGTCTTCTATGCTCCAAACCACACCAACTCAGTCTAGCTGGGCCTTCCTGCTCAAGTTGACCATATCAGTCCAGCACACTATCACACAGCTGCCAGTACTATTGTGTGATGGGAGCAGAGAAAAGGAAAAGCAATCTCCATAAGTGAAGGTATTTTGTCCTCCTCAATCACAGCTATTATCATCAGCCAACTGCCACAATTACTGGTTGACATGAAGGATGAGCTTAAGTCAAGGAAGTGAGAACAATACAAAGATGAATGAAAAAGAAGAAAAACTGAGGGCTAGTTTCCACTCATTATCAGTTAAGGAGTTATATTTTTCAGTTAAGTAGCTAGACAATAGTTTTCCAATAGTTGATTTGCAAAATTTGTTCAAACCCAGGAAAGAAAAAATATATATATACTAATGTGTTAAGCAAATGGGTTCATTGCATTCAAGCCAGAGGATCTGCCAAAATGTTATAAGTTACTTCATTTTCCCTCAATTTCCTCTTGACAATACTCAGTAAATCTAGACATTTTTGATGGAGGAAAACCTGGACTGCTGGATAGAGAAGGCAAGCTGAAGTGCCAGGAAGAAAGCGGAACCTGTATCTATGTGAGAAGGTCATTCTTTTAAGAAATGCAATGACAGAAAGTTGGGAATTTTTAACTAAATTTTATGTTTACCAAATTCTTGCAGAAATATTGATTATGCTGTTTATCTGTGTGGCCTGATCCTTGTGCATCATGAATCTTCTGTCTCCTTCCGTTTACTCCCCAAGAGCTTCCAGCCATCGTTCTAAAAACAAATTTGATTACATCACAATTCTGCTAACAAAATGTCAATACTTTTTGATGCAATCACATTAAAACCAAATTATTTTCCAGGAAATCAAAAATATTTTCAGTTTGGAGTTCCTTTTTCAGACTCATTTTATGCCTTGTTTACTCCTTCATGATATACATGCCACACCCCAGCCACAAGGAATGCTAATAATAACTCCTTCCTTTACACATTATGTCACCTCTTACTGAAATTGCCCTTTCCCTCCTTGACCTTACAATGTCCAATTCATCACTGAAGATTCAGGCAAAATTACTTCTATCTAAGAGACTTCTCATAGTCCAAAGAGAAGAGTACAAGAGTTCCACTATTATGCTGTGATGCCATTATTTTAGTAGAAATTGTAAATGTTCCCCAAAATCCATTGCTCTTTTTTCTGCCTTTGACAATTGAGTTCTGAAATATCACATTGGCCTTGAAATGAAGTTTTCCACCTTTGTTTGAGGTGAAGTGCAGCCACGTGACTCTCTTCTGTTCAGATGTAAACAGAAGTTCTGTGTCTTTTATAGATCCCATCCTCAAAGGGTGCTACTTGACCTCTACCTTCTTATTTCTTCTCCCGTAAGTTAAAATATGGCAGAGCGACAGGACAGAGGGAGGCTAGGTTGCCCTTTCACTTTGTAGAGAGGAGTTCACTACACTTGGTGGGCTGTCTATCAGCAAGTTCTTTTGCATGAGGGAAAACAAATATTCCGTATTGTGAGGTCCGGTGTTATTTGGTCTCTCTAAAGCACATGGCACACTGTTTTAACTAATATTATATATTTAACAGGCCCAGCTATATCATTGTGATTATTATTTCATACGATGTCTCGTTGTTTAACTGAAGAATGAAAAGAGTGGAGAATGATTTGAAGAAGACGGAGCTATTTCACACAACTCAGGGACGTGTATTGGAACCGTCACAAAATCTAAGAACAGGAAGTAGAAAGCCACCTGAAAGCCAAATACTTATTCTTTTAGCTTTAAACATTCCTTCTGTGCCTCTTTTTCTGCTGTCGCTTAAAGTCCACTTCATCCTTCCACATGGTAGTTAGATGTCTTTTCCTACTTCACACAGATGGGGAAAAGGTGCTTTCCCTATTTTTCCCTAGAACATATCTCTTAAATGTAAACAAAATGCCAGATGGAACTAGATCCTTTCAGCCCTAATTCCACATTCATTAACACAGAATCTCTCTAACTGAGCTTAAAGTTTTCAATCTGAAGCTAATTATTAAACCAGAAATGGGCATTATTTTTTCTTAAGAAAAGATAATAATTATGTGTTACGTGTATCTACCTATCTGTTTTTGTAGCACTGGAGATCAAAGCCAGGGTCTCACGCACGGCAGGCCAGCCCTCGGCCACTCGGTTACATCCTTAGTCCTGCGCGCATGTCCTTACTGAGAGATGTCTGAGGCAGAAATCATTTGCTACTGGAAGACCTTGTCAAGGTTTCACTCATCCCCGAGTCTGACAGTCTAGTTCACTGACTGACACATTAAATGTTAGCTGAATGGAGGGGAAATGGGTGTGTATGATTCAGATAGAGTATGGTGATTGGTAACACCTTTTGGGTATAGACATAAAATCTCCTAATAGACAAGAAGTCAAATCCGGAGAGTTCAGAACTAAAATAAGATATTTTCCTGGAGCAACTTCATCACTAGCAGTTCTCAAAGGGTGATTTATGAAGCACAGACAGAATCACCCGCAAGTAATGTCATCATCTCAGGCAAATCACAGCTCTCTGTCTGTGCTCATATTATTTTTTTTTTGTAATGCAGAAAAATAATTTAAAAATGATTAACTATCTGCTGTTCTTTTCCATTCAATCAGTTAAAATCTCTGCTCTCAACAAGAACTACAAAATGAAATATTTAACAAAGTAGATAAATGTGACAATTAATAAATTACGAACTCTGTTTTGATTCCTCAGTTTCACTTCTTCCCTTTCATGGGTAGAATAAAGATCTGATTATCGGAGGTAGAAACATAATCGGTGTGGCCAAGAATGAAAAACAGAGAATTCATTCCAAGTTGGAGACAGTCAGTCTCCCTCATAAATGTCAGAAAGTCCACATCAAGGATGAGCATGACATAGCTAGTGTGTCATAGAATGATGGCCTTGGGCAATGGGTCAGGACACTCTGGGATGAGGCCAGGTGACAAAGCATGACTGCCAGCTCACTGTGTTCAGAACTCCTACTTCCAGGTGGGACAATAGTAAGATGGTTAGTCCTTTATACATTTGGAGACTGTTCCATTCTTGCAAAGATAGTATAGCAATATGTGGTTCTGCGTTTCTTTCTAGCACATAGTTTTATCAGTAAACTCAAGAAAAATAATGTGATATTATGAACTCCTCTGATTTTTATTTTAAACCTTTAATCTCAAAAGTAGATTATACTTTCAACAAGTATACAGACAACTCTTATTTATCCTTCAGTAATATTTCCTAAATATTAAGGTTTTACCATATTTTCTCCAGTACTCCAAAATATATTAGTCTTCATCCAAAACAAACAAGTAACACTCCTATAGAACAATTCATGTGCGATATGTCATTACCATCAAGTCTTCAGACTCTGTTTAGATCTTACAATTAGTTCAGTATTGTCATTTATAATTAAAAAACAGAGTTCACATCACGTTTCATTTAGTAAACAAATTTTTGTCTTCCTTCAGTAAGGACAAGTTGTTTGGTCTTTCCTTAACTTGCATGACCTTCATATATAGGTAAAGATTGTGCCTTTGCATGTTGATAGAATGTCTTATGATTAGATTTAGGTAGGTAGAAATAATCCCATAGGGAATGCTGTGTTCTTTTGTGGCTATCATATTACAGGAACACATAGTGTCTTTTTGTGCTATTACTGGTGATGATAACTCAGATCTCTTGGTTAAGGAGGTGTTGGTGTCTGACAGGCCTTTTCAACACGAAGTTATCCTTTTCTGTTTTGCAATGAATACATATTTTGTGCAGCAGTCATTAATACTAAGTATTGCATTGTTAATTCTCAAATTTCATCTTCTAGTTTTAGCATCCACCAATGATTTTTTATTTATGAAACTAATTTTTGCTCTTTTTTGAATAAACCAAACAAATCAATGGGTGGAGAAGCAGGTTCGCAGCTTAATGGGAGAGATATCATAGTCTTTTTGCAGCAGAATCTGTATATTGCAAAACGTGGAAAAATTGATGGTTACGACTGCATTATACCAAAGTTGGTGCTAATAATTCAAACATTAAGAATACACCTTTATACAGATCTATTATTTATGTTATGTTTTAAGCAGTAGGTATAGCAAATCTGGATGATGACAGGCTGGAATATTAGTGTACCTTGAAGAGCAAGAGTCTTACCCCAATCCAGTGTTTTCTCCTACCATTTGATGAGGCTGTCATCATACACCTGTACAAGAAAAGTAAAGGAAACCAGAATGTTCTCATGTGCCCTGCACCTCCCCGCCCCACCACTGCCAGACCTCTGACTCCTGTTTTGCTGGTTAGTTAATAGGGCTGAGTTAGGTTATGTGTCTGTGATGCTCTTGTTTTCCTCTCCTTTTTCATTATAGAATATACTGTTCTGAGAGAAGTGAAATAATTAGTTATCTTCAGTTATATTACACAAAGCCAATTTTATGTACCATTGGAATAAAAAAACAGAACTTGTCTGTGCTTATTTAATCAATCTATCCAGTAAATTCATCTTATTTATTGACCTGGCACCTTAGATACCATTTATAAACTTTTTCTATTTTAAAATGTTAAAATTGTTTACTTACAAACATTTGTCTAGCAGATGGCTAGAGGTAGGGATTTTCTATTTTTATCATCAGAATGGAATATAAGATCCGTCTGTCCGGTTGTGGGAAGCATCACAGAACAACAGGACGGGTCTGAGAGGCAAACAAGTTACAATCTTATTTCAGTTTTATCATTCACTTCCTCTGTGACTTATAAACACCCATGAAATTTATGGTTTTTAGGTTTTATTTCAAAAAATAAAGTAACATTAAAATTAATAATATATAAAATAAAAATATTAACTTCTCTTTCTCTGTCATCACATTATTAAATGCAATAAAGCACTGAAACTTTAAAACACCATATTAATGCACATTATTACCTCTAGTAAAGCTGCCTGATGTTGACTGTAATAGCAACAAAAGTGTGGACTTATTTCTGCCCTTTCCCACCGGTATTATCATTAAAGTAGCGGCAAATGACAGACAATTAGAATTAAATTAAAATTACACTTAACGTATTTGCTGGCAGCTCAAACTTTTTTTCACCACTTCAACAAATCTGCCCATGTCTTCATACAAAGTTAAGCAGTCTGAGTGACATACAGGTCATAGAATTTTTTTCATGAAAACACAGACTCTGAGAATTAAAAGGACACTGCAGGCAGTCAAAACCTTGTAATAATAACTGAAGTCATGATGACCATGTAATGCATAAATTACTACCTTTGAATACTTTTATTCCAATAAATCTCATGTAAAGTTTCCAAATACTGAACTTCAATACAGAGAAAAAAAATCTACTAATTACATCACAATATATTTTGAAATATTGTTTTGTGTCGCTACACAATGAAGAGATCTAGACTTCAAAATTATGCTCCTTTTTGGTTAACATTCCTTAACAACCTAATTTTCACACGTGTTGGTAATATTCTTCAACTAGTATCAACAAACTTGAACAAACTTGCTATTTTTAAGTTTATAATGAAAAAGCACCCAAATAATGTCTTTACAAGTGAAATGCGGTATTTATGTGGTCCTACGATTGGACAAAAACAGAAAATTCTTCTGTATTATATTATTTGAAATTCTATGGGAAAATATTTGAAGCACTGATTATTTACCTTCAGATTGAAAATTTACTATTATTTGACCAGGGAGAAGAAAAGAGTGTATTTTAAAGAGAGGGAACTGTATGAATAAAAGGATAGAGGGATAAAGCAACATAGCTTGCTTGAAGAAGGATGAAAACTTCTGTTTTAATCTAAGTATTCCATTACCTTGACATTATGTTGCCCTTACGTCCCTGCCCACAGTTCAGGTTGCAAACTACCATTTCTAAAACTGTGATCTGGTTATTTCAATCACAGACACACGCGTCTTTGATAACGTCTCATAATAAAAATACAAAAACAAACAAACAAACAAACAAAACAAAACAAACCTTTGATGCCTTCAATTTCATGATCTTCTGCATCTTTCACAAATTAGCCAAAGTTTACCTTTCCAATCTCCTCTCTAGTCGTATTAGAAAAAGTTGTAGAAAGCATTGGATGAAAAATGATGTGGCCTGCTAAACTTATTTCCAGTTCATTTCCCTTTTCAATTGTGAGCATTTTTCTAGACTATACTTCCCCTGGCAGATCTTTGAGGCTGCCTACAGATATTTACATTAGTATATGTTGGCAGTACCTGCCGCTATTTTACCTGTTCAGAATTTTGAGTTTGGTTCCAAATATTTGATTTGTCCACAGTCTCTGCCTTTCTTTCTTTTTTTTTTTTTTAAACAAACTTTGTTTCTACAGCCTTTATTCTTTGAATGAAAAGATCCCTCTCATCTGTCCATCATATTGGTTTTCTATGACTGCATGACAAAACATGTGGCCTGCAGGAACACACATTTCTTATCTCCTTCTTCCTGTGAGACACAAGTCTGGGCAAAGCTGAGCCACGTCTCCCAAAAGGCTACAATTGAGATTTTGGCCAAAAAGAGATTCCACAGTGGACGCTGAGGAAGGTTCTATTTCCAAGTGCAAATTGTTGACAGAAGTCATTTCCTTGAAGTATAAACTTATCCTGGGTTTCTGTTTTCCCAGGCGGTGAAGAAGAGAAACTCCAGCACCGAAGCACCAGCAAGGTGGAGTCACCTACAAAATAACATAGCCAGGGGAGTGACGTCCCATAACATTTGCTGTATTTTGTTAGTTACAGAAGCAAGTCATAGAGCTCACACAAACTTACTGAATGGGAATTTGAGAAAGTTGCAGGCATTGTAAGAATATCTCAAAATCTGTCTGCCACACATATACAGCTGGTTTCGTATTATTTCAGAATAGTTCATACACAGGCACAAAACATGCAAACACACACAGACAGCGAGCGTGTACATTAGAAGTCTCAAAGTCCTAGTGCAATTTTACAGTTTAATGATTACAGGTGTGTAAAGTACTACAAAGATTGAGAACATAAATTTCATTTTGTACAATTATTCTCTTTTATGAAGCTTCAAAACTAGTTTTAATTTTAATTTTAATTGTTCATTATATTCTCGTCACATACACCTATATAATATAGATGTGTTCAGAGCAAGACAGAGAGCGAGACAGAGAGACAGAAAGACAGAGACAGAGATGAGTGGGAGATTAGGGTTAATGGCTAGAAAGAAACTCAAAGATTGTATAGTATGAACTAATATAACAGACAAGGAAAAGGAAATCCAGGTGGATGAAATGACACATTTACCAACAAGTTAATAAGAGAAGTGAAATGAGAATTCAGAACTGCTAACTCCCTTTCCAGTACTTATTCACACTTTTGCCATAGTATTTCCCTCATACTATTTCCCTCATAGTATTTCCCTCATGTAAATAATTATATGACAGCAAACAATAATATTTCAGTGCCTCATTTAAATCCTAGAATATATTCAGCATCCAATAAATATTTTCTGAGTAAATGCATTTAAGGAAGGAAAAAGAAGGAAAGAAAGAAGCAAGGAAGGAAGGAAGGAATCTTCCAAACAGTCCTCTTAATTCTCTTCCTCATAAATATTTGTTTTACCAAAATGTATGCATATATATGCTTATTAAATACATAAATGTATAACTTCTGAAATACCTGTATATATAAAATTAAACTATATATAATTGAAAGACATACAAATAAAATAAAATGCTATATGTATTATGCAATTGAAGGGAAACAGAAAAATTTTATAAAATATTATTCAACATTAGGTATATACTGAACCTGAAATAGCATGGGAATTATAATCCAGAAACAATTATTTTTCAAATAGGAATAGTTAACAATTAATTAGGTCAAAAAGTCCATTTTACCCTTAGAAGTACAGTAGTCAAAATGGGAAGAAAATACAAAAAAAAAAAAAAATCAAGTTACTGAACACAGATTTGCTGTTCATTTGGTTGTATTGTCCAAAAATTTTTAAAGAGGCCCATGGGAGACCCTATTCCCTATGAGTACTGAAGCAAAAGCAATTCTACTTGTACAAAAACATGCTTTGATCAAAGTTGACAGGAATTTTAAGATGCCATGAACTGAACAGTAAATTTTAATTTCAGAATGATAAAAATGTGAAAAATAGGACACTTACATTCTGTGAAATATAGTCATTTCCACAAAGGTAGAATAGAGTGTGTAGTTTTAGTATCCATTGAAAATTCGTGAGCACAGTCTAAGAGACCTTCCCAACACCACACGATGCTTAAACAATGGAGGAAAAAGTTAAACCCCAATCTAACCACCAACTATTTGCCTTCACAATGTGAAAACGGGACTCACTGCGTGCTATGTAGTTTAAATGTTATATGGAATTATATTTCTTACCTCAGGGAAAAATGCTGAGTTAAACTAGATGCAGAACAAAAGATATCTTTCCTAATTTAAGCAGTAGCTTGCCTAAAATGAATTGGCTTTACCTGCATCCCATGCACTTTCCTAGGTCTGTGGCGCACATCAGGTAAGTAGTCCATTAACCTCCAGAACCTCCAAAGACCCCAGCTTCTTTTTGTGACCACAGTTAATGAAATCATAAACTATATTTTAGGATAAAGTCAGATCCTACTGAAAAATACATTTCACTTGGCCCTAGAAACAATGTTCCTGTAACAATTCTTTCCCAGGAAATAACAGTGTAACAAAACACTAAGAAAACATCTTCTACCTAAACCTGTTGAGTCTCACACTCAAGAAATGATGATTAAATAACATTTACATCAATTACATCAACCAGATTCATTTGATCTTTAGTTTGTCTGCATCTTCTTGATTACTACTTTGTTTCCATTGTCACACTGCTATTAATGTTTTAGCAAGAAAATGTGTTGCATTTATTCTCCTGGGTCTACTTGGGATTCTGAAAGCGTCCCAGTTCTTTCTTGAGTGAATAGATTTCACATAAAGTTAGACCCTTATTTGATAGAGATTTTATCCGTTTCTCTGAAGGAACCATCTGACAAAGCTAGTGTAGCAGGGAAATAATTGTTTTAAGTCTAGAGATTGGGTGAAGCCCATTGTGTACAATTCCAAACATCATAATTGTGTCTCGTGGTTTAAGAATAATCATCTACATTATTCAAAGAACTCATGCTTCTGGACATGGAACGATGCTCCCTAAGTACACCTCAATCTACATCTTGCTGAGAAAACTTAAAACATGACTACTTTCTTTCACTTTCTTTGCTCCAGAAAAACTGAGACACCATTTCACACTTTAGACGCTTCAACTTTCAGACTGTGTTCCTCATGCCATCTTGTAAGCAGTTGTGTACAATTATCTCCAGCGCAGTGAAGGCTTTCTGCAGTTTGTCCAACACAAACACACAAAAACCAGAGGCAGCACTAGCAGTGGACCAGAATGGCGCCCACGACATCCATACTTTCTTCCCCGAGCCAGTTAACTCTTGGTTCTCTCATCATCTGATTTTATCTCTTGATTTCTAAAATGAGAAGTGATGATGACCTTCCTTTGACTTTCAATTATCTTTTCAAGGTCACACCAAATGTTGGCTGATTTGTTTCTTAGGCTGCCGCCTTCTCCATTAACCCCTAAATCCTTGTGGACTTTTCCCGAGACGAAGGTCATTAAAGCTGAGACACTCTGTTTGAGACAACACAGTATACTGAAAGGGGAAAAATAAAATGGAATTTAGAATATCGGTCATTTCCACCAGCTAACTGTATGATTTTGCGCCAGTTAATCTGTACATATCCCTCGCTTTCTTCATCAATAAAGAAGAGTGTAATCCGGAAAATATCCAGCACACCTTCTAACTCATAATTGTTAAGATCTGTCAATAATATTCATAGCCTTTTCTCCAGAGCCAATTCTAGTTAGTTCTGAGCATTGCACTAAGTAGTCAATAATCTTTGCTAATAAATCGTTAAATAAATAAGTTCCTTAGTCATTAGAGAAACCCTGACTATTCCTGGCATTTTCCCCAGTGGGAACATGATGACAAAAGCAGTTCCATGTGATAGCTACATTTTCTAAAATCTTCCTTATCAGCAATTGCCATCTACTATAGAGCAGAATATTTTCATCTGGAAAAAACAAAATAATTTCTTCAAGCAAAAACAAATACAATAATTATCTCACTCAAGCAAGTATTGTCAATTAAAGTAGTCATATAGATGCATGGCATACAATCTTTCTTAAATGCATGTATATGTAGGCATATCTGGTAAACGTGGATATCATATTTGCTCAAGCTCAGGAGCTGCACTTTAATAATAAATTACTATGTGAAAATTCATGTATGCCCTGTAATTCAATTTGGAACTAATGCATACTTGAGTCTTTCCACAATATTCAATCTTAAATGTCTCTGGATTTGGCAATCAGAATGTTTCAGGAAGTTGCATACTGCTGGTGTTTTAATAACTGCACACCAGAATCACTCGCCTCTGCACAATAGTTATGATTTAATGTAGAAGACGATGTTGATGTAGTCAAAATAACTCTATTTCTGAGGCAAGAATCTCAGTCTGTAGTATTGTTAGGTCAAAGTTTAGTGAATTATGTGGATCATATCATTTATTTTGTAAACAAACTGCAGACATTAAATTAGGTTCTGAATAATTTACTTTTACATTTCATAGTTAAGCAACACTGCTGGAATATTTAGCTCATGTGAAGAAGAGGCAGTTAGAAGGATATTCATTAAGTTTGTTTATTTTTTTTAATAAACAAAGGTGTACTAAAATAGTTCAAACAGTGTTTCAGTGAATGCTATTAGGAATTTTAAACAACTAATTACTTCTGGTACACAAATTTTTGAAGTCTATTAAATAAATATCAGATCTATGAATTGGTCTATTAAACAAATGTCCTTGCTGTGTATCAGTCTTGTACATATAAACATGTTTTATGGGAAAACTTGTTTAAACAAGTGATAAAAGAATAGCTGTAAATTAAGTAATTCCCTAAGCATCAAGTACTAAAGAAATAAAACAATATGTCCACCTTGAAGTTGCATTTATGCTTTTCAATTCCCAGGAGAAGTTAATTCCTATGAGGACATATTCTAAATAAATATGTAAAATCTTTATAAAGTTACATTATATTTGAATTATTACTTTATTAGACCATTTATGTGTGCCACAACAAAAGAAATACGTATTCAAATGTTGTGAAAATCTTGCACACTTGTTTGAAGATTTTTTCCAAACACTGAGATGCGGAAGACAAAATTATATAACTATTTACAACCAAGATACATCATGTATAGGTACAGAATAAATGTAATGAATGTGACCATTGTATGTAGAATGTACCAATACATGTTCTTGGTTTAAAATAAAATAAAATTTATATAACTATTTACAGTGATTATAAAATTTTATCTGAGCTACTAAATCTATTCAACTAAAGTTTTTTTTTTTTTTCTTCAAATTGATTCTCCATTTTGTCTTCTCATTTTCTCAACAGTGCACAGCAGGAATCACTGTCTACAGAAAGAAAACAGGATCTAGCTGTAGGCGTATGTATAAAACGAAGAGCCCTCCATTAAAGAAATAAAAAAAGACTTATGTTTCTATTTGATCTTAAAATTACTGATCTTGTCAATCAGTTAGTCTCTGAGTCCTACTTAAATCTGTAATAACTATTCCCATTACGGTTGTATTGCTGGCCACTTTAAAATTCAAAGAAAACTGCATGATAATGTGATGTAATATTAATTTTACTTTGAAAGTGTCATATACTAGTACATGTTACAGTTTACAAGCCTAACATCGGTTAATCGCTTAGAATTAGAAAGCCAAGGGCTGTGTCTAGAGTTTGTCTCCACGTGTGCTAAGAAAGCAAAAGTTCAGTATGAGTGTCTATCATGTCTACTTGTAAATGGGAAGAAGAGACAAGAACGGGACTGAAAGGTACCATAGACCTGAGCTCTAAATTAAATTTGATGTGTAACAATGATCAACGCTGGTGAAATCCCCAAAGGGGCAAAGCATCTTCCTTGAAACGTGTAGGCTTCGTGCCAGTGTGAGAATGAGTCCAAGTGAGAATGTTGGTCACCATCAGTAGTATTTATTTTTCCTCCCTCTCGACCAAATGTGAGCATCTTCTGGTGCGACTGTAACCATGTGACAGCACTTCGTCTTTGCTTACATTCCTGTCCTGCAGGTCATCTGAAAAGCCGACCCTCTGCTTGGCAGGCTGACTTAGTTTTCGTTGCTAGTCTTTTCTTCACCTGGTGGAAGACTGTTGCTCTTTCTTTTTTAATAGGGTCAGAAGCACTTTGGAACGTTCTTTCACTCAATACACAAATGCATACATGCATGAATCAGCAGAAGCGCACAGGCTCCTCCATGTGGGGTGAACATAGAGCAGGTATTGATCTGAGGCCCTTCTGTACTATCAAGCACAGATTGAACTGGCAATCCTGAGCCTGCTTACCCTTAGGATCACGTGACAATTGCAACCACTGTTACATAGTTTCTCTGTGATGTTTCACCAAAAAACTACATTTCTTTCTTGGGTTGTTCTGTCATTCTCCTTGAATTTCTTAAGTTTCAAATGGAGTCAATATATAAATCTTTTCTTTCACTTCATTAAAGTTAGTGTGGATTTAATGAGCGATGAAATGAATAGATTTAGAAATCATCAATAGCCCATAAAAGCATATATAAAAAAGCATATATAAAAAATTCTGTATTTTTAATTATTGAAATTATGAACATTTGCTAGTCTCGTTATTATTTATACACAATTTGTGAAGTGTAGTTAAAAATTCTAAACTCAAATTTATATTCTTTGAAAACAATATTTGAATTATCTTTAATTATTTTCACAAAGTAGCATGTCAAAAATCATTTTTGTGCCTTCTTTTCCTACAAGCATTTGTCTATGAAGATATATCCAAAATACATTCATTCTATGTACTAAATATGCTTCCCATCAGCCATCAGTAAGTAAAAAAAAAAAAAAAATTCAAAAATTTAGTACACATAATGTTAAGTGAAATAAATCATTCACACAGGCTTTAATATTGCATGGTTTCTCTTACAGGAGAAACCCAAATTATAAATAAATTAAAGAGCAAAATAAAAGCTAGACAATAGGTAACAGGAAGATAGAACTTTTGCAAAAGAAAAGGGAATCAAAAGATGGAGGGAAAGAAGGACAGGGGGATAAAAATAACATATTTAATGTACCTGTACCACCTCCCCACAGGGAATGTAATCACGTAGTGTACATGCATACTAATAAAAAAAATGCAAACCCATAAAAAAAATTTCAGAAAAGTTACCAAACTTGGTTTCACAGCATCTGGAAGAAAAAGAAATCACATGAATAATTCTTATTCAATAATTTCCCCAAATTTTATACAGGAAATTATGTAAAAAGTAAGCAACAAACAAATTAAGCAAATTGAGCTTAATTTTAAAACAATGATTTATATTTGTATGAGTCTTATATATGTCATTTCATTGAATGCAAGTTTATGATTTGCTACAGAAAATATCACCATTTTTATTTTCTGTATGAGGGGGAAAGTAAACTTAGAAAAAATTAAGGTTTAAAAACAAAATTATATATCTGCAAAGTGGAAAATCTCATGTCTTTTTTTTTTTTTTTTTTGGTCTCTGGAGTTATTTCCAATGAGTAACAATAATTAAACCCTTTGAAAGGGTTAACATTGATGTTAAATATATGTGAGACAGCTTTGAAGGACTCTAAAATGATTGAAAGCTACTGAAATAAAGGTAAATACAGTAAGCCCTGCAGTCATGGCTCTTGGCTGTCAGGGATATTTGCATTAGTCTGGTAAAAGTATATAATCTGGAAAAGAGGAAAATCCAGGAAGGAAACTGCACAACAGAAGAAGGTGGATCAATGAAAATGGAAATCGAGAGCAAGAAAATCTGTGGAGAGTAAAACATAAAACATAGAAAACGGGGCTAAGCAAATAAAAGGAAAAGAAAAAGGATGTGAAGATAAAAGGTAGAACTATAGGTGAAGGACGTTCTGAATTACCAAGGAAAGAATTCAAATATAGAAAATATTATTAAATATGAGTCTTATTAATACTGTCTCTTTATGATTTCCATTAATAAAAAAGAAGAAAGGCTTTTATTTAATTTTCCTGCATTAAGAGAAGTTAAACTCTTGGGCAAAGAAATTTACCACAGACCCCAAACTGACATTTTTCTTTCTAGACTCTTGAGGAACATGGAAGCTGGGAGAGGCATATCACCAAGGGCGAAACTGGAAAAGTGGCAGAAACCTGCAAAAAATAGTACCAGGAAGGCTAAACCACAGGGTGAGACAAGCCTTTGGGAAAGCATGGAGGACCATTTAAATATAATTTCAAAGAAAGACTGAGCAAGGAACAGGCCTGCTTCCTGGGCCAGATGGCGTAACATTAGCAGATGACATTGGAAAGACTAAACTCCTATTTTGCTTCTGTTTTCTCAATCAGGAAAAAAATGATCTTCAAACTCGAAAGGGCAGGACAAACAAAGGAATCAAATCCTGAGATAAGTGAGGAGATGGTCGGAGAGCACTTAGCTACTTAAATGAGTTCACATTACCAGGCCCAGATCAATTACATCTCCAGGGACTGCAATAACTTGTAGTTGGACTCTGACTCAGCTCACAAGTCGGCCTGCTTTTCTGGGTCCCGGCTGCCGCTCTTCAGCCCAGGAGTTCATCTGGCTAGCGAAATCCTTCATCCAGTGCCCCGGCTGCAGCCTCTCCTCCTTGACTTCCCTCTCCACACAGCTTCCAAAACAACTTTCATAGTGATCATAGCCCACATTCAGCTAAAATTCACCCTCATGTTTCTATAGGATAAACTTGCTAGAGTGCTATCAACGGGCCCCCATTTAGCACCAGCGAGTCCGCCCACCGCCATCTCTTACCCTGCCTCTCACAGATGTCACACCCTTCACAAACTGGCTGTTGTCAAACAGGTGCACATGTGCCGATACTGCCACACAGCTGTCCTCTTCAGCTGCAACCTCTTGGCCGCCTTCTTTGACTCACTCGGGTTTTTCAAGGCCTATGTTAATGATAATTGCCCTTTGTAATCTTCTCCAGACCTCAAAACAGAATCCGTGTTGTACCCCACCACCTTCCTGACTAGATACCATGTTTCTCAAAGTGCTTGAATGAGATTTGTCTTTGTGAAAATCCTGCAAACCAAGTGTTCGTTGTTCATTGAGCTAAACGAATTTGTAATTAAACAACTCAGTATTTCTAAAAATACTGGAAAAATCATGAGTTAAGATATCATTAATATTCTTGGTTCCTAAGATCACCTTCAATATCTTAAAAAGTAACATATTACCATTATAAATATGCAAATAGAACATATATTCAAGAGGTATGAGTTAATAGTTTGGCTCTTCTGTGTCTTCATCTTATACCCATTTCTGTAATTAGAAATAATTATGTGTGTATATGTGTAAGCATACACCTTAACACTTATAAAGTTACTTTCTACTTTAGAAAAGGTACATAATATCCCACAGCGATGGGTGTACCATACTTTATTACATGAAAAAACCAAGAGCAATGCGAAGAAGTGGAAGACATCACCAGGTTCACACTCAGTCCTTCCTGTTGTGGCCAACTTATAATTACTTTACACTTAGGAATGACAATGTCAGAAGGGATCTCAGTTTTTGTTTTGTTTTCTTTTCTTTTTTTGTTTAACCTCAGTTCTCTTGAAACTACCACAACAGAAGCATGTCTCTGCGCTGAGAATGATTCTAGCATTTTAGGGATTTTTAGATATCTTTTACACTAACTTTAGAAGTTAAGCTCCACGAAATCACAACTCCACTGACTAAAAACTCCTAAAAGGAACACGCTGGTATATCCGTGCCTCTCTTTTGCAGAATGATTTTCTAGAAATCAGACAGCTGAGTCAAAATCTTGCTTTTTGTAAAGTCTGCACATGAGAAGAAACAGAAGCAATTTAATCAGAGTAGTGATATATTTTGATTAATGAGTAGATATTCACTTAGAAATATATCTCTAGGTCTGCTCCAGCTTTATATTAGTTTTCATCTTATTAGTCCTTGTATTAAAAAGATAAAACATACTTATTAAATAAATAGTTAATAAACAAGATTGGAGATGAAGCAGACACGCTAATAGACTAGCAATGCAAACCCCTCTGACAAGTTTGAATAATAAAATCAACAAAAAATAAAATAGAAATAGAGGAAAGTATGTATGGAGAGTAACAAGCAGCTTGGTGGCAAAATCCCTGGGAGATTTAGCTGACTAAATTTCTGCCCAGTCGTCAACATGTGATACGTTTTAGATTATATTGATATGCGTGTCTAGGATATGAATAGTACAGATTTCATTGCTGTTGAGAAAGCAGACTCCACCTGGAATAGCGCCTCTCCTTCCCCACACCACACTTTGGCATGGACCTTTCAAACTGAAACACGCCCCCAGAATGATGACTAATAAGAAGGGGGATCTCAAAGTCATATCCAGGAGAAATAGCTCAATAATTGGGTTTGCGTCTGATTAAATGAGAAGAGAAAAACTACACAAATAATTCAAGGGCTTTTGAATGCTTGAAAGTCTACCTTTAATGCAAAAATTCACATAGTCTTGGAAGTTCTAGATTAATGGATAAAATTTACAGAGAGACCAACTTAACTCACTACATGGAACAAATTTATCATTTATAGGTTTCCTGAAATGGCAAAGAAAAAAATACATTGCATGAAGGACTGAATTAATTGTCTTCTTCTTTAGCAAGGTACAAGTCTCCAATTTTGCATGTGGGGCTTTTACATAGTTTTAGTCTGGTCTGTGTGACTTGTAATAATAGTCTTTTTCATCCCAGATTTTTACAAAAACAAAAAACAGACATCACAAAAGCTGAGGCTTATAGAAAGCTTATGATATGTCTGTCACATATTCTTTAAATGGATGATATGAAACATCTTATTTAATTCTAGCAACAGCCTGGTGCCATGGTAGGTAAGGTTACTATAATCTCCAAGGCTTTATAGTCACATACTATGACCTTTTAAACCAGTGACCAGTTTCCACAGGACAAGAGCTCAGACTACTGTGTTCGGCCTCACTGATTTGAAGCTTTAGGATCCCCCACAAGTGGAACTCACGTTATACTTTGTGATGAGCCATTTTTAAAGTGGTTTAAAAGAGTAAATGCCAGTAACTACATCTTATCCTTTAATAAACTGCTGTGCTATTTATGTAATGCTTACTGAGCATCTATACTACATCAGGCATTGTAGTAACAGCTGTTCTTGCATAGAGACCCTACCTGTATCTTTGACCCAGATAGCCTGCTTCTGAGCAGTTCACCTTCTATGTTAATTAAGCCCTTTCAGTCTCTAGCTAGCACACAGTAGCAGGTCAGCAGACACTTAGAGACGAGCAGGATGCTTTTACACTGTGGAGTGCAAGCTATTCTGAAGGCGGTCGTGATTTGAAATCATTCTCTGCCAATTATAAGCTATGTGGCTTTGGGCTAGACCTTCATTACATAGATACATTTTTTTTACCTATAGAATCATCATCATCATCATCGTCATCATAATAATAACAAAATTTACATAAGTGAGCACACACACTCTTCTTAGCATGGTAAGTGACACGTGGTAAGTGCTAGACAAATGTTAGTCATAAATGTGATGATGGAGATGCTGACATCTGTCCCCGTGAATCCCTGAGATCCACAGAAAGTAACTCGTGTGAGCACCCACACACATTGCAAATCTTGATAATAATATTATTGTGCATATGTTTCTGCTCTGCAGTTTGCTGAAGTTTCATATCACGATAATTTCTAAAACGCACTGTAATGGGAAGTATAGGTCTCAGTGCTGAGTGAAGTTCTACAAATCATTAACAATTCTCCTCCCCACTGAGTCTCTCTGCCACACCTCGGGCAGCCCGGCCGTCACTCAGGGGCACAGCAGCTTGAAGGTCAGGGACGCTGCGTCCGCAGGTGCCAGGGTTACCTGAGCATTTAACCCTCCTCTAGGGAGTTTAAGACTACTCAGATTTGTTTTCTCCTTCCAGGCAGGACCCAACAGGGTCTGATCGGGTGGTGATCCCCAGGGAACAGAAACTAACTCCTGGACAAGCTAGCCAACCACATCCAAAAGGAGCAGAGAGGGACAGTCACCTATGTCCCATGTGTGAACACCGCGGGGGGATGAAAGGGCCTTTGGCATGTCACGTTAAATACAGGGAAGCAGCACAAAGGAAGTGCTGGGATGATTTAGCAGACAGATGGGCCACTGCGGTTAGCCGTCAGAATCTTGAGAAGTTTCCTAAACCTTGTGGCCAAAGCAGCAAAGAGTTTCAGGAAAAAGAAAATGGCTTGAGAAGGTCATCTCCCCAGACAGATATCGGAGATTTCAAGGATTCGATGTGTGAGGGTTTTGTTACCCATTTCCACGCAATGAAGTCATAAAGCCAAAAGCCTAGACCTCATTTCTTTACACAAACACCTCAAGCATTACGAAAAACAGAAACAGATTAAGACTTAAGCTATATTCCACTCTTTTCTATATCCACTTTTCAATTTGTTTACTATAGTTTTTAAAAACCACTAGACTGAACTGTTTTTATTTGGATTTATAGAGGGATTGGAGCAATTTTAACCCTTGAATCATTTTGCTTTTGTTTTAACTGTCTTTTCAACCTATAAGTGAAAGCAAATCTGTAAAGATGCAATGTAACAGAGATACAGGACGTCTCTTTATTTGCATCACAAGGACTTCTTTAAATTAGGCTTTCAAGAAAAAATATTAGAAGGTATTTGAACACATGAATCTGTTTGTTTTCCACAAAATATTTTTTTTCCTTCTAGGACATTTATAAAATATCCTAGGTAATATTCTCACAAACTTAAATGCCTGCTACACATGTGCTACAATTGGGTGGACATAAATCCATTACAAAGATTGAAACTGTCCAGAAAACATCAGATAAAAGAGGGAAATTTGCAAAATGGAAAACTAGAGAATACAGTTCAGTTTTTCTGAGCTGAAACAGGATTTAGGTCCTTACGAAAATGAAAAGGAAATTTGGCCATTTGGTAAATTTTTAAAAATTACAAAATTCAATCAAGTTCTAGTTCTACACATACATTTTTACTCTGATGTGTGAATAATCAGAACTTTCCCACTGGCTATCTTTCATTTTACCACAGATAAAATAGTTGTGACAGCCATCACCATGTTCCACTGCTGTGTTGATGGATAATTGCAGGAAACCGAGAAATGTACTCGTGTCTCTTTAATATAAGACAGTTTTCCTATGCTTGGCTTTTATTTCCACAAATATTTACTATTCTCCCAGCTGTTACGCGTCAGTTCTTTTGTTACCTGCTGTGCAACAACTGAGGGATTCCTTCCTTTCTAGGATGGAGCTTGTACTTATAAGAGAGGTTTGACAGGTCTACAGATGACAATTCCCAAGGTGGATACAAGTGGGTGCCAAAGAGAAGTATAACTACCCAAGCAGAAGTGAACCTACAAAACCAGCCAGTCTGACCTCCCTTGTTTTACAGACAAGGAAACGAGGTCAAGACAAAGTGTCTGGTTTAAGGTCACACTGCGTATCAGAACACACCAGGAGCGGAAGTCAGGTCTTTTAACATCAAGTCAAGGGCTTTTTTCAATTTAGATTGTTACTACCACTTATGAGGAACTTAAATAACTTTAATTATTCTTGGACTTTGGCCTGTTTAGCTTTGACACGAGAGTATAAAAATGTACCAAAAGTCTTTCTGGACACTATAAATATGTGCAATGAATTAAAGTTTTGGCTTAGAAAGTCAGTACCATTTTACAGTTTTCTAACACCATTATTCTTGTGTTTGATACCTTTTCCAAAAGGTTGTGAAATTCATAATTGTCAACAACTGCCCTGAAGAGGTCATGCGGGAGAACTATTTTTGTTGCCCACAGATAAGTGAGATTTAACTTGGGTTGATGGGGTATTGGTCGCCGATCTCTTTAAAACACATGGTCCTTCACAGAACTGTAGCTTTGCTCTTAGTGAATGTTGATTAAAAGAAATAGCAAACAGCAAAGTGCTGCTATGAGCAATGTAGCACTTAAAATTATGACACACAGACACACAGAATCTATGAACATTGAAAAAATTCAAAATGCAATCTTCCCATGAAGGTAATGTCATCATCACTTGATAATTTATTAATTCCTTGAAAGAAAACTAATCTCAGTGTAATATTAGACAGCATCAATAAAGTATGTGTTTAGAGTTATTCTTCTGCTATACAAATATTAATATTTAACTCTGTGTTCTTTCAATTGGACCTTCTTGTGGCCACCTGTGGAATTTTCCTTAGAATAAAGCAAAAAATAAAGAGGTAAATTTTTTAATAGAATTCTCTCACCAACTATGGTATTTTTCTTGCATGCTGCTCAGAGGTGAAATACCTCTATGTCAAGTATCTTGCCTGTGAGAAGTGAGGGACAAGGAATAACTTCCTATACAGAATCTGCTCATTACTGTCCTCTACTGGGGACGGTAGACCCTGCAAATGATTTTTAAATAGGCAGGAGGTTCAAGGGAAAGGACAGAAGCTGAAGTGCCTGTATAATACTAATTGACATTTATCTTCAATTCATACTAACTGGGCATGGATATCTCTTTAAAGGCAAGTGATTGAAACTCTACCATGTGTAAGCTCACTTGGTAGTGCTCTTTTTTAGGTTGGCATGGAGTACCTTTGCCCCATTTACAAAATCCAGGAACATCTGTTGATATGAAGTGCTCATTTGCTTTTGATTTCCAAGTCCTTCCAATAGATCCACATGCATTCTGAAGCTGGCTAAATTTGGGGAAACAAGGAGCTTTGCAAATAACATTCCATAGTTATTTATTCAGGGATTTCCTTTTCTTTGCTTGAAATTTTGATTTCCTGGTGATAACAGCAAACAAATAAAAATGGAGATGAAGCTAGTCTATAGACACGAAAACTCACATGCATATTTTTTTCATTATATTCAGGTTTTGTTTTTTTTTTCCCCCCCTCTAACTGGGGTATATATTTATATATAATGTATTTGAGCACTATTGTAATTGTGTGTTTGCTTTCTCTTTTAATCAGATAATATTAGCTACATTGTCTAAGCATAGATGTTAGTGTCCTTTTTCTTAAAAAAAAAAAAAAAAAAAGTATAGCTAACAGTTCAGATTCCAGTCCATGCCCTTCACACTCACAACTGGTCTTGGATAGCCAGGAAAATCTTTTTAGACTGCAACAGATTATGGCTGCCCTCTAGTGGCAAGACATCCTTGCTGTTTCAGTTTGCCTAAAATAGGGCGTTTTTTAAACAGATGTCCTATTTTCTGCTCCGACAGTGGGGCATTAAGAAAGCGCTACAGAGAGAATGCAATAGTATACCAATAATGCTTAAATCTTATGTTTTAGAAAATGCAGATATACATGAAATGCAGAAACACAGACAAAAACTCCTCAATTCTTGTACTTTTGCCAGCATATATTTCTATAGCACTCAACCCTTTTCAAACTCGTGTTATCACTGAAATCACCCTATATCATTTCAATAATCACAGAACAAAGGTTAGGGATTTTAATGCAGAAAAGCTAATTATCTAACAGCATTGCTAACTATTGAATCTTCCTTCTATCTCCCTAACTGTTCTCCATCATATTCTCCTTGGCAAAGAGAACATACTCTATTCATTCGACAAGCAATTTATATTTCCAACAAGCTTCAGAGCAATCGCTTTTTTCTAATTGCTAAAATGTCTGGAGTTGTATCTCGTTGCTCACACATGCCTGGGTGCATCAGGCCACATTTAAAATTCAACTAGCAAAACTATAACTGCCCCAATCAATAGTAGTGAACCACAGTAACCCAGACCACAAACGCATGTTAGCTTGCTCATTTCATATCAGCTACAAGGTGCGGCATAACAATGTTTGATTTAATTAATTTCGAATTAAAGTAAAACAAAACAAAAATCAGGAAGAAAAGAAACAATGCTCTTCGGCCTGTTGCTGATAGAGCTGAATCAAAATAAATTTCGTTACCAATCAGACCGGAAAAAAAATCACCTCTTTGAAGGTTGATAAGAAGAACAAACCATTTTTCATTCATTACTTCATGTTTTCCCCTATCCCCAAAACAACAGACATTTTCTACAACGGATAGGAGGATTTTTTCCAATAGAAAGTAAGATTTCAGTGTAAGTGTGCCAGCAGAGAAATCATCAAACCAGAAAAGGAACAATTCTTCCCAGCCTTTGTGGAAGGATAAACCTTCCTTATTTATATTATACTGCAGCCTTTGACCCAGGGTCACACTCATTCACAGCTAGCTAGAAATATGCGTAGTAATACGCACACATATGCACACACGTATTAAGGATAGAAATGATAGCAAAATTGATGAACCTCATTTGTTGGAATATCCAACGAGAGATATTGATATTAAAAAGAAGTTGACTAGATAACCCATTCTGGGTTTCCACGTGGTTGTTCATCCAAACAGCCTATTGGGCGACCTAAAAAACTGAGAGTAGATCCAGTGAAGGTTCCAATTCCTCTACTGGCATGTGTTTCAAACCTATATGAGAGAACAATTTGTTTTTTGTTTATCCTGATCCCCTTTGTAGAAAAACACAGTTTTTCTTCTGTGCAATAAAAGCACCAACAAAGGCCTTTTGAGGAATCAAAACCAAATTCTTTGGGCTTTGTGGTTAAGTTAAAATGTCTAAAATCAAGTGACAGCAAGACCACTGTATAACTTTCTGTTCCATCCCTGTAGTTCCTGGAAGAAAATGCTTGGTTCATTCAGTTTAGTAAATATGTGTGGTGTTCAGGATCTCCACCAGGTGTATTATTCCACGAAGGACAAAAATGCATGTAAGATTGTCTACATGCTCTAAGACACATAAATACTCACAAATGAATATATACAAGTACACACATAGGTACAATACACAAAAACTGTGCCGTGTAGGAATCAATTCCCTGAAGACCAAAGTCCTCTTATCAGAAGTGGCGAGCCCCCTATTGACTGTGCCAACATTTTGAAGCATATGTAGGAAATCTGCAGAGAGTTAAGAGAAAGAACTATACTCCAGTTAGATGTAACTTTGTTATGTCCAATCCCGAGAATTCTTCTATAACTTATAATTTTTTTTTTTTTTTTTGTGGTGCCGGGGATCGAACTCAGGCCCTTGTGCTTACAAGGCAAGCACTCTAATCACTGAGCTAAATCCCCAGCCCCTATAACTTATAAATTTTGTCTGTAATATTTGTATTTTAAATCTATGATAGTTTAATAGTTACTGATTTTAATAATTAGTCCCTTAGAATCTAACTGACTCATTAACCCCCTTCCTACATGCTACATTCTATCCTAGCTGCCAGTGAAGAAAATTAAACAAAACAATGTGTATGCTTTAACAGTGCTTAATATTTATAAAACATGCAATCCCAACAAACTTATAGTTAGGGTGTGCATAATATGAAGGAGAAGAGTAGAAAAGGCAACATAAAGGAAAAATTTCAATACCTTTTTGGAAAATAAAAGGTAAATGTAGTAACGATAACATTGATGAGTACAAATAATTACAATATAAAAGACCAAAGAAGCCAATGATCAGGAAAAACAAGTCAATTCTGCTTGAAGAGCTTCTGGGGTCCTTAAAATGTGATACAGAGGCCATGAAGGAGTCAGTATGACTTCATGCTGATAGCAGGAAAAGAGGGCTTGCACTAAGTGGCTGCACCAAGGCCATGCTTCACGTCACACAACTGGCATCCTATGTGCAGCAGAAGGCAAGGCTGGAGACTGGGTTAAGAAAATAAAAATACTGAATTAAGTAAAATGTACACACCGAATTATGAGACCCTGAACTACTTCCCTTTCCTGCTTTGCGAATGCGAGAGGATCAGAGATTTGTTTCCTCTGGAATACCTTTAACGTCCCAGAGGAAAGACTTCTTAGATTGACACTTTTGAGAACTAATTTTTTTTTAAAAGTCAATTCAACTAATTTCTCCTCCATGAAACACAGAAGTCAATAAAGCTGGTGCCTGTGCACAGAGACCAGTCAGCTTTTTTATTGTTTTAGTCTGAAATATGAATAAAGAGCTAAGCACAACTCAATACTTTATTTAAAAAAAGCTTCTGATAAAAAAATAATGTGAACACTCTTGCATCAAAGACAACAGGGCAGTAACATCAGCCAATAACCGTGCCTTTACTATATTAGAGATGAGAGAAACACTGTGCTCATAAAGTAAGAATGGGAGGGAAGAAAAAAGGAACATTTGGAGAATATGAGAGAGTTCTTCAAAATCACAATTCTCATTAACAAAATAATCCATATAATGATTAACAGGGGAGAAAATAATTCCAAAGGTAAATCATGCCACAAGGAAATAGAAATGAAAAGTAGAAAATTATAAAGTTTAAGCTCTATCTAAGATGATCAACTTTCCATTAATAATAGTTACAGAGACAAAAAGGAGGGTTATTAAAGTGAATGTATTGTCAAATAAATAATACAAAACATTTCCTTGAGCCAAGAATTTTTAAAGCTAAAACAGTGTTGTTGTTCTGGTATAGTACATTGGAAACACCCCCACATATTAGCTTGTGCGTGTGCACACACCCAACACTCATACATACAAAAATAGATAAATTGGAAAACAAAATATACTAGTAGGAAAAGGTACATACACAGGCAATAGAATCAAAATGGTTACCTTGAACATAGACAACTCCTTCAAAATGTGCAGAAATGAGATTTTGGACCTAAAATTCTCAATGTAGCCAGCGAAGTAGTACAAATAATGAAGAATAAATATGTATTTAGATGTGCTCAAACTCAAAAAATTAGTTTCTCATGAAATCTTCTTCGGAACTTCAAGTAAGATGTTGTTACCTGAAAAACACCAAGGAAATCCCAGAACTTTGATTGAAATGGGCCTCGAGAGGATAACAAAAAAAACAGAGAAATGTAAGAGGACAATTTTTAGGAGAAAATGAAATAGTAGTTCTAATTTATAAAGTTAAATTTAATAAAGTTCCTCATGAAATTGATAAGTAACATAATTCTTAAACTATTTCTTGCCTTCTGAAATATAGATGCATAAAATATAAGGAAATGGACAAGATATTTCTTGGACAAAGGTGGAATATTAAATTTAGAGCATACATATCTATGTTTGCTTATTCTGTATCCCTAACTCTAACAACAGTACACTATGTATTTTAAAAACCAAGATAAATGGAAAAATAATTTAAAAAACGACATTAGAATCAGACAAGACAATGGTAAACTAATAAACAGCACATTAGACCTAAGCATCGATTCATACACTAAAAGGCAAAAACTGAGAATCACACTATAGAACTGCTTGAGTGTTCTAGGTTTGGAAAAAACAAATAGTTTGGCATATAAAAAGAAATGGTAAAATTAGAAGGACTGTTTGAAAGATTGATTAAGCAGCAATGAAAACCACATTGTATTCTTTTGTAGAGTTGGAGGACAGCCTCATTCCAACACAGGAAAAAAAATATTTTATTGTGCTAAAATGGTAAAGTAATTCTGGACTTGCCTATTGGGCACATTTGAAGGCGAGTGCAATGTGTTATACTGACAGGGATTGGACGGCGTGCTGGACTCCCAGAATGCTGAAAATGAAGCGGTTACCTTCCATACAAAAGGTCTCAGGATTTTTCTTTGAGGAATTGGCCCAATATGACAGTAAGGTCCTGGGAGATCTCCCTAAAATGAACTTAATGGGTGACAAGATACACTGATTCATTGTTTCCCAATCAGTTTTTTTGTGACAGAATAAAAACCAACAAGAGTAAAAATAGAGGTCTAGGGATGCAGGTGATATCTTTTTTCTTTGTGTGGAAGTGCTACTCTGGCATGTTAATTTTATGAAATTTTATCAAGCTGAATACTTATATACTATTCTTTAACAAAAATTAAAAATAAACTAAAAGATGCAATAAAAAAGATCAAAATAATGCCAAGTAGTTACTGGCAGTGACATAATGCTTCAGGTAATTATTTCCTTTGAGTTACTTATTTCTGTCAGAAAGTCGAAAGATAAATAAGTTGGATGCCAGTTGAGGGAAAAAACAAATCTCAGAAAGGTGTAGAATTTCCCTAAATTTGCACACCGACTTAATACTATGAACATGTCATGATTCTGGTTCGCATATTTTTCTGGAGGCTGTAAGGACAATTGTTTATTATGTTCCAAAATTTTTCTCTAACAAGAAAGACTTCTAAAATGTATTTTCCTAATTTCTTCAACTAAGATTTGACTACACATTTGAAACCTTAATCTCATAGAGGTGTTTCCTACCTGTGTTAGATTCACCTTCTAATCTGTGAACCTTTGATTTAGGATTCATATACAATTGCCTCAGGGCCTGCTCTGCACTGTTACACTTAGATCGAAAACTCTTACAGTATAGAAACCATAAGCACAGGATTTATCACATGGATGATACCTTATTGAACAAAATATTTAAAAGGAATGAGGAAAAGTATGACTTTCTAGGCTTTTTTTGCTGAGGAAAGGGGCGGTCCTGAATTATTTCCACATGAATTTGAAAATAAATACCTGTGCATTGACACTATGCAGATGAATTTGTATCTACCATGAGAAGGTAACTATCTAAAGGAAATAATGCTAGTTTATTCTAACACTTGATTTCTTTACTGTGGTGAGTTTGGCCAGTTCTGACTCCTGTACTATTCTCAAATTTCTGCTTTCGAATTGAGAAAGCCTTCGCACTTCCCTGCTCTTATTCGACAGTTTGCAGAGAGCCCTCCTGCTGGAAGCCTGGCAAAACTCCATGTCTTCCTTGCTCAAGGGTCCATCCTGCTGTGTGCCATTAAATATGGAAATGTTGATATTTGTGGATTTTGCTAAAATTGCATGCCCCTAAGCTCAGACACCTAAGAGAATATGCAGATCTTCCTACTGAAAGAGCCGAAAAGAACCACGGATGAGCTGCTATTTGGAAGCAACTGAGCGGGGAAAGAAAGAGCAATCTCTTTGCTCTCATTCTTGCCGCTTTGCTGTTCATTCTCAAAATAGAAAATTTTATTATGTGAATCAGGCTTCCTAAATTTTCACAGGGTGAAATCCAAACACCCATCTACATAAAACACTAGTGGTGAACCCAAGGTAATGCACACTGTTCTACAGAGCCTGGCTCTGGGCTGCCAGTGTGTCCTCACAAGCCACTCTGTTCAGTAAGGATTCCAAACACCTGGGGAAGCATTTCGATCACTATAGCACAGATAAGGCGGTTGCTTATACATAAGGTGCATCCAATTGATAGAATAATGTCACTGATCTAACTACATTTAATTGCAAATTTCACAAACGCGGGTCAAATTTTCCTCTTTGCCTAGAATCGTCTAAGGCAGTGGAGGCGAACCTGTGGCACACGTCCCGCAGTGAGTGCACAGAGCCTTCTCCACCGCCAGCAAGCGAGAGAAGTGTGTGAGTTGTTTCTTCTAAACTAAAACCTCAGGATTCCGGTTTAATTGCGGTGTTGGCGCTCTGTGGTAGCTAAGTGGGTTTGGGGTTGCAGTGTGAACACTCGGTCTCTCACAGGTTTGCCATCCCCACTCCAAGGACTTGACATCAACAAACACGAGTGGATCCCCTAGGGCACAAATGGTCAGATGGCCTACCAGGCTGGGATGTATAAGACCGAAAAGCCAGAGAAAGCAGTGTTTTTAATCGAATACGCCAAATGCTCTGGATTTGTTCACTTAAATCATTTGTGGCTTCTCATTTACCAAGAGTGTGTCTGGTGTCTCAAGAAAGGAGATCATGAAGCAGTCCGGGTGGTTTTCCTGAACTCATGAATTCATCACCATACTCGCCACTCTAAATTCCCACCAGTGGAAATTTCAAATTTAACTTCCACAAGGATGCAAGATTGCAATCATGCTTAAGTAGAACAGAAGGCAAGCCTGCTCTGAAGCTCAGGCTAAAAACTCATTCCCTCTTACATTTTCCAACTTTAACTATGTCAGTTCACATTGTCCAATGTCACTCATCAAAGATTTCAGTCAAATCAATGGATTACACTTAAATAATTAAAATGACAAAAAAGAAAACCCTCTGATATAAATTATAACCCCACCTGTTAGCGAATGCCCGAGGTGAATTAATAGTTCAAAAATTTAAAACCGGTTCTGTAAAATCAAAACCAGGAAGGTGGTAAAGTCTAAATTACAGCCAAATCTATTTGACCTTGTGAGTTAATTTAAATCTCTCAGATTCAAACAGGAATCTGAATTTTTTTGATAAAAATGTCATCTTGCATCAAAAGACATATTTTGGTACCCTACATCAAAGCATTCTGTTTCCTCTAGTAGAGATGGGCGTATTTGAAACATTGTTACCCTTTGCCCAAATTTAAGAAGTTCATAAAGCATTTCTATGGAAAGATAGAGAATTCTCCATCAGGCGCTTTGAACACCTTCTTCTAAATGTGTCCTCTGTTTTAGCTTCTTGTGGTGGGCACATTCTTAGATTTTGCTCTCTTCTGTCAGCTGTTACTGGGCTTCAGTCACTTTTTGATCTAGTAACAACATCAATACCTCTCCCTTTTTAAATACCATCTTTTAGAAAAGGATTTATTTGGGTGCTTCATCGTTGTAACATATTGGATCTGGAATAAAGGGACTAAAAGAACTGCAACACCATAACTTTAGTTTCTCCTTGAAAGTGGGCTGCTCTACAGATAGGACAGTTGAGGGATGGTTATAGATCATCTATGCTAATGGGTGCTACCAAAACTCCTTATGGGATGTTGGGGGAAAGAATGTTTTCCCAACAAATGGAGTAAAAAGAAAATAGTAATTAGAAGTTGCTGGTATTTATTAAGAAATCATTAAGCATAGATTTTGATGAAATTTTAAAATTATTAAAATACAACAACAAATATATTGAGAAATAAGGTGAAATAACATTATGGATATGGTTGGTTTTAAGATGCAAAACATATTTTAATTTTAAAGAGAAAATTGCATATACCTTCCTCATAATTAGAAAACAGGGAATGTCAAAACTAAAAAAAAAAAAAAAGAAAAGTAAAAAAAGAGAATAAAATGAATAAATTCCAATGTATGATCGCTCATATTCCTGCCTCTCATACAGCCAGCCTCAGTATATTGTTATGACTAAAGGCAGATTGAAAAAAAAAAAATAATTCAGCAGAGATGAAGATGGCCGACCAACAGGTCTAAGTATGATTTGAAACAATCACAATAAATTTCCAAGTACTAGAAAATGTGCAGTTCAGATCACATACCACCTGAAGGAGATTTCAAAGAGTAAGTTGTTAAACCATACTGGAAAAAGGCTAGATGCAAATAGGTGCTCTAATGTAGCTTCTGAGAAAACAAAACAAAGCAGAGCGTGCTGCTTGACTATTGGTTAATGATGGAAAAAGTAGGAAAAGGCAAACAATATCATCCTGCTAGACTAAAGAGAATCGCAACAAGACAAACGAAATCTTCTAAAGTATGTAGAATGTGTTATATTAAGAGAAGAGTGTATCATTACACTAGGGATATTGTAACATGTTCTAATATCATAAATATCAGCAGAAGCAGAGTGAAATCAACACAAAAGTGTAGAAGAAAATCAGAGAATAAACTTACTTGTAATTTATACGTTCTTTAACCTGAAAAACAAAACAACAAAACAAACAGAAAAAAACAGAAAATGTATATAAACCTACATTCTGGTAATGGTTTTATGTACTTTAAGAAGAATTTAAATTCACATAAAATAATCTCGAGTCCGAATTTAAAAAATAGACATGAACCAAAAATGGAGAAATAAAAAAGAGAATAGGTAGAATTTAGAGGGAAAATAAAATAATTAAGAAAGAAAAAATATCCTAAATTAAGAATACATTTCAAGAGAAAAGAGTGAGTAAGCACATACTAAAATTTAATAAAACATTGAAGAAAGGCAAGAAAACAGTTCAGAAAATGAAAATAATGAAAAATAGATTTAAAATTAAAAAAAATAATATAAGACCAAGTAGTGGAGATGAAAGACAGGAAAGAAGGAATTATATTGCCATAACTGGAGTCTTTACAGAAGGTACACAAATCAATGGAACAGAACTAATATAATTTAAGTACACTAATACAACAAAATAAACATAGTATAAGAACATTTGATATTAAAAGTATCTTTCATATGAATAGATATGAATGAACTTTCCTTACCTGGTTAAGAAATAAAGATGTCCATTTGTTCTCAAAAGATAATATTGATTTGTATATTGCAGATAAAAAATACAAGTAAAACAAAGATATGAATAAATGTATGACAGGTAAATGCAAATAGAAAAAAATAATGATAGCATTCTGATGGGAAACACCATAAAAGTTAACCTAAAAACTGTTAAATGAGACAACAAATGATACTCTGCTGTTCAACTCCGTATTATAGGTATTTGTCAATGCAATCAGACCAGAGAAATTAATTAGTGGACTAAAAATGAATAAGGAAAACCATTCTATCTCTACTTGCATATATGATAGTATGTCTAGAAAGCCAGATAATCAATAATAAAACTAAATAAACTAATAAGAGTTCAGAAAAGTATTGGGATATAATATCAGCACACATATAGCAATAGCTTCCATGTGGAAAAACAATAGACTGCTAGCAGACAACATGCTCTGGAAACCTTATTTACAATTGTAAGCAAGAAGATTAAATATTAAGAATAAAATGAACACAATCTATAAAACTATGAATTTTTTTCATCTCAAAAATTAGACTTGAAATAATAGAAATATATCCTTTAGTTTTAGAATAGGTGATTCAACTTTATAAACATGCTTAGTCTTATTAAGAACACATAAATTCATTGTAATACAATGAGGTCACCATCCAATATCTTATGGAGTCAAACAGTTTGATCCTACAATGCATGTTGAAACTTGAACATACTATAATTTCCTAGCAAACAATGAAAACAAATGCTGCAAACAGGCAATAGCCTACCAGACACTAAAGCATATCTTCATAATTAAAACAATATGGTGCTAGACATTGAAGATGCAAATAGACTATTAGAATAAAATAAAAGTCTAGAAACAGATCCAAGTACATAGGTAAATTCAGTGTAGGATATAAATGGTGTCTCTAATCACTGGGGTCAAGATAGATTTTTTTTTTTAATAAAAGGTGCTGAGACAACCAAATATTCACTTTGAAAAGAAAAAGTTAGATATGTTTCTCATATCGTAAAGGAGGAAACTTCAAATGGTTTTGGTGTGCCAGTACTAGAAGAAAACCTGAGTTAATTTTCTCCATATTTGAGCTTGTAGGGAAAGATTTTCTAATAATAATTCAAAATACAGGAATAATAAATGAAGGATATATGAATTTGATTACTATGCAAGGAAAACCATGATGGTAAAATTACCATAAATGTCAGTTGAAAAACTAGGAGAAAAAATTGGAAACACATATCAGAGATACAGAACTCTAGTATTTTAAAACTACAGAAAAATTTCAAACCTAATAAAAATGAGAAAAAGCACATAGCAAATACCTTTAACACACTCTAGTACCAATAAATAGCAACAAATAATTAAATAATAGAGAAGAGATGACTCTTCCACACAGAAAATTTCAATTAATAAATATAAAAGTAAACAAAGAACTATAAAATTACCATTTGGCAAGTAATACATTAATAATTATTATTGCAAGATTCAATGCTGTATGCTGTAATTGATTTTATATATGATGGTTGAAAATTAGAGAATAAATAACATATTTGTAGAATTTCAAATGATTTCCCAAAGAACACTAAACAACTACAATACTAAAGCTACAAGAAAATTGTAGCTTTTGGGTGTGACAACTTGCTGGATACCACCTTAAGCCAGTGAGTACAGAGGACTAATTATCTATATTATACAAGGAAATTTAAAAAATCACTACCCTCAAAACCAATAAAAAATGGGCAACTGAAAGAAATAAATATCTCTCAGAAGTACAAATGGACAACAAATCTATAGAAAATGTTCAATATCACTGGCCATTAGTGAAATGCCAATTAAAACAATGTTAAGATTCTCTCTCACTCCAGAAAAAAAATGGTGATCATTAAAAAATCAAATAATAACAAAAACAAGTGAATCTGTGGGGAAAAAGGTGTCTTTCTACATTGTTGGTAGGCGTGTAAACTGGTACAACTTCTACGAAAAGTAGTATAGAGATTCTTCAAAAAGTAAACCTAGAGGCTGGGGATTTAGCTCAGTGGTTAGAGTGCTTGCCTTGCAAGCACAAGGCTCTGAGTTCAATTCCCAGCACCAAAAAAAAAAAAAAAAAAGTAAACCTAGAAATTCCCTTCAACACTGCTATGCTCCATCCAAAAACGATGAAAGAAATCACCCACAGTGATACATGCACACCAGTGTCTATAACAGCACAACTCATAAAAGCTAAATCTTGGAAGTGGCCTATATATCCATCAACAGACAAATAAATAAAGAAAATGTGCTACTTATCCATACTGGAGTACTACTCTCTCATAAAGAAGAATAAATGTGAATCATTTGTAAGAAAATGGCTGCACCTTGAGACCATAATGCTCAGTGAAATAAATCAGTCACACAAGCTTAAATATCACATAACTTCTCTTATGTAAGAAGTCCAAAGTACAAATAATTTAAAAAATAAAGTAAAAGATAGACAATAGGAAACAGACAGGCAGAACTTTTACAAATGGGAAAGGAATCTAGAGGTGGAGAGAGGGAGGAGGCAGAGGAGGAGAGGGAAATAAAAAGAATAAAGACAAATACATGTACCTATTCTCAAAGATGAATGTAAACATTGTATACTGCAAACAGGTACTAATAAAAATAAACGTAAAAATAAAAAGTAGCAATGATACATATAACTCTTAAAACAAATGAAAAATTAAATCCTATGAATAAAAATTCATAAAAAATAAAGCATGTTGACGTGCACCACTAGATGAGAGTTAGTGAGATGAACACAGGAGTCCTCCGTGATTCCCGCCACAACCTATTCATGTGAGACATTCTGTAACATAACTAACCCGCACTCTTTAAAATTTCAAGGTCACAAAAAAAAAAAAAAAAAAAAAAAAAAAAAAAAAAAAAAAAAAAAAAAAAAAAAAAAAAAAAAAAAAAAAAAAAAAAAAAAAAAAAAAAAAAAAAAACCAACAACAACAACAACAACAACAAAAAACTGCAGTCCTCGGGGTTGGGGATTTAGCTCAGTGGTAGAGTGCTTGCTTAGCAAGTGCAAGGCTCTGAGTTCGATCCCCAGCAGCTCCTCCTTAAAGTACAATACTAACAAACTGTCATAGATTGGAAGATACTAAAGAGACATGAGACATGAGTGCTCTGTCAATCTTCATTTGGATCCTGGGAAAGAAAAAGGACATTTGGGGGAAACCGGTGAGATACAAATAATTTCTGCAATTTAGTTACTAGTGTTGTAATAATAAAAATGTCTTTGTTTTTATAATTGCTTGATATACTTATGAAAGTTGTTAGTACTAGGAAAACTGAACAGTATGTGTGAACCCTGAGTACTTGTTTCAACATTTCTAAGTCTGAAAATATTGAAAATTAAAAAAAAATTAAAAACAGTGCAAAAAAAAGCATGAACCAAATATGAAGCAAATTAAATTGGCATGGTTTTGAGCAATTAGCGAAGTGTAGAAAATCCATTTGAACATTCCCATTCAAGCAGCAGAGGCTTAAGGCATTAGAAATTTAGAGAGCCTAATACATTCATATCAAAATACTTGTTCCTGCAGTGAATCATAATTGCATGGCATTAATCATGTAAATGATACTTATGCATATTTAGCATTTGGAGTTTACATATGGACAAGGCATTGAAGGTTTGAGTATCATTATAAAATGTAATGCAGTTATTCCTATTCTCATCATAAAATTATACATACCACTATCATAAATTTTAGGTAAAATGAGAAGTGAAAAGAATAGTACATTTTTATTAATACAACTCAAAACAAAGAAGTTATGAACATTTTTATGGTTGAGAGTCAGTTATAATAAGTAAATCTGACAATAGAATGACATTTCTATATTAGAAATATGAAGCGGGGGATAGAGCCAACAAATTGTTTCTTAATTTAGCATGGTAAAAATTTTAGAGAGCATATCTAAGGTTCATAAATCAAAAAGCATATTTTTGACTTTTTGTGAATATATGTGGTTGTCAGCATTGTAATTGAAATGAATTATTATGTGATTTTTAAAATATTAAAAAGACATAATCACATCTAATAATGTTAATACTCCTTAACATGATTATCATTATCTTCTTTTGTATCATAGAAAACTTATTCTAGATGGTAGTGCTCAAAGGTCATTTTATTTCCATCCTAATACTTATTGGATGATACTCATATAATCACAAAGATATTCTTAAGTATTCCAGGTAGCTTAATATTTGATTCTCTGTATTTCAATAATACTTTTTTTCACTAATTCCATGAAGCAATTAATCATAATCATTATAAATTATCTTAGGAATATCTATTTTCTTTACTAAAATGGGAGTACCTCAAGATCACGTGTTAGGTGTCTTACACACGATTGTACGTCTAAAATTTAGAGTGATGAAATACTGTTGGCTTTCAGTATCTGTAGGGCATTTGTTCAAGACCTCTCCTTCCCAAATCCTCGTGGACACCCAAATTCACGGGTGCATAAGTCCTATGTGCAAAATGGCATAGTATATTCATATAAACTGTGTATATCCTCCTGTGTACCTTAAAACATCTCTAAACTGTAAAATACTGAATGACTGAATGTAATGCAAATTCCATTTAAAATAGTTCTTAAACTATATTGATTAGGAAATAATGAACAGAAAATATCTATAAATGCTCAATACAAATGAAATTAAATATATATATATATATATATTTCATCTGTGGTTGGTGTAATCCACAAATTCAGAACCTGTAGATATGAGATGCTGACTGCATGTTTTTCTTATCCATAAATATTTATAGAAACTAAAGATGACATCTGGCCTTCTGTGAGAATTGCAGAGCATCCTCATCTAGAAGAAAAGGAAGTCAAATCCTGGAATAATTGTTTTGATTCCATTACTGTTTTGATTCCATTAGTACAGTGCTGTATGCTTCAATCATTTACTCTTTCATTTCAGAATAGAAAATGATTTGACATAAACTCCCCTAAATTGATATCTAGTATTCTTCTGACTCTGATTACCTTCCATAATTAATACTTGTTCAATGGTAGTGAAAGGCAAAACCACCAGGTATCTATGTGCTGTTATGGATTGAACTGTGGCCCCAGAACATGTTGATGTATCCACCCCCAGGGAATGTGAATGTGACCTCACGAATAGTCTTTAAATATGATCCAGTTAAGCCACTAAAATTGACTCCACTTCAATATAAAAGAGGCCTTTGTACGAGGTCAAAATTTGGACACAGAAATAGACATGTATACAGGAAGAAGCCATGGGAAAACTGGAATGAGGCTGACATGTGGAAAGAATATTCCAGAAGCGAGTTGAGAGGTCTGGAACACACCCTTGTCTAGCATCTTCAGAAGGAGCAACACCCCAAAGGCACCTTAATCTCAGGCTTCTTGCTTCTAGATTTGTGAGATGAAACATTTCTGTTGTTTAGGTTATAGATTTTCTGGTAGTTAGGTGAAGGAGCCCTCTGAAATTCATGGAAAAAATACTGAAGTAGATGATCTCTTGTCTCTTTCCATTTTTATTACTTTGAGATTTTAAATGTCTTCTCCATGTTAAGATCAGAGTTTATTACAATTATGATTTTCAAAAAAAACTCTATTATTCATTTTCTCAGCATACTCTGATTGAACATCTAGAGTATTGTTTTTTTTTTTTTTGTTTTGTTTTTTTTTTTTTTTTTTTTTTTTTTTTTTTTTTTTTTTTTTTTTTTTTTTTTTTTTTTTTTTTGCTGGGGATCGAATTCAGGGCCTTGTGCCTGTGAAGCAAACACCCTAACCACTGAGCTAACTCCCCAGCAATTACTGGTAGAGGTTGACTTGTGTTTGCCCCAAAGACTTTGAATGTGACCTTCTTTGGAGAAAGGGATTTTGTAGATGAAGCTCTTTAGAGTAGGTTTCAATCCAGTGATTTATAATAAGGGCTGATGTGGACAATGGGCCAGGAATATGCACAGAGAGAACAAACAGCACGCGAGGATGAAGGCAGAGATGGGCGTGATGATTCCGTCAAGCCGAGGAATTCCGAAGATTGCCAGCCAACTGCTGCGAGGTAGGAGAAAGCACGAACTGAGTCTGAGTCTGCCTTGTATCTTAGGAGGGACCATCCCTGTTGATACTCTGGCCTTTCAGTCTACAGAACTGTGAGACAGTAAGTTCTCACCACTGAAACCACTCGGTTTGTTGTAACACCAGCATTAGGAAACAATTACAAATGTTCCAACATGGATAAAGAGTTGGTCCTCAAAAACTTAAAGTACAAAGAGGGAAGATAGACTCGTAAACAGATATTACAGGACAAGAGGCCAAAATAACATTTTCTTAGAGGCTACCAGTCAAGGTTTGCTGAGTAGGGAATTCAATCCGGCTACCCCTTTTTTAATTGTGTTTTGCTTTAAATATTTTAAGTACTCAATTCAACTGGAACCTTCCAGGAATATTACTTGATATCTAATCTCCATTTCAGAATAAAATGTCTCTTCTATGCATCTCAGAGAGTCACATGCTTCCCGTACACTAGCACTCATAATAATGCATTTTTATCTCTGCAAACTGTACTATACACATTGGCATTATTTGATCCCATATCTGAGAGTGATTCCCTGGAAGAAAAGGCCAATATCTGATAGTTATCTATGTTCCAAGCTCATACAAAGATGATGATGTCATTTGGTTGAATGAATAAATGAATCAACATCATTTAGATATTTGTAAAATATCATCTGAATGGGACACAAGGTCTTCACTAACATGCAGAAATGTCTACCATTGTTATAGAAATCTAGTGTGAATTCAAAAAAGAATGAATAACTCTATGAGATAATTTTCTTTTTACTACTCCATTTCCTTTTCTTGGTTCCTAGCACAGGACCCGGAACAGCATTCCACTTGTTTGAATGACGGACTAATTGATCGATTATTGTGACAAATAATAAATGCTGGTTGCCAAATTATAACTTCAAACAACTTGCGCCATTCAAAATTCAATTGAACTGTATTCCTAGGACAATTTAATCCTGGGGAAATACAAGAGAAAAATTACCTGAACTGCCATTCTGTTCTAGGCATATTTCTATTTAGGAATAATGCAAAAATCTTTTGAGTCTAACTGTGGTTGATATAGATCCCTCAAGGAAATTTCTCTCTCTGCTACGGTAACGACATGCACAGTGTCGCGACCTGTGAATACACCTGTCCCCCTTTTCGGGAATAAAAGAAAGACTATGATGGTATCACCTCTGCTCTGAGTGGGCGGAAGTATCTGGAAATCAGCATCTACATGCAACTTCTTTCTCGAGTGCTCTATCTGCTGTTTGAGCAAGAAGGATGCGGATGTTAAGAACAAATCCTCCATACAGTCATTTAATTTTATATTCCTCCCACTTATCTCCGGGGCACCCTATGCTGTATTCAGACAGTAGAAAATGATATGCAGACTTGGGCCCAGGGTATGTTTTGCCCTGTAGTCTACGACAACTCAGATTACTATGAATTCAAAAACAAAGGGACAACCTGGCGGGAATCCTGGGTTTCTCCTCTGGTCCTGCCTCTTAACCTGCCATTTGAGGTGAGGAAGCTGTACAATACAGAGCTACTATCTGCACTTTATGAATGATCATTTTAACGTTTCTTTAGTTACATCTAGCCTCTTCACATTCTTTTACCTCAATCTGATACCAAACTAATCTTCTTGAAGTAGAATTTGTTTCACGCAAATGGTTCCAAAATCTTGCAATTTATTAGACCAAAAAAAAGATCTACAGTCATTCTTTGATCAGCTGTTACATATTTACTCTCCTTGGAAAAAATCTCTAATTTGTTAATATAGTATTAATCTTTACAGTCAATTCCATAAATGCTAAGATGAAAAACACGGAACTGTGTTTTAGAAGGTGAAAGTAGAAATCCCGAGACCTGTAGAGTTAACTCTAGTTATTTTCGGTGTTTATGCTCTACAGGAATGCTCTGAATATCAAATCAGTGAATACTGAACCATCGTTTCTATGAGAAAGGTAGGATTAGGTTTCTGGAATCTTCTGTTCATGAGCCACCAATGTGTATTTCTGTTCAAAAATAACTTTATTTTTATGTTTTATTTATTAACTTTGGGTTCACGACCAACAGCACAACAACTCAAGCCTGCATGAGGCTTATTTAACGCATGTACTTTCTCAAGGAAGTCTGTCAGGTCTTGGGATCAGGAGCACTAGATGACACTTCAGTGCTATGCTTACTGCAGCCATTTTGACTAACAAGATCAGCATTTAGAAAGTATAAAAGTGCAACATGTGTGAAAAGGACAGACCAAAGAAAGGAGAGTTGTTTACAGTAAGAGAACTGAGACAGGAAGGTAGACCTCAGTAGGGAGGAGCGTGCATTGAAGAACTCCACACAAGGCTCCAGATGACCAGGAAAACAGCAAGAAGGCTGAAAATGCATTTAAGTTTGCAAATAGGAATCATAAAGAGTGAGGATACGCATATGTGAATGGATGGGAGAAATTATATCACTAATAGTGAATGACCAAAAAAGGTGCAAAACACAGAATATGCTACCTGTGCTTGTGAGATTTGGAAAACATTCTACCGAACAAATAATAGATGAGACAAATAGTGTTCTGTCAAGTAGGCAAAACCTCCCTTCTTCAGTCAAAGACAATAACAGTCGTTAATGATGATGATGATGATGATGATGATGATGATGATGATGATATGAAGATATGCTTTGTGAAGTACAAGTAGTTGGGTAATTTGGGGGTTTGAATCTGCTATGGGAAGAATTTTGTCTCCAAAATCTCCTAAAGTGAAGCTCCTACTGTGCCCCCAAATATGACTATATTTGGAAATAGAACCTTTAAAGTTGTTGAGTAAACTTGAGGTTGTTAAGGTTCCCTAATCCAACCCGACTGATCCCTTTACAGAAAGGTGCGACGAAGACACAGAAGGAGACACTAGGGGCCTGTGTGCAACAAGAAAAGACCACGTGCGGGCACAGCAAGAAAGTGGCCATCAGCGAGCTAGGAGAGAAGCCTGGCAAGAAACAAACTGGCCAACACCTTGATTTGGGAATTCTAGCCTCCACAAGCTGTAGAAAGTATATTTCTTCTATTTAAGTCCCTCAGTCTGTGGCCTTCGGTACTGCAGTCCTAGAAAATTAAAATATCCTTTATCAATATTTTCTTTTAATCATGTATATTTTTATATTCATAATTATTCACTAACATAACTTGTGAGCTTCCAGTATTTATTTATTTATTGGCTATCTTGCCTCTGTATCATGCCATACAATCTCAAGGCAGTTTCTTTATCTTCGCATATCTCCCATTCCCTACTTTGAGATAGCACCTATCTTGATATTTTGTGAAAAACTTTAAATATTTAAAGAATAATTATGTCCTTAAAAATATTTTCCGTGATCTATTCAAATCATGTTGTATGTTTTAACAAAAGAAAAAAAATACTGTATTTAAAGAAGAAACTTCAGAGAAAATATTCTGTTAATATCTAACTGAAATGAGATTCATATAAGAATTATGAGGCCTAATGAAGCTAATTATTCAAGCAATGATAAATTGGTTGATACTTGTAAAAGCCATTTTCTTTTCCTAAAGTCCCCTCTATCCCTGTACTGGACCTGTAGGATATGTGGTGCCTTTTACACAGGACTATACTAGGTGACAGGAAATACTAGAACTTTCTTCCTATGTGCCCTCTTAGCAACTTCTCTCTGGCTTTGTCACAGCATTAACCAAACTCAGTTGAATTGATCTCGGTATACATTTAACTCTTTGATAGGAAAAAGTAATACTCAGCACACAGACCCAGGCTTCAGTACTTGTTTGGTAGTTAATGGTTACTGAATGAATCAATACACATAAGAACAAATATAACAATATGTTTAGCATTTCGTGCCGAGATCTTTGATTCCTGTGTGGAGAGAAGCAACCCCAAATACTTTTCAAAACATTCTTAAAGTTCTGGGTCTACAGTATTAGCAGTAAGTGTTATGTGGCTAAGGTGCCTATTGGTTGCAAGCTGTTTCTCTTGAGACATTTGCATTTACAAATGCTTAATAAATAGGTAACATGCAAGAGATTCATAGCTGGGTAGATGCCTCTGAAAATCGAGAAGTATATTATATTCAGGACACATGACGTGATTTTTGAAGAAATCTCTCTTCAGAATTTTCTGTAAGTGACCTGGCAGCAATTATTTCACCTGATACACGCTGTTTACAGTATTCCTGCGACATGACCTGAGACAGTTGGAGAAGCCGCCCTACAGAGGAACTTAGCACCACAACTGTCATGTTTTCCTTTTTGGCCAGGGATTTAAAATCTAACCACAAATACACCCAGCAATCCCACCGTGACTGGCGTCCTCTGCTCCGTGCACTGCTCTTTCAGCATTCTGGGCAAGGTCAATCAATCAGTTTCTTCCACCAGGAACCAAGCGGTCATGACATCACCGCCAGGCTTAGCCTCGTTCGAGAAAACCAACTGAGCTTGACCAAAATGAGCAGCAATTTATTTTCAACCAGGGAGGCTCAGTCTCTGTAGGGTTTTAAATATCAGTCGCTACTGCTGTGTGGGTCCGGGACTAGCTTTGCAGAGACAAGGAGGGAAGGGGAAAGGAAGATCAATGTGCTCATTTTCAATAAATCACTCAATGAATCCAGGTGGAATTCTGCAGCTGTGGGTGGAAAGCAAAAGGAGATCATTATTTGTATTTAAAAGTGCAAAAGCAAAATCAATTTTTTAAATCAAGGTTCGGGAGGACTGACTGACGAAAGAGTAGATATATAGAGAGCGGTATAAATTTCAGGATCAAAAACTTTTGCCACCTCTGCCAGTCCTTCATTTTGGTAAACTCCACGTTTCTTAACACAGTCTGGAAACAATAAGTGATACATTTTTATTCCATTAGTTATTCATTTAAAAGGGCCTTTCTTTACAGGCTGTTTATGAAGAAACCTGTCTGCACCATTTTTTTTTTTTTAATTTTACCTGTAGTATCAATAGGAACTCATGAAGCTCTCTCTTTTTGGTTTTTGGAGATTATATATGTATATATATATATATGTGTGTGTGTGTATATATATATATGTGTGTATATATATATATATGTGTGTGTGTATATATATATATATAGAGAGAGAGAGAGAGAGAGAGAGAGAGAGAACCACTCTCAGTATATGCAGTCTTGTTACTTGGGCCTGATAGCACCCTCAGGCAAGATAATAATATGTACAAATATTAAATTTTCCAAGACAATTCTTGAAACAATCACAATAATAATTATAGTATTTTGCAATTCCTATTTTTGATCAGAACAATATCCATAAACCAGTGTCTCTGAGTAGACACGAAAGAAAGTATTCTCAGGTAATTAATTGCAGATGTATTTAGATTGCTGGACTTATTTATCTGTGGTCTTTTGATATTAATATAAATACACATTCATTTAAAATAAGGTATTTAATGTGAGTTACATGTATCTCAAGGTGTTTGGTCATTTGGATGGAAGTAAAAGTTATTAAACAGAACACATTATTGCACAAATTATAAAATAGAGTGAAACAGCAATTACATCGTAAGCACTGTGCGGTCAGAGCAGAAACAATTAGTGTGACTTGAAATGGCTAAGGAAGTTTGTGGGACATGAACATGAATTTGAAGAGCATCTTTTAGTATCGACAGAGGAAAATTGGCAGGACATACCACAATGTGGTAATGGGATGAACAAAGATACATTGATTGCTCAAACACCACACGTCCTTTTACAAATGTTTTTAGAATTCTGAAATCAAAGTCAGAGCTGAAATTAAAATCTATTAGGAAGGCTGTTCAAAGAAACATTTTTGGATTTTAGCCTAGACTCCTCTAGGCAATTATCCACAAAGCATTTTGAGAACCGTCCTACATGAGCGAGCTTCAGTGGCCTTGAAATTAATGAAACCTATTGTCAGTGCACCCCAATCAGGAGCGGTGCTACCTTTCCAAATGGAAAACTCCAAAGAAAGATCATCTGCTCTTCCTTAGCAAAAGATGTGATATCTATTTTTTTGTACATGTTTGCAATACATAATGTTTACATACATGGTAGGGAATTGGTTCATGTACATAGCACATTTCAATTCTTTTTTCCCTCTTCTCCCAACTCTCTTTTATTTTTCGAGCATTAGATCCATTCATTTATCTTATACCACCTTATAAAGTTAATTATCATATATACAGATTGAAAACCAGGCTTCTTAATCAACTCCATTCTCTTGCAAATTTTGAAGGCAGGAATCGTCTTGCCTTAGATTACAGTGTTCAATAAATTACTATTCCTGTAAACAGAAGGTGATGTCATTTATTATTAATTGAATTAAAATGGTAATCATGGTTATATGTAGAAAACACAAAATAATGTAGCAATGATTCATTTATATAAAAACATCAGCTATTCATTCTGTAAGGATTTATTGAGACCTTCTGTTCTCAACCCAAATTCTGGAGATTGAAGGATTAACTCAGACAAAGTCTATAGCCACAAACTTTTTACTGTTTTGTGGAAAGAAATTCAAGTAAAGAGAAAATTACATTAGCATATGATAGAGAAAAGAGCACAATATAAAATGGAAGAAATTACTAAGCTACATGGGATGCTGAAATGCAGCCTAGATCGTGGTCAAAGAAGGCTTTTCTGAGAACAAGAACTGACACCTTTCTGGAAAAACAATGTTTTCCTTCTCATTGACTTTATTCTGCAAATTAACTACCTCTATATGGGTAAAATAGCCTCTGGCCTCTCAGTTACACATTTCTCTGGAGGAAAATTACATGAGCAGATGAAGATATCGGGTCCAAGTTACAGGACTCTTGAGCAGATAACAAACATCTTATCAGAAGGTGTTTTGTTCACTGTGTTACTGAATCACATACAAATTTTAGTTCATTTCACAGTATCTTCATCTAGAACTGACCTGTTTCCGTTCTCGACTCTCAGCAACGAGCTAACCAAGCACAGGGAAGGTAAAAAGTAAACTGTATTTGCTTGTGGAAGAGCTAGTAGGCAAGCAGTAAATAACAGCCAGTTTGGGCTGGGGATTTAGCTCAGTGATTAGAGTGCTTGCCTTGCAAGCACAAGGCCCTGAGTTCGATCCCCAGCCCCACCAAAAAAAAAAAAAAAAAAAAAAAAAATAAGTAACAGCCAGTTTATCTGAATATAAAGCAGGATTAAATCAACCAATTTGGTAAAACAGAATTTTAAGTCGAACATTCTTCAAATGATATACAAATATTGTTTCCAACAATAGTGCTTGTATTTATTTATTTTTAAATGAATATCCTCATATTCTCATATCTGGATACATTTTGGGTCAGGTACTTGTTGAACATTTAAAACAAATTCTTTAGTACAAGAGTGTTGGAATCTTTTACTAATTTCTTCTTTTGTTAAAGATTATTTACATTTCAAACATAATTAAGCATTAAATTCAAATATGTAACAAAAACAAACCTGCAGCTGAACCAATAACTAGAAGCAAGAACAATGGCATGGTTTTTACAGCAAAAATATATAGGTGTAGAAAAAAGAGTTGTTAAGGGGCACAAACTGAACATGGAATATTGCATTTTCTGAAGAATAAAAATTTCTGAATATTTTACAATGTATTTCTAAATATATTACAATATATTTTAATATTGCATTAAAGGAATGTATTCTAACTTGAAGAAAGTTACATTCCTTCTAGAAAATTGAGAGTTTATTCCCTGCAAATGTAAGTATTACATATCATTTTCACTGTGATCATATATATGGATCCATTTTGCCTGTCCATTAATTCTCACTTTAATAATAATGTTGCACACATACGCACCACCACAATGTTCAAGAGAGACAAAATAATTCAAAATAAAGATTGCAGACTTTCGTAATTCACTAGCTAAGAATCCTTTGAGATACTTCAGCTCGAGTTTAAACTTTATCTTCAGATAAGTATTATAGTATTTAACATGGTAGTCTCCAGCTTACAGAGGAAAATTTAATAAGTTAGTAATTTTTCATAGATTAACAATCTGTCATTTATTAAATATGTGACGTTAGGCAGGTTAGTGTCTCCTTAGTACAGTTTCTTCATCTGAAAGTGGGAAGTATTACTGTGTCTATCTCTTACGGTTGTTGTGACAACGAAAATAGCAAATTCCAACCTATGTAAAGGGCTTGGAAGGCAGTTTGGTTATAAACATGTATGACATTTCAGCTTTTATTGTCTGCATGTAGATATGATGTTGTCTCTTAGAGTCATAGTAATTAAGTGAGATAATGTATATGTGGACGAATTCTTTATGGACCTTAAAATGGAAAAAGTCATCATTGCATGACTTATAAACAGACTGCCCCTTTGTCTTTTGCCCTGAACATTTGCGATATGGCATGCCTTTTAATCTTTCAATGTTTTCAGTAAATCTTCTGAAATTGTTTCGAGGGTTTGCATGAAACAAATTTAGAGAAAGAAATTATTTTCAATATAATTTTTCTTATTTCCACAAAAAGTTTATATTATTGCCTTTTTGTATTTACTGTATAATATTGTGGTAAGAATACAACAGATATTACCACTGTCTTTCTAAAGGAAGGAGTCGAGATAGCAAAAGGTTGCTTCAACTTATTCAAGCATTTTGTAGCATAGCTGGAAGTTAATACAAGTTTTCCCAACTCAAGGTCAGGAGATCACACTTTTCAAAAGAAAAGTCTCGTCACTGTTACATTTAAAGTAACACGGTGCACTGAAATTCTCTTCAGCAGCCCGCTTGGAGTGGCAGAGCCAAAAGGTAAAGGCTGACAGGATCCAGTTCTACCAAACCTGATGAAAAGATGATTTCTAGGACGCCAGAGGTGTTGCTGAAAGCTGTTACACCACCTGATTTGTCAAATGGATTCTTGAAGATTATTTTACTCCTGGCGTGAATAATATTTCTATAAGATTCCAGTGAAAATCAAATCAGTATTCAGCAGTCAACTTGCCCTGAATATTATGCTTGTATTATGTCCGTGTTTTCTTTCCATGTTGAAAGCACTCACACCTTTATACCACCCCTTCCTGCCCACACAGCCACTCTCTACGTGCAAGTGCAAATCATTTTTAAGAGCTGAAGCAGGTACACGAACAAGCCTGTTCACTACCCTGTCGTCTTATTCTATTGGTTAAGAGGTGATTTGTGTTCTTTAAGCTGTCAGAAGACAATGCAACGGAACTTGGGCTATTTCCAGCTGGAAAGCTATTGCTCTACTGAGGATAGAGTTTTTAGTGAGCTGATGCAAAGTAACAAGGAAACCAGTTGGTTAATTACTAGAGAATCAGGTGCATTTGACTCTGGGACTAGCTGTCATTTAAAAAAAAAATCACAGCATGTATGAATTTATCTTCTCAGTTTGATTTAATAATTTATGTAACTTAGCTTACTGTTAGCGAATGATCATAAACAGTAATAAAAAGCAACAATGAGTTTTCCTCTATGCAGAGACTACAATCTTTCTGAAAATTTTTAGTCTTAAAGGAGAAACTGCAGGTTTGGATGGGATGTCTATTCATCAATTCCTTTGCACGTTTTGTTAGGTAACCTTGAAAGGCTGGAGACAAAATACTGGTGAAGGCAGATTTATGCTTTTTTGTTCTGTTTTCCAGTAAAAAAAATTCTGGAGGCCCTTGACTTCAGATTATAGAAATATTAAGCAGACTCAGGTTTTAGCTAGGACACATCTCTTGCTCTAAAGCTTTAGCTGTCATATTTAAGCCTATGTTTAGAAGGAGACCAAATTAGTGATTTTGCCTGAAGGAGAGAGGTTTTAAGACAATGACAGAAGGTTAGATTTACCGGAGTTTTATATTTCATTTCATATAATGTTTTACAGACTCGCTTATGCTCTTCAGTGAAGAATTACAATTTTATGTGTGATAATCCATACAAGATTAATCAGGCTATTTTCCCAAGGTTCTAGCATATTGATATGCAGTACTGGATAAAGACACTTTTTGACTGCAATGCCAAAGCAAAAAATAGCAGTGTTTGATGACCCCTGCATTTCTGTAAGTTGAGGGACAGCTGTGATAATGTGTGATAGCACTTTGGTCTAGTGGTCATGTCCACAGGTCCATGAATAATGAGAGAACAGCCCACCTAGCTGAATACTTCCTGGGTTAGCAGACTTTTCCTTTATTGTAAATGAAAAAGATAGTTTACTAAGGATCCAGTTCAAATGGTGGCTCACTCAGTGAAATTGTTTGAAATCCACTTATATTATTTGTTTTAAATTTACATTCTATATGTAGGGGAGCTGTTTATTAATTCATCATTCATATCCATTTAATTGATAAACATTTCAGTTTCTAATTTTTGGCCCTTGCGTATACAGTTTCTTTGAAAATTCATGCTGAAGTTTTTGTGTTCATTTTTCTTTTCATCGTTCTTGACTAAAGTACCTATAATTGCAAATGCTGGGTTACATGGTGACTTTATGGCGTATATGTTGAGGAAACACCCAGTTATTTTCTAAAGTGACTGCACTATTTTTCCTTTCCCCAATAATATGTGTAGTTACCAGTTTCTCTACATCCTTGTCAACCCTTCCTGCTTCCTTAATGGATGTGAATGGATATCTCATCGTAGTTTTTATTTGCACTTAGCAAATGATTAATGATGTTGGGGATCTTTTCCTGTATTTATTGATCATTTACTTAGTTTCTTTGGGAAAATGCTCAAATACTTTTTCCATTTTTAATGGGGTTATTTGTTTTTTTATTGTGGACTTGTGAGAATTCTTTGTATATTCTGGATAAAAGTTCTTTATCAAATATATAATTTATAAATACTTTCTCTTGTATGATGAGTTGTGTTTTCACTTTTTTGTACCATCATTTGCAGAATAAAGTTTTCTTTTATGAAGTTGAAGTATCTATTGTTTTCAGTTGCTCCTGATTTTGATGTTATACCTAAGAATCATTGCCTAATCCCAAGTTACGAATACTCTTGTAGTTCAAAGTTTTCACAAACATTTATATATTTGAGCCATTTTCTAAAGAAGTGGATTCCTCCCTTTATCTTGTTTTTTGTAAGCAGATATCCAGTTGTTCTAGCCTTGCTGTTTGGAAGAGTTTTCTGCCCTATTTCATTGTCTTGGCACCACTCTTAAAAATCAATTAACCATAAATATGAAGGCTCACTTCTTTACTTAAATATTTGCATTAGTTTTATGTCTACCTTGTGCCATATCACTGTATCTAGAGCACTGTCATTGTTTAATGTCTTTTGAAATTGAAAAGTGAGACTCCTCCAACGATTTTGTTTTTCAAGAATATTTTGCATCTTCTGGGTTCTTTGCATTCCCAAATGAATTTTATTCCTGATATTAATGATTTCAGTTCTCACTCTTAGTTTTTTTTGTAGCATTTTTTTCTCTGTTAAATTTTCAAAGAACTAAGTTTTAGTTTTGTTAATTTTCCTTATTTTTTTTTCTATTCTCTGTTTTTATTTCTTTTTTCACCATTTTCCTTATTATTTTCTTCCTTATGATTGCTTTGGATAAATTTCCTCTTCTCTTTCCCGTTTCCTATGATGAAAAGTAAGGTTATTGATTTAAAATCATTTTATTTATTAATAGAAGTATTTGTATCTATAAATTTTCCTGTAAATATTGTTTAAATTACACACCGTAAAATTTGATATTTTATAATTTAGTTTTCACTTATCTGGAATATTTTCTAATTTTTCTGCAATTTCTTTTTCAATCCATCAATTATCTAGAAGTATGTTCTTTAATTCCCAGAAAATTACCAGTTCCCTATTCTAGGTTATTACTGATCTTTAACAATAGGATGTGGTCAGAAGCATTCCATATTATTTCAACCTTTTTGTATTTATAGAGCCTATTTTATTACCTAGGATACAATGTACTCCGAAGACATGTTTCACGTATAAAAGGAGGACTGTGTGTCTTCTTGTTGAACACAGTGTTCTACAGATGTCCAGTAGGTTTAGCTGGTTAAAAGAAATGTTCAAATCTTGTACATTCTTTTTTAAGTGTCTGTTAGTCATTTTATCCATTTTTTAAGTTTTCTTTTTTTTTTTTTTTTGGTGCTGGGGATTGAATTTAGGGCCTGTGTTTGCAAGGCAAGCACTCTAACCACTGAGCTAAATCACCAGCCCTATTTTATCCATTTTTGACAGTGGAGTGTCATCTACAAAAATTGTTATTAAATTATATGTTTTTATTTAATTATTGAATTATCTGTCTCTCTCCATGTTTTTTGGAACAGTATGTTAGAGGTATATTCATTAATAAATGTTGTAACTTCCTGCTAGATGGACCTTGTTATGCTTTTCAAATATCCACTTGGCTTGTAGTGACTTTTTTGGTTTGCAGTAAATTCTTTTTAATTTTAATATGCGCACTTTTGCTCATTTCTGGTTGCTGTTGGCCTGCTGTATTTATGTGCCTCCATTTACTCTCTGTCTGCAGAGTCTGTGCATCCATAGTGTGTTTTGTGTGTCCTACAGACTGAATATACATTTATCTTGATTTTTTATGATCCGCTAATTTCTGTCTTTTGAGTGGACTGTTTATCTACATTTAATGTTATGACTGATAGGTTTGTTTTATGCATTTCTATAATTATCTACACAAATTAGAATTATAAGGATTTTTTTTTTTAGTGTGGATATGAAATATTACACAATGTCACTGTGCTTGAGTCTCAAAATTTCCTAGTTTTTGTAGGACAAATCTCCTAGCAGTAAATTTTTGTGTTTGTCTATCTTGCTGTGTCTTTATTCTGCTTTCACTTTTGAAGGGGAGATTGACAGGATATTCCACTCATGGTTGATAGTTGTTTCTCTCTCTTTCTCTCTCTCTTTTTCTCACTCTCTGCCTCTGTCTTTCTGTGTCTCTCTTTCTATTTCTCTCCTTTAAATATGTCAATCTACACTTTGCTGCTATCTCTTATTTCTGAGACAAGGCTAACTATTAATATTATTAGAAATTTTCTAGGATGTGATGAATATTTTCTTTTGCTGCTCTCAATATTTTTCCTTGTATTGGCTTTTAGCCTTTGGATATGCTGGGGCTGGGTGTGGGACTTTCTGCTTTGATTTTACTTGAAGTTTGTTGAGCATCTTGGATGTGTAGATTATTTTTCTTTTTTACCAGATTTGGAAATTTTTTCAGCTACTACTATTCGAATATTTTTTCGTCCTTTTCTAGCTTCTTCTGGTACTTTTAGTATGTACATATTGGTGTACTTCATGGCTTCTCATTTTTTTTGTGTGTCTGTTCATTCATTTTCATTCTTTGTTCTCTCTTTTCAAGATACATGAACTCCACTGATCTGTCTTCACATTAACTGATTTCTATTTCTTCTGTTCACTTAAATATTTCTGAGTCTTTCTAATGAGTTTTTTATCTTCACCCCTTCCATTAATCTTTTATATTTTGCTTTTTTTTTCTTTGAATATGCACTATTTGCTATACCTACTTTAAAATCTTTGTCTATTTTAAAGTTTTGGACTTCCTCGTAGGCACTTTCAGTTACCTAATTTTTGTTCCTACACAAAGTTTATAAAGTCTTATTACTTTGCATATTTTAGGGCATTTTTTGCCGGAAACTAGACGTCCAGAACAATGCATTGTGAGTGCTCTACACACCGACTCCTCCTCCTGTCTTTCAGAGTCCCTCTTGTCATTGCTATGATCACAAGGCCTTGGGCATATATCTGCACACGCCTGCTGAATGCTTAGTTTGGTCTACTGCTACTAGTACATCGCCAGCTCTTACACTCCATCAGTTGCCGTAAGATTTCTAAGTCACTGTGCACAGTTACCTGGAGCCTAAATTCTTCCACCTTCTGTTTCAGTTTAAATGTGCTGCGTTGAAAGGACAGAGTGTTTCCATGTCTTGCAGTTGTCCTGACGCTAGAGGAGGACACCTCTGAGTGTCTCTTCCTCTGGTTCTTTCTGCTAAATCTCAGGTTTTCTACCACGTAATTATTACTATGAACTTCACATTGCTGACAGCTTCTTCCGAATTGCTCGCCCCTGAGTTGCTCATCACTCTCAGGAATGAACTTCCCCTACGCCACAAAATAGTCCTCTTAGGTTTTACTGCGGAGAACTGTGTTTGCATGGCCTCCTCCTGCCCTTGGACAGCACTCTGGTGACCCCGGTTTGGAGCCGGGGTCGAGACACCGGTCTGCTTCTCACAACTCGCTCTCGGGGACTCGAGTGTGATACTCTCAGCCTGGCTCTCTGGGACGGAACTTCTCAGAAGAGTGCTGAGCTGGAGCCCAGTATTCTGGGCCTGCTGCAGCTGGAGCGCAGTTTCTGAGCGCGTGGAGGGTGAACTCGAATGCCGCAGACTTCTGCTCCTCCCACAGAGACTCAGCAGAATGTCATAAATAGATGTTCCGCCATGTGCTGTATGTCTTTAGGATCGTTTCTGGAGACTTTAAAGAGTTCTTTATGTTTAAAAAAAAAAAAAAATTACCTCCGAGTCTGCTATACAATTCATGCAACTATTGTGTCCTCTTTGCCGTTCTTAAGGTCATTTCTAAAATATTCCAGTGTCGTTTTTTTCTCTTATTCTTAAGAGTCTTTCTAAATTCAGACACTGAACAGAACATACTGTGTTATTAACATTTTTTTTTGGTCACGAATTATAGCTTTTTAAGAGATAGATTTGAATATAGCTGATGAAATCACTCAAACTTCTCTATTTTCAAAAACAAAAATAACAACTTTGAGAAGAGCTCTTAGGCAAATATATTAATAGAAAAATTACAATTTCCTAATGTTTTAAGCCATGTATTTATTCTATCAAGAAAGAAATACCTGTATTTCACTTTTTACCAAATGCTATTTTCAGTTTTATGTAAATGCTGTGGCTTGGATTTGATTGGAGTCTGCCTTCTAATGGTTCACATGCTGGCGGCTTGGTCCCCAGTGGAGCAGGGCTGAACTAGTGCAAACTTTAAGAAGTGGGGCATATAGAAAGATCATTCGGTCAATGGAATCACCATTCACAGAAAAGATTAATTTAGTTCTTGAGATACCCCAGTTAGTTTCCTGATAGTGAGTTGATAGAAAGAGGGAAAGCACAGCTCTTAAATCATTCTAGCTTTCAGTCTCACCATGTAATCTCTTCCATGCAAGCTTTCTCATACATGCTCCCAGCAGTTGGTTCTAATCTCAAGAATATGTTTCATCCTGCCTGAGATCTTTAGTAAATTGCAGGAATATCCATATCCTGAAGTACATCTAGAGTTTTTCAAAAAAACAAATATCCTAATGAAAGATGTAAATTGGTAGATGAATAGTGATAATCCCAGAATCTCAGTGAGCAAGTTAGATCTGAGGTTGGCTATGATAGTCTCTCAGATTCTTTCTAGAGGCATCTGGTTTCCGGTATCCATAATAGTAATGAATTTATGGATACATCTTCCACTGAATTTCCTCCCTTCTCTCACTCCCTGATTTCCTTACCATACTTCCAAATACGCTACTTATACTGAAATATTTTCTCATGTAATTATTTTGAAAGAATCAAACAATGACATTTGCCATTTAAAAATTCTGATAAGTACTCTTGGGCAGTTTATGTAAAGATGGGGAAAGACTAATCCATGATATAGAATTTCAGTCACCATTATTGTAATTAAATTGCCTACATTTGACTTCATTCAATTATTACACTCTGAATGATAAATTCTTATTGGCTGATGACAAACTATAGTCTAAAATTCTAGTCATATCTGTTACCCGTATTTATAGCCTAGCAAGAAAATTCTGAATTTAACTAGAAATACACAATAATTTTCTTCTTGTAAGAAGTACCTTCTTGTTGGAAAGAATTTTACAGCCTTGATCGTTGAGATTAAGGGGGAGTTAAAGGGTCTCTCCCTGTCAGGAAGAAAGCAAAACAAATTAAGAGGCAATACATGAAAGTCCTTTGCTTCTCTCATGTTTCTACTCTTTCATATCGAAAAAGAAAAACACGGTAACCGAGAATGCATCTATCTTAAGACCCACATGTGATACTCTGGATGTAGCAAGTGTTGACTAAATCTTTGGCGCTGTTTTAAAAAATTACAGCAAAGCTAGATTGGTTGAAAGGAGATTTAATTAAAGAAATATCTAAGGGGAAAACAATTACCAAATACATAACTAAGCAATTGTTAATTGGAAATTTATTCTGTAAGGGACGCATAATGTAATCTAAGACTCAGAACAAAAACCAAAGTTACAGGTAAGAAGAAAGAAATCAAGTAGGTAATTTGAAGCAAGTCCTACTGGCTCATCTCTGTAATTCCATGTATTTGAAAGGCTGAAGCAGGAGAATTGCAACCTGTAGGCCAACTTGGGCAATTTAGCAAGACCCTGTCCCACAATAAATAAAGAAAAAGGACTTCTGGGGTATAGCTCATCGGGAGTGCCACTGTGTTCTACCCCCAGTGTCACACACAAGGAAGTAATTCGAGTTTTTCAATTGAAATTTCTCTTTAATTGGAAGAATGCTCCAAGCATAAATATAACTCATTTGCCAATTTTGGAGGGTTTCTGTCTCCAGTAACCCGACACAGATGTCAATGGGTTTGTCTAAAATGCAGGACGAAGCTGACAGTTGAGGTTAATGTTTTGTGTTTGTTTGTTTGTCTGTTTGTTTGTTTGTTTGTTTGTTTGCTTTGTGCCAAGGATTGAACTCAGGGCCTTGCACTTTCTAGGCAAGCACTCTAACCACTGTGCTAAATCCCCAGCCAGAGGTTAATGGTTTTGAAAGACTGGAAAAGATATGTTTAATAAACTCACAAGTTCTTGTGAAATTATCAAAAGAAGACCACAGATAAATTAACTCAATAATTTGTGGAACGTGGAATCTGTTAGTGGCCTTCTAAAAATGACATTTTGGAAGGGTTAGAGATAGAATCTACATTAGAAAAAGTGTAGATGTACGGACTCCAAACTCAATATTTGAACATAGGAAAATCCCTTTGCTCAGACATCAAGTCATGGAAAACAAGAACCCAAAACAAAAAATGAAAAGCTAGCCCATTTGGGATTGTGAATTTTTCTTTACGTGTTCTAAACTCTTTTGTAGAGGAAGTACTCTCTTCTTGTCATAAAGCAAATGTAAAGCAGACTGTTTTTGTTCATAAGCAGATCACAACCTACAAATGCTTCTTAATCTACCTTTCACTTTGACGGATAACACCCATCTCGTGAAAAGTTATACAAAAATAGATTTAAGAGCATATTTTTTTTAAAGTCTCCTTTAGGCCTTAGGAATATTTACTACCCTGGACTAAATTTTCTGCAGTAGCATGTAATTAAATGGCACTTCCAAGTTTCGAATGACAATATCATATTAAATTCAGAAAGGAAAACTGTCAGCAAAATGTAGATCATTCACTTTGTGAATTCAAGGTTCTTCATTTGAATGAACTGCTTTCTAAAATGCCCCCCAAAAAGAGAGAGGTAGATGAAACAATTGCAAAAAACCCTGATGAATTATACTGTTTGGAGAATTAAATTTTTAATGTTAACTAAGAAAAACTGGGGAAGTTAATATAGTCTAAAGAGGAACACTATCAAAGGTTCTCTTCTAGGCAGAATGCCAGAGTTTGAGCCAGCTTTCCACAGCTCTACCTTCAGGTTTTATTTAAATTGAAATAAAGCCTGTCGTCTTAGCTTTAACAGGCACAACGAAATGCACAGCTTCTTGCTCAGTTCCAACATTAGTTCCACAATTGTGTCTCGTGATATACATTTGCAAATATATGTGCCATAGTGTTTTTACATAGCTTGCCAAAAGTTATTGCTAGAACTCATTATTCAGCTAAAAAGTAAAATAAATGAATAGATATATAAATGCCTAAATAAATAAATAACACCAGTAGCTTTGCAGTTCATTTGCCAGAAGTAGTTCAGTTAGGAATTGAAACATCTGGAAATCAAACGGATGTATCATGGAAATTAGCTTGACAAAATTAGGGTCACTGGGACTTGTTTCTTTAATGACACTTTTTTTTTTTTCCTGGCAAAATCAGTCATTTTAATCTCCAATTCAGTTCTTAATGTTTTAAGCAATAGGCTTCTGGAGACCCTTAAATTAGTCAAGAAGATTTGCATTTTGATACTATTTCTAAAATCTTTTATATTTATTCAATCACTTCTCTATTTTGTTTAATGATGGGTCTTAAGTCTGAGTTATTCAGACTTCGAGACAAGTATTTTCTGTGTCCACACCTATCATGCATTCATAAAGCCTCGCATCTCTGCACATTAAGCGTATTTGTTTGTCATACCCCTCTTATTTGATAAATTGTTATATTGATCAAAACAGAAGTAATATTATCACTATATAATACTACTAATTTCCTTGAAAGTTTAACTTTCATCTCAATAATTTTATATCCTTAAAATAATTTAGATTTATGTAAAAAACTTCAAAACAGAGCATTTTAACAGATCACCTTATTTAGTAAGTAACCAATACTGATTATTTACCACATACACAGTATTACATTAGTAGGTACACGGAAAGCTGATATCAAGCACGGTTGTTACTCGAAGGTCTTGATATCTACTAGAAAATAAACGGCTCTCATTCTTAAAACGCAGCCTACTACCAAACTAAGAATGAGGACGAGGACATGGGATTACTCACATTTTCAGAAGTTTCCTGGCATTATAATTCATACCACTTGACAGTTTACTCGGAGCGTTGCCTGGCCACCACATTTGTTTATGGACTGACTATCCCCAGCATTGCTAGGGCAGGTGTCATTTCAACCAGCCAATTTTTATATAGGAAAAAAAAATTATAAAATTGTTGTTTTTATATTTCCTATTATATTATCTTATAAAAATTAACAAAAATGAAATTTTGGTCATACTGTATTTAAATAATCAGACTGGCAATTGGTTAAACCAAATTCCAAGGAACAGAATAATTCAGAAATGGTTTCAGAATGGCAGAAATTACCTTTGATGGAGAAATATTTCCATATTCGGAGGTAGCTGGATAATCAGATGAGAAATGAGATCAGAGAACGTCATAGGAGATAGAGGGAGGATTTCAAATACAAGGGCAGTAGCGGAGAAATGGGTGTGAGGAAACCAGTTGCCAGGTGTTAGCTACTCTACAAAGTGACCCACACGAATTGGTATGAAAGCTGCTGAGGTCATGTTTCTCAGAGAAGGAACAGAACAGTGGCGTATAGAATATAACATGTAGAATTCAACAGTTCATCTTTCTAGTATACCTTTCCTTAGGGTACCTTTTGGAAAATTGAAGCTACCTATCCCAGAATCTCTTCTACCCAGATTTCAAAGCAGAAACAATTTTTTCTCACATAGATGCAGTTTGCAATTGATTTGGAAGATGGAAATTAGACTTTCCCCTTTTATAGTCAGGTTTACTGCTACTAGCAAAATGCCACAGATTATGTGGCTTATATTCCACTTCAGGAGGCTAGAAGTTTGAGACGAGGTTACCAGCATCTTGGGATTCTGCTCAGGACCCTCATCCAGGTTTGTAACTGTCTGCTCATTGTGTCCTCACGTGGCAGAAGTGGTTGAGGGTGCTCTGAGGTCACCCACTAATCCTACTCATAATGGTTCTGCCTTCAGTTAGCTTATTGCCCTCCAAAGCCTTCATAGTCTAATAGTATCACGCTGACAGTTATGATTTCAACAGACATATTTTGAGGGAGCCTAGACCTTAACTCCAAGCCTTGACCACAGCTGTTGGTGGATGTATTTGCACAGCACCATTCCACGATCCTGGTTCCAGTTTTGGAGTTACTGGAGGTGATAGCAAAAGTGATAAAATTTCTGCAACAGTGTTTTGATTCTTCACTCTGATCCTGAAAGAAGTACTACCCCAAAAGATAGCATAAGTGCTGTGGATCCGGGCTTTATGGGTCCTGGAGGCCCCGGGTAGGATCCATTTTTGCAAGTGTTAAGAAATTTCTGTGAGCATATGTTTTTGGTAGGAAATTACTTTTTAAACAAATAAATAAAATGATTTTTTTCTATACATAATATCTATTTCAGCAACATTAAAAATGCTTTCATTGATATTCAACCTTTACTTTGGAAAACCATGTTTAAAATCTGCCGATTCAAGACTAAGATAATTTCTGCTAGATAACATTAGTACATATCTTTTGCACATTTTGTCTCCATCTGAGAGTTTTAGCTAAGTATGTTATTGATTATTCTCTCTGTTTAAATTATGTGAATTAAATACTGTGTGCTTCTTTTGGCTTTCAGTGGTCTATTTCGCTGACAATACTACTCCATGCAGTAAAATCTTGGCCTTCTAGAATTCTCAGAGAATGAATATTCTAAGTAGAATATTTTCCTAAATACTCAAGGTCATTATTCATTAAAACATTTATGTATCGTTATTAGTATATAATACTATAATAATATTATAAAATAGTCATCATGCTGTAGTTATTATACATAAGCTATTATAAATTGAAGGATAAAAGAATGAAATTTCAACATTATTTTAAATAGGAAAAATAGAATTTCATCATCCTAATTCATATATCTATTCTTGGGACTAAAATTTATTATATATATAGATATATATTTCCTTTCAACAATAGATTTCTGTTATTTATGTTGATTAAAATCATTTTTTAAATGAACCATGACTAACACCGCATCCTTAATATGTAAAACTAAAAACTATCCTCCTCATTGTTTTAAAAATATTGATAATAAATATTACTGTGATATTTTGGTATGCTTAAATTTAAACTTTTCCAGGGAAGACTTCCTAATCATAGCCATTATATACCTGTCTGTGAGATTTCTAATTTCAATTCCACATTTTTATTTCAACTTTCCCCTTTCCATATTAGTGATTCACTTCCCCAAATATTCAAAATATGCCTCCTATTATCCTCAATATAATTGTGAGAATCTCATAACTGTTCTAAGAGTCAATTAAAAAGACAATAAAAATTCTGACCACGTCCTCCTGCTCTCTTTCGTGCTGCAGTTGGCATGAAGGTTCGAGGGTCTCGTACCCAGCAGAGCCTGAGTAGAGAACATGGCCCTCTGGACAGGGTGTAGTACAACCAGAGCCAAGACTGAAGGTGTGTGACCTCCATGGACTCAGCCCCTGCCAAGTATGAGATGCTCAGCTAGGTGTTGTTGGGGGAAGCTTGGATTTAACTTGATTCATTTTTTTTAAATTTTGTTTTATTCATTTTTTAGCAGCATATTTTAGCCTTACATTTCAGATAACGTTTGTCTCATCTGTCTTAACATCAGTTATCTTCTGACCTTCTCATTATGTCTGTTTTCACACCAAAGATCTCCTATTTCTACGATGTTAATCTACAATGTAATCAAAATCTCAATCATGCTTTACTACTAGCCGGGAATCAGAAAATGCCATTATATTGAACAGGCTGGTGATTCCTATTTGCATCCACTCTTTGAATAAGGTTGTACAGGAAGGTTTGCTTAATAATTGTGCACATGTGTACATAAAACTCAAGCACTAAAGAAAAGAATAAAATAATAGTAAACCAAAAGCCATCCTGTTCTTACAACTTTGCCTTCCAAACTATATAACAGACATGTTTGTTTTAGTTTCTTTCCAAATTTTGGATAATTTTTTTACTCTTTTTTATATTTACCCTTCCCTCAATTTAACTAGTAGGAGTGCACCCCTACGTTTTGGTTAGGAAGCTATGACATCTTTTCTATACACTTACCTCCTCCTCTTTCTGATTACTTCCTCCACTTCAAACACCATAGTCCATTGCCGAGTTATCAAAGAAGAATATTTCTTTTGTTTTAGCAAAAAGCAAGTATAATTAGTTTGTTAACTTAGAGCCCATGAATAAATAAGCAACATCTCCCTTGTAAACCAAAAACACATGCAAATCATTAGAATTGATTTCACACTTTTTTATTTTTAAAAAGATGCTGTCATTTCACTTCTCAAAGTCTATAGATTTAATAACTGAATCATATATTATATATAGTTGTTGTAATGGTGAAGCTAATGTTTTGCATCTGTCTGAAATGGAATTATGGGACTTGACATAATCAGACACTGTCTTGCATGACTTCAGACAAAATCAAGGTCCTTTATTTTCTGTTCCCAATATTTCATTAATGAAATGGGGAATCTTTAAGACCAATGCATTTCATTCTGTTTGGGATGGAATTATATTTGTAGTTTTCTGTCTTTACTTTTCCTTAATGCTTTCCCATGGCAAATATAGACTATAGCAATTACAGCTCTTAAACCCAGTCTGTGACACATTGCCTAGCACAACAATCAGTAGGGTCTCAGTAAATATTAATGTATAACAAATTAATAGATATGACTATATTAATTTGTGAAAGTATTAACTGCCTTGATTAACTTAATTTCAATAGAGTTCAACATGCCAGAAATAAATCAGTAAAAGAGCACATCCTGTAAGAGTCTCACAGATATCAAAAAAGAAAAGACCCAATTTTGAACTTGCTTTCTGTTCAGATGTAAAATTTCTTGAAAATTTTTAGGTTTTAATTAGTATATTTTAGATTAAAAAATCTCTTTCACTTCAGGTTGGGGAAACATAGATATGTTTTTTATGTTTTTATTTTGGGTGATTTAATTATTTTCCTCTATCACAAATTCATTAGGATTGATCTTAAAGGGTACCCATTTTATCAGGGAAAAATCATGTACAAGAAATAAAACAAGACCTTGGTTTTGTCCAGATTCATACAAGATGATGTCTGGTTATTTCAAGTTCCAGAGCCATACATGTATAAATTCATTAAAGATATTAGGAGATTATTTTTCTTTAAGAATAATTACCCAGTTAATGGAAATCTACTTTTTAACAGGGAGCTATAATTATTATAAATTGTTCCATTAAATTTGTAAGTTTCAACTTTCTTTTGAGAATATTAATGTTACCTTTACTACATGTATATTTTCCACCGTTAACACTGTTGTCTTAATTTTAACATTCACCCACAATAATATTTGAAATCTGTATACATATTCTCAAGAAATGAGTGAAATATTAGAATTAGTGACTTTCTATCCCTTTTCTAACACACTTATTGTATTATATGTGAATTTTTGTTTCATAGCACAGACCTAACCTATTTGAACGTCATCGTAGGAACTTGACTTACAAGAGAAAAAAACTTGCAGAATATTTTAAAGTCCCAGTGCTGTGGTTTCTTATGGAAATGCAAACACAACTTTCCCTTCATCAGTAATGATGCACATTTTCATGTGAAATATGTGAAATAGAGCCTGGGCCTCACTATCAATGTATGAGGCCTTTCCAATGTACTCATTTTACGAAAAGAATTGATGATAGTTCATTGAAATATCTGATTCTGATGTTAATTTAATGTTTTAAATAACTTTAGCTCTTTTAAACATTGTGTATGAGTAGAGATATAAAATCTTTTTTATTTTCTCTAAGAGGGTAAAAGAGGAGGGGAGATAGTTTACAAAGGTTGGGAATTAAAGCAGGTTTTAATAAAGATACAAGTTATTAAGAAACCTTACTCAAATTAAGGACCTATCAATGACAGGTATAACAAGGTTTCCATGAGTTCCATATCTAAACGCACAGCAGTGTTAGCACACTTTGACTATTCATTTTCCACTGTAAATTAAAGTTATAGCTGTGAACACCAGGGAATGCTAGAGAAGGAAATAATCAACCGCAAAATGGGAAATCACTCGTCCTGAAAATCTTTTCTCAAGTGATTTCTGGAATAGAATCTACGCGATAAAATTTTTTCTTTTCTCCAACTGGGGAAGGAAAAGAAAATAAAAGCTTTAAAAATTATCATATTAAAACGCATATGGCATAAAGCCTCTTTTCACTTACCAAAAATAATTTTGACAGGAGAAGGGGATGACTGGAAACTGGGAGGGCAAGTCAACATGTACTTTTTAAGTTCTATTACATTGATGGATTTCATAAAAGTAGCAAGCTCTTTAAAGATTATACTCTATTCACTTATCTCCTTGTAGTCTTCAACAGATGGCACCCAGCGAGAGAAGCCTGCCGTCAATCACGTTGTGTCTTGCCCGGCGCTGCTTTTCCCGTCCCGCTTTTGTGTGCCTTTCGGCGCCATTTGCCACCGTGGCAGCGCTACACATAGCTTGTTGCAACGGTCGGCTGTAATCACTTGGCTTCCTCAGTTGGCTGGCCTAAGTTTCAGTCTCTCTCTTCCGAAAAGCGAAGTACAACGCATCTTCTCCGCATGTTCGTATCAATAAGTGTATGCTTTACAAAGAGGCCACGTGGAAGGAAGGCATTATTGAGCGATCGCTCCAGCTTGCTCAATAGTCTGTCGGTTTACATTGCTTTTCAGAAAGATAGACTTGCAGTGCATCTCTTCTTGGCGCCACTTCATTTGGTGGCTTGGATCGATAAATCTTTGCATTTAGAAGCTTCTCCACGCTTTTGACAATTCTTACCAATTAAGTCAAATGTGTCATGAAGTGGCGGATCCGATAGTGTCTTGTCAGTCAGTCGACAGTGAGTCGCTCCTATTGCATGATTTATAGACACTATCAGTCCCCAAAGGGTTTCTTCAAAAGGACAATGGCAGCCACATATCAGAAAGGCAGAAGCTTTAAATTTAAAAGAGAAAAAAATTAACTTTTACTAAGTTAATAAATGCTTCATTACTAAATAAATGCTTGATAGTCTTGATTACTAATAGGCATTAGTCTGCACTTAGAAATCTATTCTTTGTGAATGAACAGGTGCTGCTTAGGAATGTTAGCGCATCAAAGTTGCAAAACATTATGATCATAGAATTCTAAGTATCTCTTGGTGGAAAGAGGAATCAGCCCTATTTCAATGTGAGTAGAGACGTGTTAGAGATGGGGTCACTTGCAGCACTCATGAGATGCTTTGCATAACTTGTTCCTTTGATAAAAGGCTCATTTCAGTCCACTGCAAATTCTTTGCTTAGATGCACTCATCTATACTAGGGTCCTTTTTTTTTTTAGTTCTATTGTAATGGTACATTTTAGATATACATAGTGATAATATTCATCATAAGGGATTTGTACTTATACATGATATACCTTTCTGCTTTTTTTTTCCCATTCCCCTCCCCTCCCTGCACTCCTTCCTCCCTCCTTATTTACAAAAACTTTGTTTCCATTTTTTCTTTCTATTTCTTATTTCTCTTACCCCTCCGGCCCTCCCCCCTCCCCATTCCCTTCCCATTTGAACAATTTCATTTTGGGAAAGGGAAGGAGTCCTTTCATTTTGTAGGGGAGAAACAGAAACAGCTTTTACTTACCATGGATCAAGGTTGAGGCCCTTGAAAGAAACAAATTAACAAGAGAAAAGCATAGAAAAATTCATTCGATGAATTTTATGTATCATGAAAGCACTCAAAAATGAAGACCCAAACAGAGAAATCCTTATTGTCGTGGAGAATCGAGCGCATGTATGATTGGTGACGAGAAGTACATGATCTCATGTTGATAACCTGGTGGAACTTAGAAGGCCGTTTTGTTTCGATGCTGCCGATTCTTGGCGTAACTACGTGATGATTCTCAGGAACAGAGCAGAACCCTGTCACCCAAGAGTGTTCAGGAGGGGAAGGGGAGAGTGTGCAGAGCGACTTTCCTACCTCTCAGGGCTTATTTCAAAGGATAAGGGCGAGCGGAAGCTGAGAGTAGCTCTCCTACTTCCTGCTTTTGCTGTTTCCTCAACTTCCATGTTGTCACATTTTGCAGTTGCATTTCCTTCATACCTCTCGAATTCTACCAGGAATTGCAAAAATTACTCACTTGGTTTCTACCACATAGTCACATACGTGCCATTTTTATGCACATGTGCATGTGATGTCATCTATGTAATGCACGAGTCGAGTACACAGTGAAACTGCAGCCACGTAAAGACGGAGAGTTTCAAGTTGGTCACAGCAGAATTTTACACCGAAGGGCCCCGTACAAATGCATCAGACATGTCATCCTGCAGTTTAAGACACGTGAAAACAGATCCCTTTTCCTTCTTTTAGTCATTTCAATTATTGCACAAGAATAGTCTTAAAAATTGAAATGTATGAAAATACACACAGAGAAAAATTAAGCCACGTTCTTGTCCAAAATCCTCATTCATGTTACCAAGAACATATTATCACCAGTGGTTGCATATGTCTTCACACTGTGCAGATGTGCAATAAATATTTGTCAATTACTATATCAGAGTGTATATTTGAGATACAGAAGCAGCGGAGAGGAATCATGGAATGAAGAATACTTGACAGTTAAGCTGGGGAAGAGAGCTAAATATGCTCATTGATTAAATGAGTGAGTATAAAATATCAACATCTTATACTAAGTGTACTCATTTATTAACCTCAGTGAACATTAAGTTTAAGAGGTACTAATTCTCTTTACTCACATAGAATTTACTATTGGCTTCATAATGGGACTTGTTTGACAAAAATCAAGTGAATTGAAATCTTATTGATATTACTATAATGGTAAAACTGATTTATTTGCATTAAACTCTGATGCAGATTAGGTTAAAATAAAACACCCTCAAAAAGTGCTGCTTTTTAAATATAAATATATCCTCATGACATCCCTGTGCATTAGTTTGTGATTAGAATTTTCTGGGTAAAAGCGTGGAAACTTAGAAAAAGGAAGAAACTAGCCCATGGTCAAAGCAACAAGCAAATGCTTTCCAAGTGTGAACACATTATAGTTCTTATACAACTCATTGAGTTTCCACATTACAGAAAACTATTAACAATATTTTATGCAGCAATGTAACAGATACTTATTCTAAGTTCCTTAGGTAAACTGATGATTCTACAACTAAGAAAGTTGTATCTGTCACATTTTGAAAAATATCTTATCAGGATTCATCAACACTAATAAAATATGTGAAAGGGGAAAATCAGCACAACTTATGTTCAGACATGAAAAACAAAAACAGAAGGAGATAAAAAGAAATGACCTCAAGCTCTGTCTGCACCATGATTTATTTATTTATATGCTGGATTTATTTTTAAAATCTTATGTGCTATATTGTGAAAGATAATTTTACAAAATCAGCCTGGGTTTGGAGGTGGATAACCCCCAGAACTCTTTCAAGTCCTCTGTAGGTGCAAAAGAACTTGACTCTCACCTCCAATAGTCAATTAACATTTACTGAACAGTTAACACAAATAAAGGGTTTTGCTCTTGTTTTTCCCATCCCTGTTGAAAATGAAGCTTTTAGCAGTGATGACGTGGTGTCCGGATGGGTACTGTTAAAAGAAACAGCAGGTAATCTGTAGTCTTTTCCAAGCAGAGAACATGCAATGACTACCCATTATTTCAAGCCCTAGGGGAATAAAATGATCTTTTGCATCATTTCTGAAGTGTGAAATGAGAGTTGTGTCTTTGGCAGTGTTTAGATTTCTAACCACATGAAGAGTTGCAAGTGTTCTTGTTCTAATGTAAAATGAGAAGATGGTGTGATTTCAAAATATGTCTGGAGAAAGGACTGAAAAATAGCATTTTCCCCTCAGGTTGCTCTTATTCCCAAAAGGGCTGTTTATTTATTTACTTGCTCGTTTATATTCCTTTTCGCTCTCTTTTTCAGTGCCCACCATATGTAAAACAGGAAAAACAGAAATATTTTTCAGACATGTTTCCATACAGCCAAAGTGAAGCAAAGACAAGTGGAATTAATTACAGCGAGTATACTTGATAGCAAGACCATATTCGTAGTGGCAAAGATGAACCATATATAAGGGGCGGAGTGTGGAATTAGGCAGCTCACAGCCAGAGCAGGAATCCCAGTGTGAGCTTTCTGGGGAAAATATAATCTTATAGATATAAGTCACAGAACGCATTTTGACAAGTCATCTTTGAGATTTGTGAAGCTGACTTGAAGGAATTTAGACATAAAAGGAAACAAACAAGAAGATGTAAGGACATCAAACTGAATGTGATCACCAATAAAAGTGGAAGGGACACATGAAACGGACACAATTCAGGGTAAATTGGTTTTCTTTGTAATTAGTTATATTTTATCCTTGAGAAAATCTCCAAGATAAGATGAAAGTCATTTGCTTTTCTCTTAACTCTGCATTGTCTATTCTTATGTGTAGTTCTACAAGCCCTAATTTTTGCACTTCTACAGGCCCTTATTTTTCTACATACTAATAGTTTACATAATGAATTTATTGGGAAAAATCTATTCTTGTCCTCAGAGAGCTAATTTATCATAGGAACGATATTTCTGTGAGTGTTTACACATTCACGAATTTATGTGTAAATATACATGACCAATATATGCATATATACATATACTGTATAAACATAAATATATATGACCAATCAATCTTCCTAAACGAGTAACTAATTTCTATCTCTTCCTTCTTAAAAAAATCCTCATTGTCATACAATATTTCACAGCATGAAAGTTGAACTCCTAACATTGGCAATCTGCATCTCACACAATTTGATCCTAATTTAGTTAATGCTGTTCTTCATTTGTTTCTTTGTTTGCACTTTACAATCCACACAAATTGAGCTTCTTGGGAGAAATCTGTCCATGTTTGGATTATGCTTCTTTCTTATTTCCGTGTTTAAATTCCACCTGCATTTTTATGCCCAGATCAAATTTCAAGTCATCCAAAATCATTCTATTTATTTCTACCTTAAATAATCTTGCTCTCTCTGAACATGCATTGTACTTTATCTGAACTTCTTTATGGCATTTGTCACTTTCAGCCCTGTACAATAGTTTTTTATATAGCACAAAGAACACAATATTTATATACCTTATTTTCCTCTCTCTTTCAAGATAATAAGTTCAGTGAGACTCATGTCTAAATTTGTCACTGTATCAAACAGAGCAGCAAGCTATTTGCTTTGCACTTAGAAAAAAATGCAGTAGATATATTTTGAGTAAAAGGATGAATGAAGATTAAAGTTATATGTGATGAAAGAGGCAAGTAGCAGTTCAATGATATTCCCAAAGTCACACAGAAAACTAAACAAGAAGTAAAAGTAAACATTTTAATTTGGTGAAAACATAACTTAAAAACATCATGGTGAATAAATATTAATACTCTAAATATTCCTGGTGAATATTTGACTTAACACAGAACAATCAGCATATTAGGGAATATCACAATACTCCCCTCATCTTGCAGGCTTATCTTGATTTTCACAGATGATGTCTTTACTTCAGAAAGAGAGAGAGAACTATTTGAAAATGAATATGTAGTTCAGTGCTTTAGAAACAAACTCTTGATTAACACCTTCAATGTTTGATTTTTGTGGTATGAATGTAAGTTAGCCTTTTCAGGAAGTGTCACATTTTCACAAGAAATGTGAAGCTATCGGTATTTCACTTCATTTAAATGACACAATCCTTGACATGTGTTGGAGAGGCCTAATTTTTAAAGGCGCCATGCCCTACTTCAGTTCCAGGTTTCACAACTACTCGCATTTTTTTTTTTAATAAAAGAAAGAAAATGGCGATTATTCATAAAAGCAGAGCGTATGTTTTATTATCCAACTTACCAAGTCACAGGAGAATGGCTAGAATTGTCCTCTCTGCTCTTGCCCCTGTTCCACCTAAATGCTCTCACTATTTTAACTTGGAAATAACGAGACAATCCAAATTGTGAGGAAAAACTCTCCTGTCTTCTTTAGCGAACGTTTAACAGCACATGGAAATAGTTACGAGGCTGACTCAGTATTACTGTTTTATTTACTGATAATGCCTCATTTCTGTTCCTTTCTCATAACCGCTTACATCTCACTACTCATCCCCCGTGTGTTTTGCTTTCTTAGTCTTTTTCACAGCTTTAGTATTGTAATGAGATGTATAAAAACACGTAGGTATGATTGCATTTTATAAATTAAGAAAATTGAGATCAGATGTGATTTATTAAAGCTACACACCTATCATGTCTCCTGTTTCCATTTTATCAGGCGTAGTTATTGGAAGGTAAGATGTTGGGAATCTCTACTGTACAGGTAGAGGCAAAGACGTCAAGGTTGGCAGAAATGCAGTTAATAAATTGAAAAGAGAAATATATGGATCTTATGTAAAAAAGAAGAACAAAATCCAGAAAAAAATATGAGATGTGTGGCACACTTTGGATCACCTAGGTGCGATGACTGAAGACATGGTGAATGTTTGATCAGATACAAACTCTCATCAAAAGCTGAATTGCAGCCATTCGCCCTTGTTATTCAATTCACATGGACAGAAGTCTCTGTCAAAACATCGAATGGTAACTATAGACAGAGCCAGAAAATTCAGAGAAGTATGGGGTAGTTTGGAGAAGAGTTTACCCAGATAAATCTGAATTTTAGGAGAATAAGAATTTGTGTTACATATTAAAATGTATTTTGAGTCTGTGATCTCTAGAGATTTTTGATTACTGTTGGTTTATTTTTTTCATTCACAGCTTCAGTGCCAAACACTAAGTTTAGGCAGAAAGTCTCACCTCTTCCACCCACGGAGGTTGCTGCCTGGAAGGAATATTTGCCCAGGAATTGTTAAAAACTCCTTCTCCTGGTAATACTACAAAGATTATACTCCTCCTGGTAATACTCCTTCTCCTGGTAATACTACAAAGTCAATCTTTGGCTTTGTATCAAAACAACTGTAGTATTCTCTCTCTTAACAATCTCCTAAGGATATTTGGGGTAAAAATGAAAGTAGATATTCCCGGTTTCTTGTTATAATTGCCTTAAACCAACCACTCATGTATCTCAAACATGCTTATACAAGTGCAAATAATTTGACTGCAACTGTAAGTTTAGCACTAACATTTGATGTGGGTAGAGCCTACTGAGATGTTCAAGTTATATTCTCTTGCTTCATTAATCTTTCTAAACTTGCATATAACTAGTAGAATTCATTAATCCCAGAAAATCATAAGTTTTTATTTAAGAACTGCCCAAAAGGAATAAAACAGAATTCAGACACACTTGTCTTCCTCATCTATTTGGATCCATTCAGTTTCTCAAGCTTTTCTTGCATGCTGTCAGACTCTACAGTCCCAACCTCCTATTTGTCCTGTTATAACCTTTTATAAACAATGCCTTGGGCTGGGGATTTAGCTCAGTGATTAGAGTGCTTGCCTTGCAAGCACAAGGCCCTGAGTTCGATCCCTGGCACCACACACACACACACACACAAAAAATAATAATAAAAATAAAAATAAACAATGCCTTATATTTTACCATAATAGCATATAGAAAACCAGGGCCACTCCACCTATTTATCTAGTTTCATATAGATTTATACATCACCTTAACCTGTTTGTTTTTCTTCATCACTCAACTTTAAACACGTTCAGTCATCCCATTATATAGCTGGAATTAAAACATTTTACATTCGTTAACACACTTTCATCAAGCAAAATGAAAATATCGTTAAATTTGATTACAAAGGGCAAAAGACATGTGTCAAATTTTAAATGCTATCTGGTAATATTTGGGTATAGGCAAATTTTATTTTATGTTTTATGTTATAAATTTATAATTTGGATAATATTAGATAAGATCTAATAAATGGATGTGTTTCACACAGGATGAAATGTTATATTCCCTAAACTTTATAAACAGGTCAATACGTTTGCTTGGCAAAGTGTAACAGCATCATTCAAGCTGCAATCCACTAGTCAAAACAGAAAAAAAAATGGTTTCTGATGAAATACTATGTAGTATACCTAGTTTCCTATTAAAATCTAGACAGATATATCTTAGTACTTGTGTTAAGCTTGATGATATTCTTTTAGAAAACTTATTTGACTAAAATAAGAAGAGAGTAACTCAGTCTTGAGTATATTCTTTAGTATGATTTTAATATATTTTTAAAATCTTTTCAGCACCAAGATTGTAAAATAATTTGTACTTTTATAAGTTTTGACAGAAATAACTTTGCTTTAACAGCAGCATAATCATGTCATACATAATCATACTACATTGTGTTTTGGTTTACCCATATTCTAATGTATGAGAAGATGATGATATGGTCCTTTATTCCCAATTGCTCAATTGCTCTCACATGCATGGTGCACTGGCTATAGTAGATCTTACTCCCTTTCCACATAATTAGTCATCTTTACAGGAAAGCAGAACTTTTTCTAAATGGTAAATTTGAGGGGAATAAATTAAACTTGCCTAGCTCAGCTACTTTTTTCTGCTGGAATTAGTTACCCTGTTCATCTTTCAAATTGGGCAATTGTTTCTTATCCTGGGGTTGGTTATTAGGAGACAACGTGGCTTTAATTGTTTTAGTTGTTAGGACATAATTTGGCTAAGGTCATATCCTCCAACCTGGATTCCATAAGTAAAGATGTAGAAGAGGAAAAGGAGGGGAAAGGGGAGAAAGAACAAGAGGAAGATTGGGCACAATTTCTTTGTTCTCAATAGAACACAGTATATATTGCAGCCTCTTGGGTAGACTGTGTTTTAAGGTGATCTAAATTTTCTCTGTCCCAATGTATACTGCACAAAGTTATACAAGTATGTGATATACTCTTCGAATTATACAATCGATGAAAGGGTTTTATATTCCTAATAAGTGTTCATAGATTTCAATACAATCTGAGTTTTCATTTGCCACATTTGAAGAGTGATACATGTATCCATGCTGATCATATGTCCTCAATGAAAGATATGTATGATTTTGATTAATAAAAACAAGAAATGGTTTCTTATATCTGACATTTGAAAAGACAGAATCAGCGAATTTGGGCAGTTTGCCAAAGGTTACAAAAGAGGCAGATTTTCAAAAGAGTATTTGAAGCCAAATTCGTATTAAGCCAAAGACAGCTTTCTTTCCACTCTACAGCACTAATGCTGCTTCTTTGAAAAGGCTGCATATTACAGTTCAGTGAAATAATAAAAAAATAGTGACAAATATCTCATTACTGATTATTCTTTTATTATTCAGTGACTGTTCTTTTATTATGTAGTTAATTTTTAATATATATTCATGTGTAAACATTTTTCTTAGGATAACCTCCGTGAGAATAAATTTTGCATCCTAAAGCACTTTGAAAAGGCTCTAAAGTAGACCCTAAGATAAACAGTAATTTTCTCTGTGTACTACAATGACAAATCTTATCTTCTGAACAATATGAAGCCTCCTGTAAAATAGAACATAACTATTAGATGCATATCCTAGGACTCATTTCTTTTCTGAAACTGCATGTCCTTTACTGGTCAGACCACCCTATCTCTAATCTTAAAAACTCGTTTTTTTTTTTTTTTCCTTCGTAAAATAGATACTATGGTCAAGCATCCCTCCAGAGCAGTATTTGATTTCCTGCAAGAGTCTGTTATGGAGTACTCCTCCTGGAGGAAACATGGAAAATGAGCAAGGAGATAGTACGCAACCAGATATTAAGCGGTTGCTTAGTGTGTTGTTAATGTAATCAGCAGAGGAACAGAAAATTGTGCAGCTAGAACATTTCAGGATTGCTTTGTAGATGTCAATTATAGATTGTTCCGTATTCTGTTTCATTTTTTTTTTTTTTATAACCCTCCTCACCCTGTATCCTCTGCACCTTGTGAGTTTGGGGCTTCTTAGGCTGCCGTTTCTTCTCTTGGAGACAAATAATAACACTGTAGCTCTTGGTCTTGAAAACTACAAACCCTCCTAAATTCAGTGAAATAAATGTAGAATACAAAAAAAGAAAATACCATTTTTACAGCTGAAGAAAAATAGATGTAGTTATGCATTATATAATTGTTATGTAGAGTTATTTTAAAAAGACTAAGAATCGTAAACTTTCATTGTGTCTCACAAAATTAAATCTTATTGTCTATAACGTCTCTGTTTCTGATTGGTTATAACTTAATATTCTGTTGCCTTTGTAATATCTATAATGGCATATCTTTGTTGTTGTTGTTGTTGTTGTCGTTGTTTTTGTTTTGTGTTTTGGTGCTGGGGATCGAACTCAGGGCTTTGTGCTTGCAAAGCAAGCACTCTAATCACTGAGCTAAATCCCCAGCCCTAGCATATCTGTTTTTTAATATCATAAAATCTTACAAGTGTTCTCATTAAGCCACAAGAGGATTACTGACTGACATGTCCTTTTCATGTAAGCTTAAATATATGGAAAATACAATTCATGACTCTGTTATATTGCTCATTTACTTAAGAAGTTGAAATATTATGGCTCCTTTAACAATTTTCTGCTTACATTACACTGATTTCGAAGATATTTTAAAGAGATAGACTAGAATAATTGAGGAAAACCGTGATGATTCATACAAAGAACACATAATTACAAATTATGAAGATATGTTAGTTCTAAGGCCAACTCTACCTGTAGCACACTCTTCACTTATTTCTTTATTCAACAAACCTTGCTGAGTTCCTGTTTGATACCAGAAAACTATCCAAGAATTTGGAATGGCAATGAACTCGGAGTCAGAACCATTCCAGTTAGAAAACAAAATTATCTTCAGATTAATCTAACAGGCTGAGGATAATTAACCTTTATAACCCACTTACATTTATCTCTTATTTTAAATGGGCTAAAAATATATTCTAATGTAAGTGCAGGATAGACAGTCATTTCAGTAAAATGATAGTGACAGCACAATCTACACAATAACTGAAAATGATGGGGAAATAGATATATAAGTGAGCGATTATTATTCAACATTTTAGAAATCCACAACATTATGGAATTTAGGGGAAGGGTCAACAAAACATTAGTATTCAATATTGAGATTACATACTTGTCCTCTGCTTGAAGTATGAGAGTGTTGAGAGTGTGAAAACCTCTGTATATGTTTCATTGATTGAGAAATATCCTACTTTTGGCCTTAGCACCCTTATTTGTTAAGGTAGCATGTTTGACCTGTAGGTTTCCTTCAAATCTAATATCATGCAGTTTCACAGAAACCAGCCACTATTCTCCACAATTTCATTGTGCTGTTTTGTTAGAAATAGATCTTTTGTCACTAATGAGTCAAAATTGGCCTCTTTTACTGTTATTTTGTAGTGTCCTCATGACCTAAGCTTATATTCTGCAGAATAAGAGAACCAACTAAGCTCCATTACATTCTGACGAAGAGGATGTGGTCAGTTTAAGAGTATCTCATCGTCCATTTCCTCATACTAATATTTATTTTTCAGTCACGACCTTGCTGCTTCTTTCTCGTTCAATTTCAATTGTTCTGAGTTTCTACACTTCTTAGAAAAATTACAAAGCATTTTCTTTGTATTACTTTTATATAGTTTCCAATATTTATTTTCTCTCTCAACTATGAGAAATTAAAAGGTCTTAGAAATATTTACATTAATACAGTGATCAATTGGCATCTAATATTTTCAATAGAAGTAAAAGAGGATACTTGAAAAATTGTCTCTTTTCCAAAAAAACTAGCAGGTTAAATAGTCTTATATGATTTTTGAACTTGATGATTACAGGAAGAAAAAGAAATTTAGTTGAAATTTGCCTCATCTGAGAACTGGAGCTCTTATCATAGTAAGTAGAAATAAATACAGAGGCACAAATAGCCGGAAGTTGCTGCGACTCACGTCTCTATACTGTCCAATGAATGGAAGAAAGTGTCCTTTATAAGCACCACTCCTCATTTCCAACAAGCTGTAGCATTTCATCCTCACCATATCACCGAGGCAGAAGCTTGTACAGGTTATAGTAATCAATCAAAGTCCCTGTTAAAGTGGCTTTTTTATTTTAACTACTGTAGAAATTCTCATTTAGGGGATTCAGTTCACTGAGCCAGATCAATCCATACGAATGCAGCTATCATGACCTCTATCTTTATTTTCCTCTTTCAAAAATGCAACATAAACGTAAATAAAAGAGAAAGCAATTCCCATAAAGCTAACTGTCTTTCTGATTTGGTTTCTTGTCATTGTTGATTTTGTTTTGTTTCTCTCCCTCCCTCTCTCCCTCCCTCCCTTACTCCTTCTCTCTCTCTCTCTCTCTCTTTCTCTCTGTTGTGTGTGTGTATGTGTGTTTGACAGTAGCTTGAAAATTCTTGTTACTTTCTATCTAGTATAACAATGCAATAATATTCAGCCTAGACTCCCTTACAGGATCGAATCTCTGCCCGTCAAGACTGTGGGCAGAGTGGAGAGGTGAAAGTGGCTGACTCCTCCTTAGCTCCATGCCTTCCAAGAATTGGCCCGAAGTCCCTTGTCCAAGACATACCACTCCCTAAGGGAGGCGCACATCCAGCAACTAATACGGAGACACGAAGGATTGCCCAGTTTGCTTCAAGGGCGGGATGCTCTTTCAGGCCCTTGCCAGCCTCTACGCGGCACTTCGGCTCCCCTGTTTCATTGTATTTTATTGGTTACCCAACAGATGTTGATTTCGAGAGGATTCACATCTTAGCAAGCCTAAGAAATTGACCCAAGATAGACAGTATGAAAAGATTGTTTTAATAGCAGTGTGAGGGCTGGGGATTTAGCTCAGTGATTACAGCGCTTGCCTTGCAAGCACAAGGCCCTGAATTCGATTCCTAGTACCAAAACAAAACAAAACAATAGTGGTCTGAATATTATGAAATACTCCTTTTCAAATGACATCATCATTTCTTTACCAGAAGTATGAGTTACTGCTTTATATAGGGGCTAAAGTTCAGGAATTTTGAGGAAAGAAAGAAAATGGTATCTGATATAGAGTAGGCTTACTGGAAGAGCATTTTTACTACTCAAACTGCCTGGGAAAGATTGAGGTATACTTTCACCTGCCTCTTTCTTCTTCTATAGCACACAAACTCATGAGTGCCACTTATAGTCCACCAAAACGTAAACAAAATGCATGTGTTTCTACTCCAGATTTATAAAACCTTTCTTTTAAGACCCCATAACTATTCTCTGATTTTGAAGTATATCATGTATTTTCTTTTTCCCTTCTAATGCTCACCAAGATCTCCAGTCAATACTCCAAAGCACAAATACAAACATCATTTCCACATCTTCAGTAGCTCCCCATTGTAATTTATATTACAATTTAATTGTAATATAAATTTATATATATATATAAATTGTATTTTCACACTGTATAGTGTATAGGGTCAATGTATCCTGTGTGTGTATTTTTAGCCTCTCAAAGATAAGAAGTGGAAATAATTATATTAATATAAGAATGTGTGGTGAAAATTGATTCTAATCCAAATTTGCCACAAACTTTGACTGATGAGCTTCTTGATTCATGAAAAAAGTTTATTTTAACTAAAATCAGTCCATGTAAAACATGGGTAATAAAACAATAGCTTGGAAAAAAATTTTTACTCCAACAGGAAATCTTGCAAGTACCTTCCCTATATTTTTTAATAAAAGAAGACAATTTATTTAAAGGTGAAGAACGGGGAGAGAGAGAGAGAGAGAGAGAGAGAGAGAGAGAGAGAAGGAGGGAGGGAGGGAGGGAGGGAGAACAGATCTGGCAGACAGCTCCTCTGGAAGAGAAGGGAGTATTCAAATGTGAATAACTTCGTCTTTCCCACCATTTATCTTCATAGCAGTTCGGATTCTAAAAAGATTCAAAGCAATTAACATGAGAACAGTAGTCACTAAAATAATTTGTTTTATAAAAGGACCTTGGTGAATAACACTTATTTAGACATCAGAGTAACAATTGAATTCAGTTGAGGATGAATGTTCATAGAATTAATTTAACTATGAACTTGCTTGTTTGGTTATTTGGATCAATAATCAAAAATGCACTTTAATTGCAGCATATATATTTAGATGCAACATACACATATTAAATTACAACATGTGTATTTATATATAAACAACATATATATTTTTAGTGCAAAAATCTCTATAACATTTTCTTACATAACAAAATATGTTACCAGAAAATTTTATTTTCTGAAGTATAATTTATGCCAATTCAAAAAATATTTGTGGTCTTATCTGGCATTCTGCTAGCCAGAAGTTTACTATCCAGGTTTCTCATCTTGAAATTTGTTCTGTGGCGTAAATAAAACTTAGATTAAATTTACAAATCTGAAAATAACAAAAATCTTGTCTTTCAAAGGGTTAAATTAAAATTCTATAATTTGTGATATAGAAACCTGTTAGTGCATATTCGCATAAAGGAACAGCTCCATGCTTACTAAACTTTTATTTAAAACTTTATAAACTTTTTAAAAAACATAATGAATAACTTATATTATGCAATACAAATTCATTCAAGGACTTTATTCATGACATTTGCGAAATGCCTGTATTTCTGAGAATCGTTGTTTGAGAAATGATAATGCAACACGTCTTTCATATTTGCTTTTTCATGAACACGGCATGTTTTTGTTTTTTAAATTACTTTAATGAAGTACAACTGATATGAACAAAACTGCATATATTTAAGGTGTACAATGTGATCATAGGCAAACACATGTGATATTATTGCTGCAATTTATAAAACAGACATAGCCAATATCTGCCAGTGTCCTTGTGTCCATTTTTCTCCCTTCCCCTCGCCCCTTCCCTTCCTCTTCCTTCTTTTCTCTTCCTTTCCCTTCCCTTCCCTCCCCTCCTTTTCCTCCCTCCCTCCCTCTCTTCTTCCCTCCTTCCTTCCTTCCTTCCTTCTTCCTTTCTTTCTCTCTCTTTTCTTCTTTAGCATTTTTCAGAAAAACATCTATAACAAGATCTACCTTCTTAAATTTTGCAGGGCACGATATGGTATTTTTAACTATGAGCACAATGTTTTATAAACCTCTAGAATTCATTTATCTAGGAAAACTGAAACTTTAGAGCCACCGAACAACTGTTCATTTTTCAAACCCTCCCACCCCTAAAATCCACTATTAAATTCTCTGTCTGTAGGAGCTTGCCTACTATCGGTACCACTTATAAATGGGATCATGTAGTATTTGTCCTTTTTGAATGGCTTATATAACTTGCTGAAATGTCCTCCAGGTTTATAAGGCAGTATAATATTCCACTGTATATAAATACATATATATACACACACACACATATATATACACCTTTCTCTACATTTATGTATTACTCTACCTATTGTCACTAGAATTGTTTCCATATCTTTGCTATTGTAAATAATGTTGTTGTAAATGTGGGAGTGCAGAAATCTCTTTCTATTCATGATTTCAATTCTTTCAGACATATACCTAGAAATTTGATTGCTGGATTATATGGCAGCTTTATTTTAATATTTTGAGCAATTTCTATCCTATTTCCTTTAACTACTGCACCACTTTACACCTCCAGAGAACAGTGCACATGGCTTCAATTACTCTCTGTATTTGCTAACTCTTTATTCATGGAGTTTGGACAATAACAACCCTAATGTGTATAAGGTAATAATACCTCATGGTAGTTTTGATTTGCACTAAGTAATGCCATTAAACATTTTTAATATAGTTGTTGGAATTTTATGTATCATCTTTCAGAACTATCTGCACAAGCCCCTTGTCCATTTTTGGTTGATTATTTTTTTGCTTTGCTAATGAGTTACAGGATTTCCTTACATATTTTGGAAATTAACTCCTGATCATATGCATTATTTGAAAACATATTTTCCTGTTTCATCTTATTGATTGTTTTCTTTGATCTGCAGAAACATTTTTAGTTTGATATATCCCTACCTATTTTTGTTTTAGTTAACTGTCCTTTTGATGTCATTTGTGAAATCATTGTTCTATTATGCCAACTTAAGTAAAATTGGAAGCTTATTTCTAAATCACTCTCAGTGTATTATAGTCATCCAAATCCACGTATTCCATATACCAAAGCCAATTCCAAATTCTGAGCTGGTGCAAATGTCAAAACCAAAAAAAAAAAAAAAAAAAAAAAAAAAAAAAAAAAAAAAAAAAAAAAAAAAAAAAAAAAAAAAAAAAAAAAAAAAAAAAAAAAAAAAAAAAAAAAAAAAATTTAAACAAGAAACAATACCAAAAAAAAAAAAAAAATGAGGCTCTATTGTGCATGGCTAGGGAAAACCTATAAAGTAGAATGGCTATAAATATTGTCTTAATTAGTTAAATTACATATTGCATAACTGTGTTGATAATTGGGCTGTAAATTATAAAGATTATTTATTTCACTTTATTTTTTTGCTTTTAGCTATTTGTTTTCTGGAAAAAAATTAGATTGATTGAGGTAGGATAGAAATAATCTAATAAAAATTAAGTTAATATCACAGTATAAAATTTATCATTGGTTTATTTTTAAACTGACCTATGTAATAATTTCTAATAGTACTTATTTGTCATAAAATGAACTACAGTCTTTTGTTTTATTTTTTTAGAAAATTGAAAATAAACCTCAAGATAAAATTACTCCTTTTGAAATAAACAAAGACTTTCAAGTTTCATTTTGAGATATGACAAAATGTTCAAAGTAGGCCCATGAATTGTAGATACAGCAGTTTATGGGGTCGAGACACTTAACCAGCAACATTACAGTTTTTAATCTGATTGGCAAAGCCACTACCTTAAAATACATTTTTAATATGCTTTAAATTTCTTCAAATTTTTGGCTTGCTAAATCCTTATAACTGCAACTGGAATATAAATTTGAGTATGAACTCTAACGTCTTGATTATCAGGCATACCAAGTACACACAAAATGATATGGGTCAACCATTTATATCACTTTATCAGCAACTTAATCCACTTCACATTGGTTGAGTGTCCATTATGTCAAGCATATAGGACAACATTTGTGCTCTTTTATCAATGTTATAAATTGTTTAACAATCAGCTATAATAATATTCCAATATAGTAGAGTCTGTTATTTGTATAGACACAATCGGCCATAATAATATTCCAATGTAATATACCCTAATATTAGAAATAACCTATCATTTTTAAAAAGGCATGTGTCCAAACACACTTATTGTCACCTACGTGTCATTTACTGTGTTAACATACTCACATAGTTAAGTTTTACTAGATTTTTATTCAGAATTTTCGAGAAATTGTTTATCTGTGCTTCTTTTATATTTGATGTCAAAAAACACCTGAATTGATAGAAGTATAAGATACTGAAAGTCTAAGGACATTGTAAAAAGATTATAAATTTAATCCTACATTGTGCTAATAAAGGATTACTACAAGTGTATGTATGTTTGTTTCCAGGGAGCCAAATTGTAACTAGACACATAGAGAGGACAGAATTTCTTTCTAAATAAAGAGGCATAGTCACCCCCAAAATGACAGCGTCACTCACAAAATTAATGGTGACTTTCACATTACAAGAATATCTTTTTCAAAGCCTTTGTTGGTTTATTATGGGCCAGTACCATCAGATAAACTGTTCATGAGAGGGAGGTGCTCCTAATCTGTACTTGTAATACTAAGTCACCAGCGACATGTAGTTACTGAGCATTTGAAGTGTAAGAACTGTGACAAAGGAACTAATTTTTAAAACGTAAATTATTATAAGCTTAGTTTTAAATATTTAGTTAATGGAGACTATATTGTACGCAAAGTCACTGAATATATTCAAGTATGAATCAGAAATGACATGCAAGGGTCCATCTCATAAGGAGAGTTAATGTTTTGGTGGTTTTTAGGTACAGTCACCTCATTGTCCTTGTTATGCTTTCAGCCCTTTGCCTATTCCTCCCTGACACAGAATTTACCATATTTCCTAGTGAAGTGGTGTCTCGGAAGTTGGACATGCTATATTTCCCGTGTGACAGAGAAATGAAAATAGAATTTCAATAATGCCATCCAAATGAACTGCTTTTGTCAAATCCTATATGAGGCTGCTTCCTGCGGGTTAATCTTAAATTACTTCCAAACTGCCTGGCCGTCCCCCTGGCGGTCATGACTGTGTGGCAGTGACGTCCTGTCATTCCTCACAGGTTGAGCCAAGAGACTCCTGGCTGTGTGGAGCCCACGAATCTGCCGCGGCACTCAGGCAAGCACTGTTGGGGAACCTCAGTCTGGCTCTTATTCCCCAAATTTGTCATTTGTGGAATCAAAGAACTGTAATCTGCTCACATTACAAAATTGTTTCCAAGGCAAGTTTTTAAAGCAGTAAAGTAGTTTCTTTCTTTCCTTCTTTTTTTTAAACTTTCTTTTTCTGCTTAAAGCTTTACTCATGGGCAGATTCCAGAGGAAGAAAAACAAACCTTTTGCCTTTTCTGGATGTAGTATAATACAGACTTCTTAACTTGACATAAAATGCTTGACAAAGTGGGCAGTGAAGTGAAATATTTGTTTTTCCTCAAATAGATCCCATTTTTCCTGCAACATGACATTTCTTTCCATACTGTTTTTTTCTGCTTGCAATGCCTTTTGTCACAACTTTATATATTTATGAAGGATGTATTTTTTTATTTTATATCAATGTCACTTTATCTTTAGTTTTTGTTACGCCATATGCCTTGAGTTTTCTGCACTAAGATAATTACATGTGCACCTTCCTCCTTTGCTTCATAAGATAACATCTACTGATGGTAACACCTGTCTGATTGGTACTATTCTGGATTTCTCTGAATAAAAATGTCTCCTGGTAGGCTTTAATGACATGGATAGTAACTCCTGACCTAAGGAAAATGTGCCTACTCTCACCAGAGAGTCTATGCTAAACATCTCTGCGATGTCATGTCTTCCATGGTGTTATTTCTAGCATTCTGGCTTCTTGTTTGATTTGGTCATTCAACTTAACTTGAAATTTACATTTCTGGGTATTCCATAGACCCAACTTTACTTTTGACTTACTTCTAGGAATTATTCTCACTTTTTTATGTTTGTAAAACAAAACAAAACACCAAAACTCTTTCCTCTCCTATTACTTGTGGAAGGAAATATTGACTGTGGAGTCAGAAAGAACTGATTTCCTATTCCAAGCCCAACCTCTAATTAAATTCTGTGAGAGTGAGTTTTCTGACCTATAAAACTGAAATAGTATCTAAGAGTTCTTGTAATATTCTAGCGGAATGTCACTTTCATAGCCTACATTAGTCAAAATTGCCAACTATTGTGTTTAATAGATGCATATCTAGAAATACCTATTAATCAATACATTTACATTTCCTTTTCTTTTCAGTACATACTTTTGGTTTGAAATCACTTTTTTCCCCTGAAATAGGTATTTTAGTGGTCCTTTCAATGACATTCTAAGAGAGGATTTGTTTCTAGCAAAACAGTTAATTTATAGAAAGTTTGCTGTCAAATAACACTGACTTGCGCTGTCCCCCAAAAAAAACTCTACAGCTAAACGATGGTTGACTAGTAAGTCAGCTGCCTTCCTCTTGTCTATTATTACTATTGTATTTGACTATATATGGCCCGATGGATTCAATCTATTCACATTAAAATATATGATTCCTTTTTTCCCTTCCTTCTTTATTAAAGAACCGGAAAAACACGGCAGTAATGGTGTCTCATTCAGAGCTAATTTGAAAGGATCCAGTTTGTTAGGCTGCATGAGGAAAGTAGTAGAGACTGATTCTATTTGTAATGCATCTTTCTGCTACTGTTAGTAACTGAATAATTCATAAAATAAAGAAAACTGCCCCTCAGTGAGGCCACTGGACTTCGCAGTCAGTTTCCTAAACGCCTCCTGAACCCTGGTCTTCTTTGGGATAGCAAAGACTCCAACACTAATCAGCATGCAATTATGACGGAAGGTGCCAAGAAGGTCTTGAGCGGACGTCCTGGTTTCTCTCATGACAGCTGAAGTAGTCTGCTACACTCTAAGAGGACAGAAGGGTCTTCCGCTCCACCAGAAGCTACCTAATTATGTAAAGAAAAGTGATTAACTGATTATGATGAATAAATTAATCTCTAAGGAGATGCAAAAATTCAGACATTTCTAATTAGTATAATTTTCCTGGGACGTCTAGAAATATTCTCTGTTCTTATTAGCAATGATTAACAGAACAATAACTAATTTTTGGCAGCTCCTTACAAAATTATTGGAATCACCCTGAGGATCCAGATTGAGGAGTTGTGAATTCATAGGAAAGTTGTTTTTTATTTCTTTTTTTTTTAAACAACAAAAAGCAAAACTTTAAGAGCAATCCTAGCTCTGCTTAGAATAACTCTCAGTTCAATTTGTTATGATTTTGTCACCATCACCATCATCACCATCCTACAAACAACGTGACTGGTTCTGTTTGGTTTAACATGTGCAAGGCATTTTACACGAGCGACTCAATTTCATTCCTTAAAACAGTGCCAAGAGATCACTGTTATCACTGCTTCCAATCTGAAGATTACAGACAATGAAAATTTCATTTCGCTAGGTCTTAATTCACCTGACCTGTCTGTCAAACTGCTGTTTTAGATTTATTTTTCAATTTTATCCATTAATATTTTAAATTATTTTTAAATTTTCATTTGAATACTTGGGATAATGATGCTTAATTATTACACCTGTTGTGAGTTAGGTGATGAGAAAACATGAAAGAACTCAAGGGAAAAAAAAAAAAAAAAAGAACCCAAGAGAGTCCTGGCTATTCTCAGTGTTCCTGTGTCTAGAATGGACATGCTTTCATCACACAGTTGAAATAATAGTCTCTGTTGGGATTTTGATCAATAAGTCAGAACAATGTTAGATTTTCTTGGTTTAAAATAATTAAAGTGGAAATACAGAGGCACAATACAGTCACAATAGACTTAAAAAATGCTGTAATACAAGGCATATCACAGGAAACAAGATTATAAATTCCTAAACAAAATGTGATTGACAAAATCATTAAGAATAGTAAAGGAATAATACATGGAAGAAAAAAATTTGATACATCATCTCCTTTATCATAATATAAAATTTTGTGTGAAAATAACTGCATTTAAACTTTTGATCACCTGGGCGTGATGGCACACACCAGTAATCTCAGCACTAGTGAGGCTGAGACAGGAGGATACCCACGAGTTCAAGGCCAGCCTGAGCTATGTAGTCTGGCTGCCCAACCTAGGCTACATAATGTCTTTTCCTGTCTCAAGAAAAAACAAAACAAAAGAAAACAAAACAAAAACCTTACCTATGATCACATAGGTAAGAGAAAATACTCTGAGTTTTTTTTTCTTTTTTTTCCATTACACAAACATTTAAATGTGACCTGCTTAATAGAATGAATTCAATTATCAATTAAATGATTTCTATGATATTTGTGTAGGCTTCTAAATCCTCAGAGATCACCAGAATAACTAATATTTTTTACAAAACAGTAATACCCATCAAGAAGATGTGTAATAGTAGTATTTTACAAAACAAAGTTTGCCATGATTCTATATGAACATCAAATTAAAAAAAAATAGTGTATGTGATGATGTAAAAGTAGCAGCCATGTTTTTAAAACAAATAGGCAGAATATCTGCAGGCAAGTAATATACTTCCAGGTATGGTGATCACCAAGGGCAAATGTATGTATCCCACTCACTGGAGATGAATTAGCAAGAATCAGAGGCCATATTTGAAACTGTAACATAGAAAAATAAAAGAAGCAAATTTTGACATGTCATGTAAGAAGCCACTATAATCAAGTTCAAATCCTTCTGAGGAATTTTTTTTCAAAGTTTCGACTGCTTAGACTTTGCTCTCATTTCTTCCTCAGAGAGCAGCAGCCATGCAGGACTCCCTCGTCTTCCAGGAAGACAGCAGCAATTGAAGCTTTGTTTGAAACTTCACCAAGACCCACAACGACACTGATTTCCACAGATGTCAATGGTTCACTCGGCCCTCGGGGCAGCCTTGCCTGTCCTCGCCTGGCTGAGATCCTGGATTCCCAAATAAAACCTGACTCGCAAGCCTCCCTTCAGCGCATGTAGGTCCCCTTTTCCAGGCCACTTTCTATGACCAACTTGTTCAAAATATCAACCATTCCCAAGATTTCCACTCAACTTTGTAATTAAGTTTCTAATCACCATTTAAAACGACCAATTCATTATTCTCAGTGCCTACTAGAATACTGCCTCATAATAAGTGACATTTAAGTGTTGTGCATTTGTATATCAACTTGAGCCTGTTTTGGTAAATAAAGATTTATTGAAACATAGCCACATTCATGAGCTGACATTACCTACAGCTGCTTTTACTTAATGGCTGTGTTTTAGTGGTACGTTTTTATATCCATAGTAACATTCATTTTTTTTTCGTTCCCCTCCCTTCCTCTTTCCCTCTTACTTACAAAAGCATTGTTTCCATTTGTTCCTTCCATTCTCTTTTTATTTTCCTTGTTCCTCCCTCCCTTATTCCCCTTCCCACTTGAACAGTTTCTTCACATTTTGGTCCTTATTTACACTTTCTGTTTCCACACCAGAGAAACAATGCAATATTTAAACACGTGTGTCCAACATATTTCACTTAAGAGAATGGTCTCAAGGTGCATCAGTTTACCTAAAAATGTTTCAAGCTTATCCTTCTTTATAGCACAGTAGTACTCCATTGTACAAAAGCTATTCCTCTTCTTGGTATCTTGCCAAAAGAATTAAAAGCATCATACCACAGGGATATATATACACCTATTTATAGTGGCACAGTTTGCAATAGCTAAATCTTGGAAATACCCTAAAAATGACCATCACTGGATGACTGGATAAAAAGATGTGTTTTTTTTTTTTTAATGACTATTATATAACTCAAAAAAAATGACTATTATATAACTCTATCAATCACCTTTCATGTATATATGTATACACATATATCTATATGGTGATAGTTAAAAATATGTGATTGTAGTATAATCTATTATACAATTGCAATACATATTGAAAATATTTATACATAGTCACAATATGTATATATTATTTATTGAAACTATTCTACAGAATTGTATTTTGCAGAATATGTGCGTGTTGATTAACTAAATGAAACCCCTTTGGTGCAATATGGTGTAGTAGAAGAAAAAAAAAAAAACTAGCATTAAAAACTCATTTCTTATGCCTGCCTGCTATGTGACAAATGGGAATAGAGAAGACCATTCAGGTCAGAGAGAACCAACGAGAAAATTCACATAGCTAAAAATAATAATATACGTGTGTGTGTGTGTGTATATATATATATAAAAAATTCACATAGCTAAAGGCAATAATATATATGTGTACATATTATATATATTATATATGTATATATGCAATAATATATGCATATATTATGTATACATTATTATATATAAATGATATATACGTATGTATATATTCTTGAAGAAATGTCAGATTTGCCAGAGGTGTCACACCACTGATTGGATATGAGGGAGTTTTTAGATGAACTGGAACTACAGTTGAGCATTGGAGACAACAGTTACATTGGATCGTAACTTGAATTCTTTCCTAAAGCATTCTTTCTTTTTTGGGTGCTGGAGATCGAACTCAGGGGCTTGTGCTTGCTAGGCAAGCACTCTAACCACTAAGCTAAATCCCTAGCCCTTCCTAATGCATTCTTTAGGAAATGTCAATCTGAAGCCATTTGTTTGTCTTCATGTAGGTTTCTTCTGTCCTAGGATCTCCTACTGGCTGCTTGTAACAACAGCAGTATCTCTGAGGTGATCAATTAAGAGCTTCACCAAGACCTAAAATTATATTTATTTCCAAAGATGTCAGTGGCTCGCAATCTTTCTTTTTAAAGAGCCAAATGGTAAGTTTTTAGGCTTTGCAGGCCATGATGTAAACATGGAGCTACCCAGTTTAGTCACTCAGTGAAAGTGACACTGTCAACGAATGGATATGGCTGAGTCCGAATAACAACACATTACTCGGCTTTCCCATTGCTGGGACAAAATACCTGGCACATGCAGCCAAAAGAAGGAAATAGTTTATTTTGTTTATAGTTTTATATTTAGAGGTCTCGGTGAATGGCTGGCTGATTCTAAGGCAAGAATATCTTGACCAAAGTGTGCAGGGGATCTTCATGGTGGCTGGAAATTCAAACACAGGGATGCACCCCGGACGAGGCAGCCAGAGACCAGACGTAGACCGTGTGTTTGTGCCTCCATGACCGACACAGACACACCCAGAAGGGCACTTTACTAATCACCTAGGCAACTCTCAAACCAACCATGCTGACAATCTAGATTAACCATCAGACTTAAGTCATAAAAATAGGCTGTGATATACGACCTTAGCCTTTCTGCTCAAGAGCGAACAGATTCGTCCGTCGAAATGAAACCAAATAGAACAGCATTTCAGTTAGTATGGAATTCTCTCAGAAAGATGGCCTAAAAGACATCAGGAATTTCCAAATCGAGGCAGTGACAATCGTGTCATATTCAGGAGAAACACTGTGCCCTAAAACTTGGGTCACTCAGCCAATACGGGTCTCCCTGGTGCCACTGAACAGTTTCTTCTGTCAATAATGATTTCAGGAAAACAAGACGCTACATTTCTGTATGATGGGAACTCAAAGAAATGAATTTTATGATGGAAGCTAAACCTGGAAAACTCAGACCTTTATCTTTAAATGATGTCCGTGCTTTTCATGAGTCATAGTTGAGTGAATTAATTAAAAACTGCAGCCTAACTGAATTCTCTAACATAAACAATCCAATAGGAAAAGTTGATAAATTATGCAACAAAGAATATACAAAACTTTCACGTTAAAATTTACCTAATTAAATTCTAGAGATCTGCTATGCGAAAGTATGCATACAGTTAACAATATTTTAATGTATTTTCAGAGTAGATTTCATATTTTCAATTTATTTAGCCACAGCAAAGGAATTAACTTCACAACCTTTCCTCTTTTTCCATGGGAATTACCTTCCAATACCCTACATGCTTTATCCCTACATAACTATTTATAATATTTAGTTTATAAATTAATAGTTAATATTTAGTTTTTAAGTAGGGGCAAAAAGAGATTTAAAATAATGAATAATAAAATAGAACAGGTATAACAATACACTGTTGTAAAAGTTATGTAATGTGGTCTCCCTTCCTTTCACAAATAATTTAGTGCAGAATATTCACAGTTTTTCTTCTTAAAATGATGTGAGATGATTCAGTACCGTGTTAGTCAGAGTTCTCTAGAGGGGGGAATCAGCAGTGCGTATGTGTATAATCATGCCATGGGGTTTATTTGGTAGGCTCACAGGATTAGAGACAGGGGAATCCACACTGGTGGACTCTGAATTCAGAGGCAGCAGGACCCACGGTGGTTGTCTGCATGCTGGAGAGCCACAGCATCCCACAGATGCTCAGCCAAGAAGATAGAAACTGCAGAAGAAAAGGGATCAAATGCGTGGCACAAGCCTGAGGACAAAGGTTGGTAGCACACTCAGGAGTCACTGGGGCGAGACCGTGTTGGAAAAAGGAGGAGACTGGAGACCAAAGTCCACACGTGATGGCAGAAGAGAACATTGCTCACTAAGAAGACTGGAGCTCTTCAAAAATGGCTACAATTCCTTCTTCTTTTCCTATTTTTTTCTTACGGAGGTATAAGACCCGTCCCAGTTCTCAGTGCCACTTAGCAATCATCTGCAGACACTCCCATAACTGTGCTTTACTAATCTGTTTGGACAGTGGTGGCAAACCTATGCCATATATATTTTTTCTTTTTCTTTTAAAACAAAAGATGTTAATGTATGAGTTGTTTTTTTCTAAACTAAAACCTCAGTATTCAGGTTTAATTTCAGGGTTGGCACTTTGCACTAAGTAAGTGTGTTTTAGGTTGCCCATGGGTACTTGTCTCTAAAAGATTCTCCATCACTGGGCTTGGCATTTCTTATTCTAGTCAAGTTTAGATATCAAAATCAATGGTCACAAAAGTTTATGTGATGAGACAAAGTGAGGTGAATGATGTAGGCATTGTGATAAAAGCTCTTGGGCTTTTACAAAAAATTACTTTAACACAAATGCTATAATACCATGACAGATAATGTGATAACCAAGAGGGCTATAAGTAACTAACGAGTGGGGAGTATATACAGAGTGGATACTCTAAACAAAGAAATGGCTCACATACTGGGTGAAGCACAGTGGGATGGTGCCAGATTTTCTCACATTACTTAAAATAATGTGCAATTCAGCTCTAGAATTTTACATTAATATTTTTGGAGCCGAAATTATTGGCAACTGAAATTGTGGAAGGTGAAACTGTAAATAAGGAGAAACTACTGTATTCAGTTCATTGTTTTGGCCAAGATTTTTTTTTTTAAAAAAAGAGTATGTCTTCTCAAATACATATATTTCCGCAAAATATTTTTTAGAAATTGCTCATCATTATATGTTTACAAGTATTCATTTTTTCTCATATCATTAAATTAGATACTGTAGCCAAAATTTACATAGAATTGTGAATGAAGGTACATTATAGCCAATAATAAAACATTTAAAATTTTAGGATTTCTAGTTAGTTTCCAAGTCTTAATATGAGTGTCGCCTCATATTGTGACTACAAACTCTTGCATTAAAAAACACCAAAAATGTCATTTGCATCAGACATTATTAAAATAATTTTTCAGGAAATACTATTGTGCTTCATAAATATTTAAAGAAAATTGTAAAAACTTACTGAATAGTTCTTTACTGAAATTCGGGACCAGAATCTTGGTGGAGTGAAGTGTTCTGCTTGTATGACTGCCAAACGAACTCATCTTCACTTGCGTTGTAATAGTACCGAATGAATACACGATGATAATTGCTTAAAATGTACCTTTGTGTGTGTGTAATAGCCATAATTATCAGCCAGCCTTCACAATGAGTGGATAATTGGTATTAATTTCTTTGGCATTCACTGTAACTACATTAATCACCGTGAGCTCATTTGATTTTAATATGAGTATAATATGTGACGCCATTGGAATTCCACTGTAACTTATCAGTAAATAATGTCCAGGATCGGAAGTATCACCATGAGTTTCCCTCATGGAAAGTTAAAGCCTTCGTTCTGTCTTCAATGTGAATAGCTGACCCTCAGTTCTTGGTAACAAGAAGTGTTTATTGAAATATGAATAAAAAACTTTAAAGAAAACCTTATATCAAGTTAAAAGATTATTTTAAAGAAAAATTAAAATAGTGCATATTAATTTTGTAATAATATTGAAAAACGACAGATCTAACTCAACCTTCGAGAGCATCTCCACTGATAAGAGTGTAAAAGTGAGAGGTCTAGAGACAGGCCTGTAAATTCTTAGCTATATTATATTGGCAATTAAAAGCTTTTGTAAACAAAAGATTCATTACTTTTAGAATAAGAATATATGTACTGCTCACAATATAGGGTCTTTGTGAGAATTATACATAAAATATTAAATGGTGTTTTAGATAACATTAATTCTCAATAAATGTTAGCAATGTTATTAATATTAAGGAGGAATAACCTTAAAATGGATCAAATCTATGAAAATTTTGTTGCTTAATGCGTGATACTTTTACAGGAAAATTTCATAGAACTAATAGTCTAGTTTTTGTTCTAACCTAGTTTCTAGTTTCTTACCGTCAAGACTAAGATTTCTCCACACATGGCTGCACTTGGTCTGTAGTAGATCGGACTGGTCCACCAAGGCAGCCCCGGGCAGCATTTCTTCGTTTATCCCTCTCAGAGTTTCCGATGTTCAGTCTGCTTCTCATAACAATGAGCTATTCTAAGTGAGTGTTTTTGCCTCTTTGTTTTATTCTTCTTGCCTTGTTTCTATTTCCTCAAGTTAATCAAAGAAATGCTCCTTCCCCTAAGTGCCTCGCTTGAGTCTTCTTGTTATGTCAAGCTAAGTAATGTCACTTACAACAGAAGCGAGCATTGTTAGTCTGAGGAAAGCAAAATATCTCCTTGCAAAATGACAGCTATTTCTGTTTGCTGACCGGCTGGATTTAAACTGGCTCCTTTGGTGCCTGCTTTGCAGACAGAGTGGCCTATGGACCAGGCCCTACAGCTGACCACACTAACTCTTGTGTGTACACCATTAAATAGCTGCTCTGGGCTTTACGTTTTTCCTTCTCAGTTTTATAAATGCATATATAGTCCCTTTTTAACTTGTAAAGTTTCTTTTTCCCCAGGACTCAATCTGAAATGTTGTGCTTGATAGTAAATATCAGGATGAGGCCTTTCTTGGTTTTCCTGTGTATCAGAAGAAACCGTCTATACATCATGTGACTTTAAGGTCCCTCACCTCCAAAATTTACTGCTCTATTTGGAAAAATGAGGGACAGTGCAAAGTCAGATTAGACTTTTTTTCCTTAGTTATGTGATCTAGAATGAAATTTTTTCTTATTTGTACATACGAAACATAATCTATTCCATTAGTCTAACCTTCCTTACAGTCACTCTAAATTACTGTCGAAACAAAGCAGAACTTATGTCAGAATGAAGGCTAAAATACAAAATAAGGGTTAATGAAAACACTTTTTTTAGAAATAAGAAATAAGATTAGAAATGACATATTATCTGCCACGAGGGATTCTTCAGTTAACCAGAGAAAACATACGTAAGTCTTCTGGTTTAGTCATCATGCCAAATTTCTAATTATTACAGAACTCAGAAATAATTGTGGCAGGCACTATCGGGTGGCAGGAAATTCAGACTGGTAGAAACACTTCTATTCAAAGGCAGAGTATAATCTGTATACCTCGTGGTATAAAGAAACTATTTTGAATCCTTCTGGGCTGCAAAGCCCAATCAAAATAATAACAAATTTATAAGAACTCCAATTTCATTTTACCCTCTTATACATGTAACTATATCAATGTTCAATTATCGAAATTTGGTCATCTACTTGGTTTTATTAGCACATATATTGTTTTATATAGCTCACCACCTGATGTAATCAGGTCAACGTTATTTTCCCAGAAAGTGAGTTTTTGATGTTTTAGGGTAATGACACAACCCAGAAGTAGAAATAAGGAGAAAGGTTACAAATGTAGAGGTGCAGCAACCAACACGTATGATTAATGAGTTGATGGGAATAAATGAAAATGGTTTAAAAGATGCTTTTAAAAGCATGTGGCAGGTATTTGTGGGACGAAACTCAGTGTCTTGTGGCTTCAGAGCTTCGAAATTCTTTTTATCTCTATGAAATTACCGAAGTGGCAATTGAATTATTGCAATTTAACATTTATTTCAGGGTTGTGGGAAACTTAACAAATGTAAGTGATGGTTACCAAGAAATCTTCTGCACTATGTTGTGATATTCTTTTTTTTCTTGTTCCAAGTCTCTCACACAATTTTCAAATACTTATCTAACTGAAAAACGTATAATTTTGAACATGGTCAACCATGTTCTTTTGTTTGTAATCCACATAAGTAAAGCTTGTGGGCATTTATTGGCTCTTTGTATAACAGGAAAAGGCCTAATAATAATAATAATAATAATAATAATAATAATAATAATATAGAACCCATAGTGATATAAAGATACATTTAAAGTTCCCGGAAGAAAGTTAGCACAATAAAGTGCATCCAATCTCGTTACTAGTATTAACTGTAATAGCTACAATATTTTTTCACGTACTGGATATTTTCATTAGTGTTATTGTCTAGCTGGTGGGTTCTTCTCTTAACCCAGAAAGAATTACACGATACAAAGTCGAAAGAGAACTGAGCAACAATATAGATTGTAAAGCAAAAGCAGAAAGTAGCATTGATTGTACAACAAAAGCAAACAGGACTCCGGGTTACTGGATCCAGGAGGGGACGCCAGCGGGTTACCAAAGGGACTCTCTGTTTAGGGTGTTTACATGTAAAGTGACTACATCTCAGCCAAGTTGAAATCAACCTTTGGGGTTCAAGCAGGTAAGTCTGACTTGGAAGGGGACCCACAGGGACTCGGGTGTGTAGCGGGCATGCTTTGTAAGCACTGTTAACTCTCACTTTTCTGAAATGAGCAGAACAAACAGGACAAAGACATTCCTCGACAGGTATGAATGTGTCTTATTTCTGCGCAAGAATATCCCACCAATCTACGAGGTCTTTGTCTGGTGAGCCTGGGGGCCCTGGCCTCGGCCTTCTGTCCTTCACCCAGTCTCCTCTGGCTGGCAGTCCTGTCTGCGACCTGCACACTCCCCTCCCATCATGGGCCGGTGCCACTCTGAGAAATCCTCTCCTCTTCCAAGGGTCCTGCTCGTCCTCGACGTCATTCTTTACAGAAGCTGACTGTTTAGAATACTGTCGCAGCCTGCTGCTAGGTTTGGAATATGGACCTGAACCCACCCGGCCTGCGCGGGCTGCTGCCTCACTCTCCCGAAGTCTCTTCTTACCTGCCCGCTTAGGTCAGGCAGGATTATTTCACAGATTAAATTTGCATTACTTTCTTGGTAACTGAAAACCACCTTATTCCTGTACCTTGATTATTTCTATGTTAACATAATTTATTTATAGCTAGGTAGTATTATTGTATACCTTTTTAAAAAATCTGCATTTCCTACTCTAAGGCATTTCTTCTTTAGAATCAAAACTTCATTTTATTTTTGTATAGACAGAAGACAGGACTGCAACCAAAACACAATACTGATGCTCAAAAAAATCTGTTTTGACTGATTAATGACTAAATGAAGGAATTTATAAAGGCCTCACTTAGCAAGTATTTGACTTCCCTGCATAGTCTTCAGAATACTCAGATCGAACTTTTCTGCTCTGACCCGATTAATTGTTATGAAAATAATTCTTACACAAAAGAAAGATTTAAAGTGAAGATATCACTTTCTTCTTTTTAATTTCTGAAAGCCAATAATTTAAAGGAGGTAGATTTTTTTATCCCTATTAAAATAGTGAAACAGTTTTCCTACGTTTTTTAGGGCTCTGAAACGTCATTGAAAGTATTTTAAAGAAAAAGGCAAGCATTTAAATTCTAAACTTGAAAGTGACTAGATGAATTCAAATCAATAAAACTGAATAATTCCATAAGAGATTTTGTTTTTAAGCCGGTAGAGGAATTATTACCAGAAATTAAATGTGTTATCACCAAGATGTTTCTAGAGGTAAATTACCCCCTGCTATTTACGATATAATTTCTTAATTAACCTTTAGCATCTGATATAATGTACCACAATTTTTGGTTTGCTTTGACTACAGTGACAGAATTTACAGAATTCCCTTCTATACTAGAGGAATAACATATTTAGCATTCTTAAAAATTTTTAATGGATTTAAAACATTAATGCTATTTATCTACTTTCTTCATCACCTAACTTATTGTTGTATGTTGAAAGTATCAAGTTGATACGGTACTATGTTTTGGTCAGTCATGACATTGTTGTTTTGTACAGAAAACTTATGTATGTAATTCCTTTGGGGATTAATTTTTTAAAATGTTGATGCACTTCAAATCACAGAAAATGTCACACGCTTTCAAAAACCGTAAGAGTCAGTTCATGTTCAACAAAAACGTTCAGGATTTCATTCTTCAGGAAAAGCAGCAAAATTGAGATTTGATACATTTTTTCTGTCCTCTGTCATTACCTTCTCAGTGCCTGTGACATTTTGACATTTTTTCTCTGATCACAAGGTTTTATATATTATTTCTCCATCATTCCTTTTTATACTCACTAAAAGAAATACAATGGCATAATTCAATAACTCAAAGAAAATAATACCTTCTTTCAATTATATTCGGATTCTTGGTATTATTTTTGGCGGTGCCATTTTGTTCCATAAAACATGAAATCTTCAGGTATATTTTTGAATTTAGACTTAAGTAATTTAAGTAATTCAGAAAGCTCTTGCACAGTTTTATTTCAAATTACAAAAAGTAATGACTTTTATTCAGGTATAATGCTATTGAGGACTAATTAAATTAAATCAGTTTTATTGATTTGAATTACTCTTCCAGGTTTAGAAAAGATTTTTCCTCCGTTTATAGTTGTGTCTTGGCTATAAAATATGTAAGAATTTTATGTTCCAAATAGTTTTTTTTTTTTTTTAAAGGAAAGCTTTCTAATTCAGAGTTCCAGCTCTGTAGGGAGTTAAGGTTTGGGGTTATTTATTGTCATTTAATTATTATAAATTTTTGAAATAGATACACTTCTTTGCATTCTCCAGGAAAAAGAGACTGTGTTCCTATGTGTTGCATTGGAGAATATTCAAATGCATATATTTCACTACATGATTTAGTTTGCTGTTGTTTAATTTGAGGAAATGGCTTGCTAGATTGCTTTTAATAATATTTAGTTTAATGCTATTAAATTGATTACAAAAAGATTAATGTACAAAGTCTACTGTATTCGAAAGCATAGTAGTATTTAAAAATGTAATTAACATTTCTAACTATATTATATTCTTTCTAAAAATCACAAATGTTTTACATTACAAAGCATGCTTTTCAAAAATTGTGTGGTTATATTCATTTATTATTCGAAGTTCTTAAGCACAGATGATTTTCCTATCTAAAAATAGGGTAGACCTTATGACATGGATTTTGGAGCTGATGGATGCCAGGATTTGCATGTGAGAATGTGAATGAATGAAGACGAATAATGCAGCTGCTTACAGAGATAAGCATCTTCAACCCCAGAACTAGCTTGTTTTGTCTATACCCTGAACAAAGATACTTCCAGTCCAGCATGACATTCCAATGACACTCTAGCTTTTGTTGCCATTTAAAATATGGAGAAGAAGTTTCCTTGAAATTTGCCCAAAGTACCAGATATATTGCAATTCCCATTTGTACACTTGTTTGCAAAGCAAAACTGAAATCAACTAGAATATACAAATACTTAGTTATACAACAGTGACCACAGAATTTCACAATCTGGACTCTTCTGCTGCGTGTTTTAAACCAGAACTACTAAATTATCATCTCGTATTTGGACAGTCAGGCATGCCCAGCTCTAAGTAAAGACTAATTTTATATAGTTAATATTTCATGTTAATGTCATTCTTGTCTAGTGTTTAAGAAATATAATTTAAAATATTGTAGCCATAATCAGCTGATTGAATATATTCAGAGACAACCGGCAAGATTTTCTGACTCTGAACATATACACATAATGTAATCTTTACGTTATTTTGACAATAAGATAAGAAAAGCTAATTTCAGACAGTATAGCAGCTGTCTTCTATGATGTTTGGATTATTTAAAAACATTTTTATATTTATTTTAGTAAAATCCATACAAAGATAGTATTATTCATATCGGTTAAGTAAGTGTATACAATCAATACTGTAAGTATATACAATCAATTGTGTATGTACAATCAATTGTATTTTAAGTATATACATTCAATAAATTTTGTGTGGCTTATGTATACAATGTAAACAAAAATATACAGACAATATGAATGCAATGAAAGGTGAATTTCGTATATAAGAAAGTTCCACACTCATAAATGAACATCATAAATTATAAGTAATATTTGTGACTTGTTATAAATTACAATGTATTATTTAAAAAGTGATTTCTCTAGCCATAGTAGAAAGTAATCCATGATAATGCAAGAAGTATGATTTCATCTTTCTGTTCTGTTTCTACTTTTAAATCAAATTAAAATTCATACACAGGGAGTATATCAGATTAATAAAACAAAACTGTAAGTCCATGCTTTATTAGATTAAATTCAATAAATGTAGATATATTTTTAGACTCACTATATTACTCAATCTATTATTAATACTTGAAGATAAAATCATGGATGTCACTAAATGCCAAAATAAACTTTTTTCCTTAATGTATTTATTTGCTCCACACGTGCACAAATCAGTTCACCTATTTTATGCTTTCACCATTTAGATGAGGTTCCCACACCAGATGTAGTTTGTTACTTACTCATCACCTAATATGATGCGTCCTTGAAGATATGGTCCCGTATCTTTTATTCATCCATTCACTCATTAATTCATTCAACAAGGTCCTTTGAATATCTACTAAGTGAAAAGCACTTGTTTTGAGTCTGAAGGGCAAACTGACACAGATAGGTCCTGCCTTTGGGCAGTGATTTTTCAAAGGTCTGGGAGTTTCCCTGAAACACCTAAAGTGGAAGAGTCCCCTAGTCTTTAGAAACGTTACAGCCTTCAGGCTACACAATTTTCTCACAGATTTTGCCTAGCTGTCTGTGATGGCAAATATGTTTTTTGTGTGTATGTCCTCCATCTAAAACTGGATCATAAAGCATTTCCATAATACGGGAGTCAATGAGATTGTGATCAATAAATATCTGTTGATGCTTTCTTTTTTGTTTGTTTGTTTTCTTTCATTTTGCAAGTCTTTCATTTTATTCAGCTTTCTGCCAAATTGTTGCCTTATCAGAATGGTCCTTCAAAGTTACAGTATCTAAAAGAGTACTTCCTACTGTGTCAACTTCTATTCTCTCACCTTGTTGAATTTCACATAACAGTAAAGTTAAACTACTTGGCATAGAATGTATTTGTTAAGATTTTCCTTTCCCCCATCATAGCACAAGGTAAATTCCACGATGTTGTACTGTTTTCTATGTTTTTATTTCACACTGATTAATACATGCTAGATGTCCAACTGATACTTGTTCAGTGAATGAAAGAGTACTTTATTGTGTCTAGGCAAGGTTATTGTTTTATTTAAATTTCTGTTAAGAATAGAGGTTGTAGAAAATACCAGCGTCACAATTTCAGAGTGAACTTATTCTCTTGGATAAAAATTAGTAAGACAAGATATAGAAAACTATTTCAAAAACTGAAACTAGCTTTCCAAGTGTAACTAAATCTGGTATATGTTGATTGGAACATGAAAGTATGAACTGTCTAGCTCTAACTCAAACAGTGACAACTTACTATCCTGAGGATAGTATGTATATTTTTAAATGCCAGGAACAAATTTATCTCTAGTTCTTGGGATGCAGAAAGCTTGAACTCTGTTCACATGCTATTTTTCCAGTCTCCTTAGAAAGTCTCTTCTACCCATACCTCAGGGGAAATTCTTATGTAAATTCTCTTATTGCGTTATTTTTCCTGTAAATGCTCTCTCTCTTCTCTCATGCATGCGTGGAGTTATGGCATATATTATATAGTCACAGATATCTTACAGGGCGCATTGAATCATGTACCACGGGATCAGCAGATGGCACATTTTAGTTGCACACAAGGTGTGAAACAATGATTCTAGAACATGAATACGATTTCATAATCTTAATTTCATGCTTAGAATTCTGCCTGCCACCAAATCTGACCCATTCTGAAGAGATGGCAATATAAAATGTATACCCTCCATAGATTGCACCTAAATTTAAATAGCTTAACGGTGAAAATAAAGCCAATTAACTTACGCAAAAGAGTTGACTTTTAAGTCAAGTGAACAAGGTGAAAAATTGATCATTCCATTTTGGCAATTTAGTTAATTGATAAATACCCACATCGTAGATATTTGTTGATTCTTCATTCTCTAATGTACCCTATTTAATTCATTTAAATGAATAGTTATCTATTTACTATATCAAACTTTTGATTTGTAATGTTTTATTTCTTCAGAGTTGACTAAGATTCTTCATACTTTGTACTATTTTAATTTTATTTGATTCACATTTTGAAAAGACTTCTTATCACCGATCAGGAGTAGTTTTTTTTATATACTATAGAAAGGGTATCTACTTTTTTCACAGTATCATGAAGTATCACTTTCACAGTATCATGAAGTATCAACTTCCCACGATGTCATGTAAATTATTCTTGTCAGGTGTGAATTGTCAGTAACAGTGACTCTTCAAGTCACCAGAGTAGCATGTCCGGAACAGCTTTGGAGACCTGCCGGTACTGCTGGATCTGATGCCAAAAGAAGGATATAAAAGGTGGGGGCCACTGGGCCTTGTCTTCATTGCCCTGGATTCTGGGGACTGACCTCCTGGCCTTGCACTTGCCAGGCAAGCGTTCTACCACTAAGCTAAATCCCCTGCCCCTGTCTTCTTGCTTTTGCGGTGCCTCTTCAGTAGGTAGGGTGTAATTTCTCTTCTCTTTTCTTCAGAGCACTTCGCTTCTTCTTGAACACTTCTTTTTGCACTTTTTCCCCTTTTCTCCTTCTTCTCCTCTTTATTTTATTTTATTTTTTACCTTCAATACATGCTAAACTTTTGTGTTCATTAGTTTTCCCAATCCTTCAAACAGGACAAGAGCCTGAGAAGGACCGTTGGGCACCACGGTATCTGTTAATAAGACTATATCCCACATTATCTCTTTAAAATTTTTGTTTAAAGTTACAAAAATGAATTTAAGCAGTAACTTTGAATGTCTAGTTTAAGTGGCAAAAATATACCTCATTCCTTGCAATTTAAAGATTTCTTAAAAATGAACAGAAATAAATGAAGGACAAACACAAACAACTTCAATAATAAAAATAGAAAGTAGTTTTCTAAATATTGAATCTCAAAAACTAAAAACAGACAAAACTGTGAAGAAATAAAATACAGAGGCAGTGTTCTTTAAGATGAAGGGCCACGGTGGATGGAAATATTTCAAAAGTTTTCACTTGCAACTGTAAAAATATTCTATTTTTAGCTAGTGATTTAGCTACTGATAGATTAATGACTACATCATCAGCTCAATTAATATAAAGACTATAAGAAAAACTATAAGAAAAAATGAATGCCATATATTGTATGATAAAACAAATACAATACTTAGTATATTAGACAAATAAAAATAATAAGCTCATAATGTTAAAATAAAACACTTTCATGGTAAACTAAAGAAAATCACAACTTATATAGCTATAGTGTATCTCAGAGAAAAAGCCATAGCTTTAAATTCATACATTACAAAAAAGAATAAAAATAGATCAGTTAGCCATCAAATTTAATACATTAGAAAACTAGAGATAATATTTGTGCTTGACGACAAGTCATAAACAAAAAATAGGAGAGGTAAATACATCTAGTTGATTCTTCAAAAAATATAAAAATTGCAAGACGTAGAGAAATGAATGTTAAGAATTTTAGAAAACAACAAAATATAAAAGTGCACGATATGCAAAGACTATACACAGAAACACTTATTAGAAGACTTCACTTGTCAGAAACTGTTAAAAGTGTAATTTAAAGGTATACAGTTAATGGGGTAGAAATGATAAATTGTACATTGCCCTCTTTTTCCACTTACTAATTTTCCCTCTGAGAAGGTGATTACAGTGTTTCCTTGGACATTTTTTCTTTCACTGAAGTCAGTTGTGGCTGGGGGCTGATTTGCAGGCAAGGAGATGTAACAGGAGGTGTGATCAAACTATATATCGAATGCTTACACTTAAAGAATTATTACAGTAAAAGTCATATTACCATTAATCATCACGAAAATACATCCTCTTACTTTGAACAGACTTATCCCATTGTTCTTGCCATTTTCTGAAGCAGCTCTGGAAGTCCTCTTTCATAAGTGACTTTATAGGGGCTGGAGGTTTAGTTCGGTGGTAGAGCACTTGCCTAGCAAGCGTAAGGCCCTGAGTGCAATCCCCAGCACCAAAAAAATAAAAAACAAAACATAAGTGACTTTATAAAGTGTAACAAAAAAATTATAATGACTGCTGCTGCTGAGTGTTGAGGCTCATAAAGGGCAAACTCCTAAAAACATATATATGGTACATCCTCATCCACCTTAATCTCTGGATGTGACACATTTCAACTTCTGGCTCTTTCCCCAAAATCAAAATGACCGAGAAAGGTAAATGTGTCGAATTCATGGAGTACAGTATATCCAGATATTTACAACACCACAACTAAAGACGCTTAGGAAAGAGAACTCTGAAAGCTGTTTCAGAAAGTGCCTAGAACAATGAGATAAGTGTGTTCAATGTGAGGAGTAGTATGTTGAGATGGATTGGTAGCCATGTGTCTTTCACAGTACTTAAAAGAAAAAAACATTCACCATAGTTTTAGATCACACCTCAGATACATATATGAAGTTTTACAAGCCATTGTTAATTTCCACCAGCTGTTTCCTGGAATTTCAGATTAGGAAAGATTTGCAATGAATTGCTGTACCGAACTGGCAGTCCCTAGGAACAGAGTTGGAAACAATCCATCCAACACATGCAATACAAAATGAAAATAAATATTCGTCTTATAAGTAGAAAGATTAACGTTTGAAATACACCGAATTTAAAACACCAAAATAGAAAACGTGACTTTTGTTGAATTGCTTGTAAAACTTTTGCAGAAGCACTTCAAAATTTTCCCAAAAGGTCAAATGCATTGCCAATATTATCCCATTATAATATGAGAAAATGAAAATTTGCATGAGGACCAGAATGAAAAACAGAATAAAAATGGCAGCACATCTGAAAAATAATGATAAAAACAGTATATTACAACTTAAAATACGTAATTATAAATTGTTCTCAGAAGAAATGTAATAATGTTAAATCCATATATTACTCCAAAAAGAATAACAATAAGTCAAACAGATGTCATACATTGTATATTAGAAAAGTAGCAAAATGCCAGAAAAAAGGCTAAATTAAGTCTATTGATAATATATAATATCATTATAAAGATAACATTAATGCTTTAGAATAAGTAAAAAAAAAAAAAGGAAAGAATGAGAGAAGTAAATCCAGCCACTAGTTTTGTGAAAATACAAGAAGATATAAAATAAGTGGAGAAACTATATAAATGCATCATTTTTTCATTTTTACTACTTTTCTCAAGTCTTGAAAAAGAATTGGAATATAGAATATATGGAAAAGGCATTCAAAATTTTAAAATAAATTTAAAAAAATTTGGTAACAGAAAAATAAAGAATTTAAATAAAACTATTACCACAAAGGAAATGAAGAAGTTCTTAAATAGTTACCTACTTACCAAAACGTTAAGTATACATGTTTTAAAAGGAAAATTCTGTCAAATACTCATAGAAAAATAAAGCTCAATGAAACAAATTGGGAAACAAAAACAAGAAAAAAGTTGAAGATTGTAGAGAAGAGAGAAAGAAAGAAATAGGAGAGCAGGAAAGAAACAGGAAACTAAGGCAGACTCGGTAATTGTAGTACTGCGCCCAGCTGTTTGTAGCTCTTCGCAACTTTATACCAACATCAGCTACAAACAAATATAAAATAAAATATTATCAAAGAAAAATGCATCTTACTTTACAAGAAGAAAAAAATCACTATAACAGTAAAATTTCAGGAAAGCAAGTGGCATAATACTAAAAAATATATTAATTTATTTGATTAATGTAAAAAAAGAAAAAAAATCACGAGATGGCCTCTATAGTCCTGAAAATGCATCTGATAAAGTTCGAAATGTTTAAATATCTGAGACAAAGAGAAAGATATTTGAAAGATATTTATGAAATAGGTGAAATATATCTTTATACCCAGCTGTCAGCAGGGCATATAAAAATTTCCTTCAAGTGTACAAATAAAAATGATTTGAATGACTGCTGTTATTTAACAGAGTCCTGATAGTACACGCCACTAAAAAAGCAGCATTAAGCACAAATGGAGAAGTAGATAGGCTGAGGCAGGAAGATGCAGAATTCAGGCGACTTAGAGATTTAGTGAGATTCTATCTCAAAATAAAAAATATTAGAAAGGCTGCAGCTCAGTGTGAAGACTCTAATTTCAATCCCCAGTACCCCCCACCAAAAAAAAAAAAAAAAAACAAAAGAAGCAGAGGAGAAAATCACAATCAATAATTACCAATGATACAATTTTTTAGTAGAAAAATTATTCAGTTTTTAAAATTATAAAAAGAGTAAGGTTATCTGAAAACATGTAAAATTAATTTCTGGCATTATTTAGGCATAGTATCTGATGAGAAGACATGATTATACAAAATCTCCACTTACAATAACAATAAAAAATGTGATAATGCTATACATAACTTAACATTAAATATATGAAAAGAACAACAACAAGAACTACAAAATAAAAAGTAAATAAATAGTCTTCACATGTGTTTTGGACAAAAATATTTCACCTTTTAAAGATATGAATTATCCCAAGGTAAATCTTTTGTCATAGCTGAGTTTAATAAAAATAATAAATTTCATTCTCTTTAAATGAACTACAAACTATCCCAAAATACATATGGATAAAAAAAATGTCAAACAAAAATAGCTATGAAAAGTCTAAATAGAAAAAGTTAATACGACAGGTCAGACCCCTGTGTCTGCATTGAAACTGAATTATCAAAAGCAGAACTATCATTTTGTGGCCAAAATAGACATATTGAGAAATGGAGTAAAATGAAAAGTCAGTTAAGAGGCCAAAATAAGTATGAAATTCCAATGCACAGAACAAATGGATTCTGAATTCATATTGACAAATTACGAAAATACGGATTCCTCTCTAGAGAAAGAAAATTAATTTGAATGACCTAGCTTGTGTTGAAAGAACGATCAGAAAATAGAATTTTATTTGATTTTTTATTTTACTCACTTTGTGGTGATAAGGATTGAGCCTGGGGCTCTGCACATGTTAGGCAAGTGCTCTACCATTGAGATACATTCTCAGTCCTTGTTTAAAACTTTAAAAAGAAGAATTATGCAAGCATGAAGAGTACAGAAGAGAACTTTTTAATAATGTGGAAATGAGAAATTATACAAATATTAATATGAAAACTGCATAAAAATAATCCTCTGGAGAAAAATTTAACCCTGCATATAAATGACAAAGCGAGGGGGAAATTATTTGAAATTGAAATCACAAGAAAGGTCTTGAAGTTTTTACTGTATAAAGAGACGGTAAAATCAATAAAACATAACAAACTTGCAGGAGAAAAACAGATACAGTGTGAACACTGTCACTCCTAACAAAATCTAAACATATTTGTATACAGCAATTTCAACCAGGATAAAAGGACAAAGGCTAAAAGTCGATTTAAAAAACACCTCTCTGTTGCTATTCAGCTCGGAAAAAATGGAAAAAGTCTGATAACAAAATAGGTGAAGTCGCTGTTTAGAATCAGGAACTCCAGTTGGTGGAGGTATTGTGAGCTGCGTTGGCTTCTACTGAGTGCTCCAAAGATGACTCCGACTTACAGCGTGTATGTTCTCAGTCCTGTGACTTCAGATATTTATAGGAATACATTTTATGAATTTATTCCTGCAGGACACGAGCATTATTTTCTGTACTATTTTGTATAAAACTTATTAGACAACAGGCCAGATGAAAGCAACAGAATAGAGTATGGTTTACAAAAGGAGTAAAAACTCTGAATTGACATATTTGGACAGATATTCTAGTTTTTCTTTAGGAAAAATAAAAGTAATCTGCAAAGCAGAGTGTTGGTTATGCTGTTATTTAGAAAAAAAGAAAACAAAATAAAAGCATAAAACAAGGAAACATAAAAGCAAGAGAACAAAAGAAAGAAAAGAACATACTTAATTATTCATTTTTTAAAATATTTACTGAATGTGTCCAAGTTTCAGCTCTCACTGTGCACCGGGTATAAACAAACGAATAAAATAATTTCTACTTTCATGGACCCTTCATGTTCGTTTATACTTTTTCTTCTATATGCTTAAAATGTCAAAATATATACAAAAAATGTAATAGTGATTTATTGATTTAAAATGCTACTGAATTGGCTTTTGTTGTTTTTAGATTGTGTAAATAGTAATGTGTTGAGTAAAGAATCTGTAAAATATATTTTTCCATAAAATTCTAAATCACTGGAAATAATAGAAGTCATCTAATAATTTTAGTTAGATCATAGCACCAGAGGGAATACATTACACAGAAAATAATCCCTACAGAAGGTGTGTACACCTCCAGGAAGGGCTCTGTGTGGTACATTTCAGACTCTAGATAAAAATTTTTAGTATTTCGAATTACTATTCAAAACAATTAAGTCCTATTCAAAACGATTAAGTTTAAAAAATAAAATAACTTTAGGCAAATCATTTAACTATTTTGAACTCCAGCTTCTTTGTTTATAAGATTGGAGTCATAAGAGTCCTAAAGTATCTTCCCTAGATAGTATCTAGTCATGTGGGTTAGTAAATATGACAAATATTAATAACACACAAATATAACCTATAAAACTCAATTGCATGAGAACTCAAAGTCTTCGTAAATTAGCTCAAGTCTGGTATATTCTGTGCATACAAAATGTTTTTGTCTTTAAAAATAAATAAATATGCTAAATATAGGTTTTTTTAATTTGTAATTTTAGAATCTTTGAACAAGAAAATAAGTACTATGAAATTATTAAATACAAAATGTGGAATGTGAAATATTTAAAATTAAGTATATCATTCCTTAGATTTACAGAAATGAACAACATAAACTTTGATTGCATTTCGAAATCTTCATTTCTCCACGTTCACTGTTGAATCCAGTAATTCTAAACTCAAGCCATACTGAGCAAGTCTCACCTCAGGAATGCACTGCTCTTTTATAAGCTTTTCAAAATCTTTGGACACGTTGACCTTCCGTTTAGATTCTTACACTTTGCTCCACTATCTCCACCTCACCAAATTACGTTTGCATCCAGTCCGAGGTTCCGCCCTGTAGTCTGCGCCCAACGTTTGTTCTCTACGCTGTGTGACACCTACCTGTACTCTCCCTAGCTGTCCCTGGGGCAGCATCTTACACTGCGTCATTACTGCGTGCTGAGAAACTGATGAATACTTTTTGTGACTTTTCATTTACCCCTCTGATGGCTGCATCGTTGGTTTCCTTTTTACAGGTATGGAACATTCTTCCAAAATGTCGTCCAAGTAGCATCCCCAAGACTGTGGAGCTGAACAGTGCAACGGTAGAACTCAAACATTGATTCCCTGGCGCCCTCTAAGGCCTCCAAGCGACACACTCTCCTGTGCTAACCTGCTTGTATGTATCTGCCAATGACCTTTAAAGATCCTCGGGGTCGGAGACTGTACCCTTTTGTTATTCTGTCTCTAATTCCTAGTAAATGCCAGGCGCCAAGGTGAGACTGTCAGTGATGTGCGCTAAATTCAAGGTTGCTGCCAGTAGTGGCATTTGCGTTGTACACGGAGCGTGAGTCTTACATTTTTATCCAGTAGGAGATGAGACGATGGAGCAGAAATCAGCCCACTGTCTCTGAGCCTTCCACTCTTCAGTCGAGCACTAACACTTTTCAGATGAATACGTGGACAGCATATTCGGTATTATTCGGTGTCCCGAGATAGATAGAGATAGACAGATAGGGGCAAGTGGTGATAAAATCTGCAATGAATGACTAAAAACCATTACAGTGAGAGACACATTGACATTAATCCCACTCAAAACATTTCTTCTCATTTCGAACACATGCATCGTTCTTGCTATTTTCTGAACCGATTTTGAAAGTCCTCTTCCATGTCTTCAACAGGTGTGATCACAAATATGGTGAATGCTGCTGCCGAGGGACGTTCCACAAAAAGGCAGCCTCTGAAAAGCGTTATAGTCTGTCCTCATCCATCTTACCCACAGGGTCTGGTGCCATGAGACTTCTGGCTCTTTTCCAAATTCAAATGACTGCGGAAGGTAAATGTTTTGAATCAATTCAGAACATAGAGGCCGGTCGAGATAGCATATATGAAGATACTCACAAAAGAACTTCCAGAATTGCTTCAGAAAACGCCAAGTATAATGGAGTAAGTGTGTTTGAAGGGAGTTGGATTGTACTGAGGGTAATTGTTGGCAATGTAACTTTTATGGAAATAAATTGTTAAAATTTAAACATTCATTGTATTTCTCAATCATCTTTCATAGAGAGATGCTACCTGAATAGAGTTAGAAGTGATAGAAAGCACGACGCCAATTTTCATTTCAGATTTCCTCCTCTCTTGTCAGCTTTACATGACTCTTCTTGAGCATGCTTTTCTATGTGATCAAACCCCTTCAATTTTTGGTTCTACATTTTTTTCTATTAAAGTCTTTATGAATATTTTCACATATTTTTTGCATACTTGTTTAAATGACCATTTAAATGTAGTTTTAATGACGCAAGCATACTTGACAAAATACAAAGAAAGCAGTAATTAGCCTAAAGCTGCCACCCTGCAAGTGTGCTTCTTGGGCGTCTCTGCTGAGTATTTTCTCTAGTCTAAATATTCTCTTGCTATTTTGGCCATCACATAGTGGGTGTAAAGAATTTTGCTTACACTAAGCCAGTGGGAAGGAAGGGAATCTTAAAACGTCTTTTATTGAAAAGAGCGAATTTCAGAATGTGTCAAAGTTGACACTATCTCCCAAAGTGTAACAACACAGATAAAATGATAGCTTCATATTCATACCTTTATTTTAAACATTAATTTTACATATAGTAGCATAGAACCATGGAATTTTAGCCATTGTTAACATATTTTTTATGTGTTACTTATAAATTTACAAAGAAAAATTCCTGAAAGGTGTGTGAATTTGTGTGTGTATGTGTTACTTTAAGGCTGTGCTTTACAATTCAAAAGCACGGTGAATAAAACTTTAAAAATTCACACTGAGTCAAAAAGGTGTAAATTAAATTAAATGTTTAAATAAGGGGTCAATTTTCAAAAATTGACCTTTTTAACAAGTTTTTAGCAACATTGCAGAAGATGAAGTAATCAGTCGACTTTTATTTCCTTTTCATATCAGTGTTCAAGTACAAGTCTCTCTAATATTTAGAATGAATATTCACATGGAAATGAAACTGAATCAATAAAATATGATGGATTTAATATTATATTTTCTTTATGTGCTTATTTTGTCAGTGTCCATTTTACACATCTATTGAAACAAAATTCTAGCTTTGCACTCAAAAGAACATTTTTAAAATTTCCTTCTATCAAGTATAACGAACTGTAGATAAATTTTAAGCCAGGTTTTATGAATAACATTCTCACGACATGCATAATAGGTACTTAGCTGATAATGAAGCTTCTTGTGCAATATATTTAGTGTATTACAAAAAATCCTATAATGAAGTTCTAAAATACAGTTATGGTAGGCAGATGCTGGATAAATGTTTTCTTTGTTATAATTAGTCTAATTTTGTATCATCATTATTAATGATTTTGTAAGCACCAAGTTCTTTCTTACACCTTAACTGAGAAATAGGCAATTTTTCAAAATCATAAAAATTTTCTGTTGAATTATAACTACACCCATTATCTTAAAGTGGAACTTATCCTTAGGGTACAATCACTCTGCCTATAACAAAGATTTTTCTCCTTTGCTATTATAAATAATAGTCATTTTTATCTTTACTATTTTTATTGTAAACTGCATAAAGACCTAAATAATTATTGTGAATTTCAACTTGTATTACTCAAATTAAGTGTTTTCCTTCCTTAATTTTTATTAGCTGTGTCTTCTGTTTATTATTCTGGGCTTAGTTGTAATAAATACATATCTTTACTGATGCTATTGTTTAAAAGAAAATAAAAGCATTCCCTTCCCCAGTTTGGAATGTTAATTAATTGAAGCTGTATGGACTGGGGAAAAATCCAGTTCAGAATTTGTGAGCGATGCTATAGATTACTCATTGTGAGAAAATAAATTTATCAGTCTAATATGCACTTTATATTTTGCATTTTCTTAATGTAAATTGAGAGTAAAAGAGAATTGAGAATCAAAAAATCTCTATCTCTTTTTATTAAAGATGCCTTGGAAAATTTTTGAATTTTAACAATGACAGTATTTCCCCAAATGTCATCATTCTCAGAGAAAAAGACTATAAATTAATAGTTTATTCCTAAGGTATGAAAACAGGAACAGGTAAATTCTTCTGCAAAAATCAAATATTGTATTTTGACATTGAATGTTTATTCCAGCTGTTAGCAATAGGTCAACTTATTTCAAACCAAATGTTGCATGATAAATCAAGAACGCTAGACAGAATGCTTACTGTTTCTATTTGAAATAATTAGAAAGCTACCAAATATCTGAGGATATCTGAGATCGATATTGTGAAAAAAAAAATAGACTCACACATAGGAATTGAATTCCAAATTTTTTTCCCTTAGGTATTTGCCGATGCAAAGGTGAAGTTATAAAGAAGCTAAGAATTCTGAGAAGAAGAAAAGAGTAACATACAGAGAAGCTGGGCAGAATCGTAGGAGTCTTTCAAGGCTGAGGGGACAAGAAAGGTCAGCATCTACAAAGGGGAAAAGTCTCTAAAGACTGCAACCTTCTTCGTAGGACCCTGAGGCTGCATTCTAAGAGTGAGGGAAAATTACAAAGAGGTTGCAAATAGATTTGTGTTGCAAAAGATTGAAGTCCAGGTTAGAATTAATCCAATACTTATTATGGCCTGTTAATTTACTGTCCTGTAGGTAACAAAAGTGAATCTGCTCCAACAAAGAGTAGCCTCTATCCTATCATGTAAGTATTACTTTAATTCTATACAAAGTACATGATGAAGTGAAAGCTGTTAGGCAGAAAAAGAAAGAATTGATTGGAAACTAAAAATAAAACATAATAGAAAAATATCAATTCTAAATATATATATATAAAACCTGCTATTTTATATTATATATATATTGAGCCATATATATAGTGTCGGTTCAATATAGATTAAGTGGGCAAAAGTAAGGATATAAAATGTCTAAAATCTAAAATGATAAGATAGATCTTATTAATATACATGAAACTTTATACTTAATCTTAAAGAATGCATACTTTTTATGTGTCTACATGTATTTTTTTAAGTTTTCATATGTTATATCACAAAGGACCAATCAAACTCCTTATAGTGAAAACTCTCTGATTTTAATGCAATAAAAATTAAAATTAATTACAAGTCTAGGAACTGAAAAGCTCTACACAAAGGTTTACAAAATCTCTATTAATTAATTCCTCAGTGAAAGGGGGGATATATATCAAAATTCCAAAATTTCTAAAAATATAATAATGATTTTAAATGTACATAATAAATCAATGCATGTAATGTAGTAATCAAGAGAAAGGCAGTCTCAAGTATTCACACCAATAAAAATAAGAGATAAAATAAATTCTAAAGGAAAATTAGCAAATATCTATTTATCCCTTCAATTGATTCAGCAATGGCTTTCTATTCAGAAATTATTCTCTGCAGCTTGTTATTAGATACAAAGAAGAAAATACACCTTCAAACACACCTGTGTTTACTTCTATAGATGCGCAAGTGGCCTTGAAAATATGTAACACCTGTTTCTGATTTTAAATATAAGGTGCAGTAAGATAGGAATTGAAAAAGTAACTTTTAGTCAAAATATATGTATTTGTGTTTATACATGTGTATGCATAAAATTTGCACCATATGTTATTATAAATGAGGGACCTATTCAACATTTTTTGCATTTATTGAAAATGCCATATATTTTCTGCTTTATATGGTTATGTACATAATTATACATATGGAAAATACAATATAAATACTATATTATAATATATAAATATGTACATGTCAAAAGGAAGGCTGGTCAGCTCAATAAAATAAAAAACACTCAAAGGATGTGATTAGAATGAAAGGTAGCACTTTCATTGTTTACAGGTTATATTATCATACAGCTCATACATACAGAAACTTCAAAATTTCCACAGGTAAAATATTAGAATTAATAAATGGCTTCAGCAAGGTTACTAAACAGAAGATCAATATAGAAAAATAAGGAATGTTAGTGCATATTTGCTGTACCATTTAGAAACAAAATACCATTTAAGGAAGGATTCAAAATACAAGATGTTCAAAAATAAAATTAATGAAATAGATTCAGGATATTTATGGGGAAAAAAAGCATAAAATTTCATGATGCAACACTAGAGAAAATGCAAGTCAACTATGAGATCATACTAGGTTCACAGATGTATTATAATCTAAAATTCAAATTTTAGCATACATATTAGAGAGAAAAGAAGATAAAGTTATATCTGGTGTCATTTGTCATTATAATCTATAATATTATAATCTATAATAAAATAGAAAGGCAAAATACCAAGAATAGTTATGGAACTCTTCAGAAAGAAAGTCAAAAGTCTTGCTTCCTTTGAAACAATATCACAGTGGAACAGAATGATACATACATATAAACCAATATTATACCCTATAGGGCCCTAAAACAAATGCATGCACATACAGAAACTCTGTATGTGACAAAGTGCATTCTCGATTAGAGGGAGATGTAAAAGAACTTTTATAATGCATACTAAACAAACTGGCTAGCCCATAAAAATGAAATTGATCTTTAACATCCCATATAAAATAAAAGTCTGTTCAAGGTGGGTTCAACATCTAGATGAGAAAGAAAATGCAACTCTTAAATGTTACACAGGAAATAATTTCTTAAATATGGAAAGAAAGCATTCATGACTAAAAGAAACACTATATGTTTTATTAAGAATTTTGATCATGAAGAGAAACTCGAAAAAGAAATGCCTTTATACTCTACTGACTTGTAGACTATAAAAGAAACTCCTTTTGAAAAAGACAGCGCAACATTTTAATGACCAGATGACCTATAAAGTAAAAAATCATCCATCTTGTGATTAAGTAGAGAAAACAAACCTAAACCATAGCGTTACATTGTACCAAAATCTATGAATGTCCAGGGGTTGATCAGAGAAAGAGGAGTCCTCCTGCACTAGCATTAAGGGAGCAAATTTTCTTTCTTTCTTTCTTTCTTTCTTTCTTTCTTTCTTTCTTTCTTTCTTTCTTTCTTTCTTTCTTTCTTTCTTTCTTTCTTTCTTTCTTTCCTTCCTTCCTTCCTTCTTTCTCTTTCTTTCTTTCTTTCTTTCTTTCTTTCTTTCTTTCTTTCTTTCTTTCTTTCTTTCTTTCTTTCCTTCCTTCCTTCCTTCCTTCCTTCCTTCCTTCCTTCCTTCCTTCCTTCTTTCTTTCTTTCTTTCTTTCTTTCTTTCTTTCTTTCTTTCTTTCTTTCTTTCTTTCTTTCTTTCTTCCTCTTTCTTCCTCTTTCTTCTCCTTCCATCCTCCCTCCCTCCCTCCATCCCCCTTCCTTCCTCCCTTCTTTCCCTCCTTCCTTCCTTCCTCTTTCATGATACCACCTCAGGCTTGAAAAACAATTTCGTCTTATCTGGAAAAGTTGAAGGTAAACTTACCTAAAGACAGAGAAGTTTCTAGGTTAGAGATTAACCCTTGTGTATACACAGTCATCATCCATCCGTATATAAGACATTATACCATAACTTGTGCAGGAGTTAACCTTGGAGATGAATTTGTGCTTCTCACTAGAGTTCTACAATGGAGCATTCCACTTCGGTAAACGTGAACTCCATACTATATCATAGATGTATCTCACAAATGTAATGCTGAACCGAAGAAACATAGCACCACTCATACATATATATGCAAACAAAGTTAAAACACATAACACTATTTGGTGTTTAGAGATTCATATGCAGGTGGTTAAGACAAAAAAAAAAAAAAACCCTAAGAAAATAATCATGAAAAAAATCAAGAAAACTACCTTTCAGGGATCAGGATGGTACTATGATCCATGAGAAACAGAAAAGCACTCCTTTAAAATGTGACTGTTCATGTTTTGTGTGGTATTTTTTGTTTATTTGTTTGTATTTTGGCTTTTTTTTAAAATCTAGGAGTGGTTACATCATTATTGTCCTTAATTATTTGTAAAATCTTCCCTTTTTTTAGTATCTATTTTATACTTCACAGTAAAATTAAAACATATGCTATATGATACCATTTGGGGGATAAACCTGTGGAAATATCTATCATAAAGTCAATAGCAATTTCTGAGTGGTAAGATTTGAGAAATGTAAAATTTTTCTGTTGATTTTTTATTACTCTTATTTTTATTATCACTAATCATTTTTAAATGACTTTCTAAAAAGAAATGATAAATATTTTGGTATAAGAAAATCTCCTGTTTCTAGTAAATAGACTTGTTTAGTGGAGGATAGCTCTCTTCTAGAAATGTAACTAAGAGAAGGAAGTGCAGGATTAATACTGCTACTATAATCCTGATTTTACTAATTTCATGAAATTTGCAAAATGAGACTGGTAAATTCATAAGAATTTTGTTATCTAAGGTTAATTTTATTTAAGTGTCTAGATTATGTCACATATATTATTCCACTGTTTTTTTTTTTTTTAACTCACTATGTACCCTAGATTGGCCTTGAACTTGCAGTGTTCTTCGTGCCTCAGCCTCTCGAGTACTAGGATTATAGGTGTGTACCACCAGACCCAGCTAAAAAGAGTTATTCTAAAAGCTTGCTTCATTATTAAGTAATCTGATGATGATGTGTTATAAAGTTACTTCTTCTGGGAATTTTTATTCTTCAACATAAGTAATTAGTTGATAATTATATATTTAAATAATAAAAAACTAAATTGTATTTTTATTTTTTGCTATTAGATTTCTATAACTTTAAATTACCTATTTTGAAATATTCAAATTCAATTTTCAATTTCAAATTTTCAAATTCATTTTACTTGAAAAAAGAAATTTAATCCAAAATTTGCAGTGGAAATCAATACTTCTTATAGTTATGCAAAGGAGGGTCTCACTCTAGTCAACATGAGCACCACATAATATCAAGTTACACCTCTTCTCCGGTTTCTTTTAGACTTTTTTGTTTCACTTTATCTTCCTTTCCCAAATTTTGCAAAGATCTGAAGTCATACAAAAACGTTCTTGGGGCTGGGGATTTAGCTTAGTGGTAGAGCCCTTGCCTAGCAAGCACAAGGCCCTGAGTTTGATCCTCAACACCCCCCAAAAAATGTTCTTGATGTGTAAATATTAAGTGATGAGCAATGTGAGAAAAGTTAGCTTGGCATGTTCACAATCCAAGACTCTGACCCTCGGTGCCGAGGAGACTTACTATTTCCTGAAGTTTGTACCCATGTCAGGGTTTGTCCCAGTCGGCTGCCTGTTGACTAAAGATCGCTGCTTAATTCAAAGGGTCCAAGCTAAAATTACAAATATATAAACTAACATCATTTAGCCAAATATTCTATTTGTGTTTTGCAAGAGTGAGTCTAACTTTCCATTCATTGAAAAAATTTCATTACGATGGATCTGTGTAAAACCCAGTTTTATCATTAAAAAATAAAAAATAAATACCTTCATTAGTCTAATACAATAATAATTTTTCTATTATTTTTATCTCTTCTGATTTGGAATATCATAATTTGCTTTGACTAATAACATGAAACAGTTCAATTATACCTTATCTATTATAAAGATTGAAAATATTTTAAAATAATTGGATACTATAATTCTATAAATATAATTACTGTATAGAATAGCACCCATCCTTACATAAATTCATCATATCTTATTTGTATCCACTAGAGATCCCTCAAAATCATTTTTAATATTATTTTTGTGTCGATGGTAATTTTTTTAAAGTCTAGTTTGATTTACAGTTGAAATGAATATTCGTTCTGGATAAACTGTCCTCTTTCATCTGCTAATTTAGTGAAACTGCTAAGCTGACACGAAACCTGTAATAAATAATAAAGACAAATTTTATTTTTTAAAAAGTGGGAAATATTGTTGTAAAATCACCATTCTGTGACTGAAAAAAAAAATGTAACATTTGTAATCTCATCAAAATGCAGGTTCAGAAATTCAATAAACTGTTTTATCAAATTCTCAAATCTTTTACAAGGTGGTATTTCAAATTTATTTCCTATTAAGTATATCTATCTCAAAGACTATTACAAATACTTTTTTCATATCTTATTGATTTACCATACAGATACCTGAAACAGCCCCTTAACTCTGTTCACTGTAGCCAAATAGCCTTATTTCAGGAGAAACGTCTATTTCTCCAGAGAGAAGAATTTTAAGTAGACTCAAAAGACTAGTTGAAAATGTTTTCCATATTATAAACAGCCAATTGCACTTCTTAACAGCCTGCCTATAAGTAACTGATTTTATTTTTCAAATACATAAAAATCACAAAATTGTGTGTCTATGAAATATAGATTTTATTTTATAAAATCTGCTAATGGAATAATAATATTTTATTCTAGCCCATTAAAGGGCTTAGGCTTCAGTCCAGATTCTCCAAATTATCTGTCTGAAATGATATTTTCTTAGTCAGTACTTTGGGAATCTTTAGTGTACATACCATCCAAAAAGGAATATAAAACCTCACTGTCAGACTTCATCTATAATTACACAGAATTCTAATAGTTCAGATGATTTCCATCTTGTGTGCATGCCAAAGACTTGGAGGTTACATAATTTGCTATAGAACACTGAAATGTTCATGTTCTTATGCTTATTATATTTGTAACAAATCTCATATTGCTTTATGGTAGAAAAATAGTGCTTAATTCTGATATTTGTTGGTGTCTTAACTTACTCAAGGATAATTCAAATTTCTTTTATATTTTTAAAACATAGGAAGCCAAATGGGATTTACAATTTTACACAATTGTTTTAAAAAGATTAAAATGTTTTGAAGACACTATTTTCAAATTTATGACTGAGCCTACAAATACATGACCACAAATATAATAGTAATATACAACTGTTTTATAATTTAAGCTGTTGCTATTCTACACTACTTTTCGTGTTTGATAGAACCAATAAAATTAAAAATGATGTAGTTATTTTAGATAACCAAAGAATTTATACTCTTAGAACAATCAACATCAGGTTTTAGAAGAAAATCTTAAAGCCTGTTAAATTGAATATTGTATATTATATTAACAATATTTCTACATCTGATCAAATGTTAGAAAAAAAGTAATTTATTATATGACACAGTAAAATGTATACATATTGTATTATTATTTTGAACCGTCTATGAAGACCTAAATTAAGCATGTTTAACTTTCTACTTTGAATGTTTCCATACATATTTATATATGGCACTATTTTAGTTATATATGTGTGTGTATTTGTACTATTTCCTGCTTAAAAATTAATGCACTTGTTGTTGTTCTGTGTCCAAGACCTTCTCTCTTCTCCACCCAATCAAGAGTATGACTAGGAGGACGGAGGTGGTGGTTTTCCCCTGCTATATAGTTAAAAATAGAATCCATTAGATGAGAACCAAACAGAAATGCCAAAGAAACAGTTTCTGCCATGTAACTATATGGTTTTTATAGAAGAAAAAAAAAAAAAGAAGAAGAAGAAAACCTTTAAAGTCAAGCTATTTCATCAAAAGAGAAAGCACAATTTTTTAAAATAATATAATTTACTTTAGGTAAAGGCCAGTCCTGGAATACATGTATTGTTCTATGATACAGAAGATAACACTTAGGTCTGTCTTTTACTGAACAATTTCTATGGTTTGTTATAATTCCTCCATGTCACACTTTCTCCTTGGTGTGAATTCTTATATAATTTCCAATAAAATTATACATGTATTTTGGATTTTTTTTTTTTTTTTGAGACAGGGTCGCTCACTTGGTAGTCTGCGCTAGACTTGAACTCGCACAAGAGAATCATTGAGGCTTTTAAATAGTTCTGTAATACATCAGATTCATAAAGTTGAAGCATTACTCTAGCAATTAGATGTGAGAATGAACTAAGAAGAACCTTTGGCAGCTATTGATTTGATTGAATGGACTCCACCAGTTTGAGAAATTCCTAATACATCTCACTCTCCAAATTTACATGGAATTTTGAATAAGGTAATTTTTAAATTGTGTCACAAATGCAACTCATATGCACATGAATGGCTGGACCGGTTGTCAAACAAAATGAAACACCACTTCAAGGTTTTGAGTGCCTCTTCCCATATCTGAATTTCTTGCCATTCTCTCCCCTATGAATTCCCACCTGCCCACAAGTCAGCAATCAGGAAGGTGACATCATGCTTGGAAAGAAAAGATCAGGATCTGTTCCAGAACTCCAGACAGCAAGAGAGCTAAGTTAATTGCTACCCGTGTCTTCCTCAGTGTGGAAGATTCAACTATCCCTCGTGATTAAATAAGTAATTCTAGAAACACAGTACTAGGTGAAGGAAATAACTATTCATATGTGTTAGGAGGTGATTGTAATAGTTAAAAAAAGAAAAGAAGAAGAAGTGACGACTACCAAACTGATATCCCCATTTAGGTGGAGCTGTAGAACGGAGCAGGAATCTATTTCCCAAACTTTAGGACAAACCGTCGGTCTCAGACTGAGGCCAGCAGTACATTTGATAGGATATAAAAGGTCTTGTTAGATTACTAACTTGTCTGAACCCTGAAATGTCAGGGTAAAGTACCTTAAATCTTCCTGAGCTAAGAAATGGTCCCTGAATGTGACACTACATATAAGAAACGGTGTGGCTACCTGCTTTAGGGGCAGTAAAATGATACAAGAAGCCGAGCACAAGCTGAGAGAATTCTCATGAGAATAGTGTTAATATAAAATTGTGGATATAAATAAAAATCCTCTTTGTTCTAAAAGTCAGGAAGGAGGAAATTATTCTAGCTGAAGGGTTAGTATTGTCCATTCAAATAACTGGATGGAGAAGATTATTTTCAATGTGTACTATTGTGACCAAAAGGTATTGTTCTTTGTGTTATATCTCAACTCTAAAAGGAACTGTGTGATATTGAATCCTATCTGCAATATAGGATTGTTCCTCTTATTGTTTCCTCCTTCAAAATGTGAATAGTTTCATGTAATTGATATAATTCTGTCATCCCAATGACTCAGAATTTAAGAATATTCCTGTACTCCTTTTCTTCAGCTCTATCTTATGCGTTACCTAATTTTATAAATCCTATCTCATATGGCTCTCAAAAATTTTGGTTACTTTTCCTGCCCCAAGAAACAGTCTGCATTTATGTGTCTTCCTATATTCTCTCATGTAATTATCTTTCAGGTGATGGTATTTCTGACAAATCTCACATACTCTAATTACTTTCCGTACAAGAGCAGATTTATTTTATTAATTAAGTTCTAGCCAATGTCATGTCACAATTCTGAGTTATCATTGGATGATTTTTCGGTCCTAATGAGGAGACTCAAATGGTGATTTGGAGGGTGGGAGGCACCAGCTGAAAATGTACAGTACCCTTAATCCACATCCTTCTCAGTTCACTAGACTCACTATAATTTCTGGCATCTCCAAGTTGGAGCTGGCAGGTATAAGCAGAGCGAAGTGATTTAAAATGGTTAACAGAGTGGTCAGTTGTAATCTGACTTGGGTGTCTTCTGATTATAGATGTACAATTTCAGATTCATTCTTTTTTATATGGTATTTTTCTAAGTTCCTCAGAGAACCTTCCACTGGTAATACCCAAAAGAAAATCATGTGGTATGAACAGTGTCTTTACTCTGGCTGCGCCTAGTTATTGTTTCATTTTGTTTTAAATTTTATGCTTTTAGTACATGTTAGCAGTACATGAAGTTTACATTGATCTTAAGGAGAAAATGCAAGTATATAACACATCTTGATTCTGTTTATCACCTTTCCCCTCCCTATCCCACATTTCTCCCTCTGCCTCTAGACCCCATTTTCCCATTTGCATTACTATCATCATTATTATTACTCTTGTTTTAATCCATGTATATGACATATAATGTTTATACTCATTGTTGATACTTGGTACATATACATAATACATCTTAAATCTTTTTTATCCCCCCCTCCCCTTCACCCTCAGTTACTTTGACCCCTTCTGGTTTACAAATGATCTGTTTCTGTCTATCCTTCTATCAGTCCTTCATTTGTTGGTCCTCCCAGTACCACCAAGCCTCCAGTGATTTCTTCCCCCTCTGGTGGTCCTCTTGTGTAACATCATATTTGAGAAAGACACCAGGCCACTGGGTTCCTCCATGCTATGTGATCTCAAATCTATCTAGTTTCTGTCTTTAACCCCGAGAAGTTTCTTAATAGAGTTATACTATGTTTTACCCATCAAACTCCAGGCTTATGCTAAATTCCCTATTTCTCTTGAAGCCTCTCCACTGTAAGTTGTGTTGGGAAAAATTGTCCACTCCCTCATCTCTTTTATGAGATAACATGTATCCTTTTGAATACATACTTCAAAAGAACACTTTTCCTGTCATGTCAACTTGAATTATTTTTAAGACTAGGCAAGTGAAAAACTAATGTTCGTTTACTATTTTTGAAATGGCACAGCATATCCCACACTGGTAATCTTGCTCCTTGCCTTATTTCTTGGTCTTTATCCAAAATGCATGAGAGAATGCATCTTATTTTAATTTCTAATTAGAACTTGTAGATAGATAGATGGATAGATAGATAGATAGATAGATATTTTTCACCAAGTAAATTAAAAACTTACTAAAGTCAGACACTAAGGCACATGGAACAGTGGTTAGATGCGCAGATAGTGTGGAGTTATATGTGCTATTGCCAAAATCCCAGTTCTATTACTTGGCAACTGGGAGACCTTTATTATATTATTTCTTTTCTCTAGGACACAGCGACTTCATCTATAAAATAAGGCTAATAAAATGTGCCTTATAGTAATGGATATCATATATTGAATAGTAATAGATACGATATATTTAGCTCATAAAATTTAGCACAGTTTAAAATGTTCATCCAATCCCCTTACCTCCACTGTCTCGCCTATAAGGGGTATGATTTGTTTTTCTCCCAGTGTATCAGTAAGGCTTACAGATGTTGGCTAATAACATGCTTCTATAGCTAATAATCTATGCAAGTGGCAGGGCTGACAATCTAGACATTTCTCATTCCAATATCCATACCTGCCTTGACTCATTGCACGGAAATCTTATCCCCTTTTCGAGAGGAATACACGAAATAACATGTTCGTACTTACTAACCTTACTGAAAAAAAGGTACCAGTGATCTACTAATAAATTATAGCCACCATAGTGCAATGGACATTTCTCTTCTTTGATATTATATTGTTAGTTTCTTTCTTTCTTTTTTTTTTTTTTTTTTTTTGTGCTGGGGATCAAACTCAGGGCCTTGTGCTTGCAAGACAAGCACTCTAATCACTGAGCTAAATCCCCAGCCTTCATTGTTAGTTTCACACTAACTTTCCATATCTTCTCAGTGTTAGACTATTGAGTAAATAAATAATCAAATAAACAGAAATGAAGTATCATTCCTACTATAACCTTTTACCATAAAATGAGTAATTTGGGCACCATACCAACTTCGGTTTTCAATATTATCTGAGAAATTTTCTTAAGGAATAAATATAATTCAACTTTCAAATTAGAATACGAAATCAAAGTAGATATAGTCATTTTCTGTGGTGTTTACAATTCTCTTACTGTTTTAAAGAATACAATCGTTCATCTCATACATTATTCAGTTTTCAGTGTTGGCTCCACGACTTCACTAATGGCACTTGCTGTGTGGTAGATACTCGGCTCCTGCTTCTTAACTGAAATAAGAAACCGTGTCTTGTTGTCGTTTCTGAATCATTCAATTGATGGCCCACTTCCACAAACCTGGCGAATGTGGCTTCCAGACTGCAATGCCTGATTTCCCTCAGTGCAGTTCTGGAGTCCTTTCTGGGCGAGCTGGTGACAGTCCCTAACCCACAATGCACTTGGAAACTCACGAAATACGCAGATTGAGGTATAAAATGAGCTAGTAACTGGGTTTGAGAAACGGAGACATACAGATCCATTTTGTCACCGATGTTACCTATGTTTGGAATACAGTAAGACTATGATACATCCGTCGTAAAGCAGTAACTTATTTTTATTTAGTTAACTATTTTTTGGAATGTGGTATACTAAGAAAGTGGATGATCAACTTGAATGATGATCAACTTGGATGATCAGCTTACCTTCTGGTGTCCGTTAGTATCAGAACTTCCTCTGGCAATATACTTATGTATGATTTAATTTTCTCAAAGCAAACCAAACAGCTTCATATTTGTTCTGTTCAATTAATTTATGTTAAGTTATAAGATATGTTTTGCTGAGTTTTTAGCTTAATTGAGAAGAAAAGGCAGGACTTTGGTTTAAAATGAAAAACTTTAAAAATATATATATTGAACTAATTCTTTCAGCCAATAATTTATGTTAGTGTAACAGTATATGGCAGACTTTTTTTAAATCTCTAATTTAGCACAAGAGTAAAGTTTCCTAATTTAGTATAAAGTAAAGTGAGCAAAATTATTGGCATCTACAGAGCATATCATCTACCAGGAAAAATAAATTTTAAAAACCAACATAAGTAAAAAGAAACATAAATTATGGGAAAGTGAGGTATTGGTTATGGAAAACTTTTTAAAAATGTGGCCAGAAAATCCTTTCAAAAGAGAGGATATTTTAAAAATTGAATTCCCCAAAACTGAAAGAGAGCATCATGAAAATATGAGGGGGAAAGAATATTTGAAGAATTTGAAATGGCAAATGCCCTGAAGCTGCCGTGGAGCTGGATTAGCAGTAAGGAAGCCAAAGAGCAGAGGAAGGACACAGAATGACAGAGGAGAGGATGGTCCCAAACAAGGACAAGAAAGGGATAAGATGTGTTGGAGAGAACCTTGGACCTTTTAGGTCACTATAAAGATTTGGGCTTTTAACTGAGGTGGGATTGGCAGACCTTGGAGAATTCTTAAAAAAGAGTGGGCCACTTATATTTGAGTGGTCCCTGAGCTTTTCTGAGGTCCATAATAGAGCAGGATGGGAAAAATAGTGTGGAAGCCAAAAATTGGGTGGACACTAAGATTGGGGTTGAGACAGAGATGCTGACTTGGTTCAGAGAGGTTGGAAGATTATAATTAGTTCATC
>PVJO010000239.1:0-278091 GCA_004026905.1 Hystrix cristata
GGTGCAGGGCGCTTTGCCAGCAGCTCCATCCATGACAAGGAAATCGCCCTGATCTTCTGGGCCTTTGGTCTTGCACTGTCGCCAGCTGTGTGACAGGATACGATCTGCATCTGGATGTTAATAATTAAACGAACGCTACTCAAGTATATTTGCATATTCTCAGCAAGGTTTCAGACCCTCCCTAGAAGGGATACTGAGGTGCGATATCTAATTCTGGGAACTCTCCTGGCTTTATTCCCTTGTGGTCCCCACAAATATCCTTCACTCCTTCACTCCTTTCAGCAAAGAGTACAAACCACTCATACAACATCACAAATCTGTCATGGAAAAAATCTGTCCTTTTCTCAATCTCATCTGGATCTTTCTTGCAATGAGGGTTTTTTTTTTTTTCATGATTCAAGAAAAAATAATATTTATTTTCAACATTTTCAGCAACTAGATTGCTCACCAAATTAGCTATCAGGTCTACTCATTGCTGATACATTCTTAAGTGATAAATAAAAATGTTTAGAAAGCAGGATGCAAGCCAGGAATAGTGGCCACTACCTGTAATCTCAGCACTCATGGAAGCTGAGGCACGAGGGTCATAAAAGGTGATCCCAGCCCGGACACCATAGTAATTAGCAAAACCCCAGCACAAGAAGAACGAGCTGGTGGCTGGGAGTATAGCTTAGTGAGAAAGCCCTTGGTTCATTTCCAGTGCCCCAGAAATAAAAAAGAAAAGAAAAAGAAAGAAGGAAGGAGGAAGGGAAGACAGACAGTCAGGAGGTAGGAAGGAAGGTAGCTGGGTATGGTGGCACATGCCTGTAATCTTAGCTACTTGGGAGGCTGAGGCAGGAGGATCACAAGTTTGAGGTCAGTCTGGACAACTTAGTGAGCCCTTGTCTCAAAATAAAAATGGGCTGGGGGTGTGGCTCAGTGGTAAACCTCCCCTGGGTTCAATGCTCAGTACGGATAGAAAGGAAGGGAGGGAAAGAGGGAAGGGAAAAGGACAGAAGAGAGAGGAGAGGAGAGGGTGGAAGGCAAAGGCCAACCCAAATCTCGTGATCTCTAATGGAAACAGCCATTTCTGTCCATCACCAGCTGTCACCCAACCACACTCCTCAAAGGAGCACCCCAAATTTACCCCCAACCCAGAAAAGAAAAAGCAAGAGATTGGATTGAAGCTGAGTGACAACTGGGTCAAGAGCTTCAGGGAAAAATCTGGACCTCTAACTACCTTTACATCTCACTTTTTTTCCCTTCAGGGCCAAGGTTTTGAAAGGACACTTAACGTTTGCTATCTTCACCTTTAAACCTCCCACTCAGCCCTTTTATTGAAATTCTTTTATTTTCGTCTTTGCTCCCTACCCTACAGTACTCTCCTGGGTTACTATCAAGGTTTGGGGTTCCAGTTTAAAAGCTGCTCTTTGCTGAGATGCTCTTGACAATCGGCTACTACCTTAAACTCTCTGACTAACCCTCATCACAGTATCCATGACAGTTTTTTGTCATCGGCTTTCGGAAGTAGCATTCACCATGGCACTTTGTGCAGACTAGAGTCCAGCCACCGGCCTTGTGGAGTCAGAATGCAGGTTTGACAACACGGGGAACAGAGGCATCTCGTAATGACGGTCCTATAATAACCAAGCTCACAGAGACCAATGCATACATCAGAAAGTGGTGCCTGTTGGTGTGTCTTGAATATATGAGAAGTTAGACATCACTGAGGCGGAGAAGAGGAGACCACGGGACAGGAGTTCTAAATTCAAATAGTTCACACGTTCTCATCAAGCCTTCCCACCACCCAAGTCCTGGCCCAGCAGCGAGACCCAAATACTCCAAGTTTTGTGGTTGCTGCTCGCCCTCTGTGCCCTGGCTGATATCCAAACAGGTACTGATAATATTGTCCTCTAGACTCTGCCTTTTTATTTTCTACAGTTCACCAATAACCATTCTAATCTACCGTTTTTCTTTAGAAGTATTAACGTAGAAAACCAAGCAAGTTAAATCTTGTTGAGCTGACCTTGAACCTGCACTCCTTTGCTAACCTGTGGGGTATTCTTTGTTGAATTATCAGGTTGCTCTTAATTCATCCATTTCCAGATTCCAGGCATTGTTCCCATGACCCTCCTGGCTCTCTGGTCCCCTGCTGGTTCACGCCTTACATCAGCACCCATAAATAGTCTGGAGGGAATGATGGAGTCCGATCTCAATAGATTCTATACTCAACATCTAGTCAGCCTTGCTATTGATCCAAGGACTCTGTGCCCAACTCTGCCTTAGTCCCCATAACTGAGCCTCAGCCTCAGCAGCCTATTTCGGTGTCTAGGATTGGCCTTCTCCCCACACGGCTGTGTGTCTGCCGCGAGTACAGTTCCTTTTGGACCAGATGAAGTCTGGTGGGCTCTCACAAGTCCCCGCTCCTTGATGCCATTGCCAGAACTCTCAGACATCAACACTTGCGCCCTCCCATCTGCACAGATGTGTTACGAGCCTCTTTCCTGCCTAGCGAGCTACAACTCGCTCTGACAGGGCACCTAGTTGGCAGCCCTGGCCCCTCTCTCTCCCCACTCCTAGTTCAGCCTGTCATTCCCCAATTCACATGCCTGAGAGAGGTGCCAGCTCAAAGAGATGAATATACTTTTCATTTTCTAGCGGCTCATGTTGACATTAGAAGTTACATCATGAGGAAGTAAAAGTCAAGATATCGCTCAAAAATTCATTTCTTCTCCTTTGAAACACACTAAATAACATGCATTCAGTCCACACTAATAAACAGTCCCAAATTCTAACATAGGAAAGAATCCTGATGTTTAGGATGTGAAAACACTATCTATTTAATAAACGACTGCCATCCATCAGCAGAACACATGCCTCTGCCCCTTGATCCCTAATTAAAATGACGGGTCTTAGGACTAGGAGAGTCGCTTCATTCACAGAGCCCTCACCCAGCATGTACAAGGCTCCAAGTTCAATGCCCGGCACCAGGGGAAGAAAAAAAAACAGGGTTTAAGCTGGCGATTTCTAAAGTCATCTCAATTCTGAAAATTCTGTGAACACATAACAGCTCACTTTTCTAGGTTCTCAGGTATGTGTATTTGTTTTTATGTTGCTAACTCTCTGAACTTTTTTCAGGCAAGGGAAAGAGTGTTCCACAATCATTGATATGATTAACAACATGGCTTGTCAATTTAAAGCAGTGACTGTTCCTCAGAAACTTCTAGTTGGAGGAATTCCTATGTACCTCCCCCTGGTGCGGGCTGACCTGCAGCCCCAGGGGGAGGTACATAATGTTACCCAGGTCAGTCCAGGCCACAGCTGGGGCCTGCCAGGTAACACCAGCATGACCAGCTCCGCTTGCAGCTGATCCCAGGCTGCTCAGCAGCAATTTGGCTGCACCCCAACTAGATTATAAATAGGCAGGGAACACATCCTTTATATTTTTCCAGTATCCATATGGTGCAAGGGGAGGGGGGAAAAAAAGTGATTTTTGAGCTGTAGCCCAGCTAGAAGCTAAAGAATGTTCTCCACCCCCACCCGCAGCCAGCCTCCTCCCTCATAATCACAAGAGGAAGACACTGGGGAATAGCTGTGGGGAAGCGCCTCCCTCCTTCCCGCCTAGGAAGAAAGTAAGTAGTTCATGCTCTCCCACACTTGAAGGGGAGACTGCAGCCCTTTGATGTACTGAATGAGACATTCCTGAATCAGAAGGGTAATAGGGCAGCAAAGCCTTCCGTTGTACTGGCCTCTCATTTCGGTGAACCGCTGAGTTGGCAGAACCATCCTACATGAGGCCAGACCTGACACCCACCCTGCTGTGGCACCAGCGGTGTGACCTGAATCTAGCTGACCAGAAACCCCTGAAGCCCCGCCCCCAACACCTCAGGGCGCTGCCAGGTTGGTGGGGCAGCCAACCCCGCTCTCAGCGCTCAGGTGTTGCCTCAGGACTCCGGAAAGCCACGGATTTACCGAGGGAGGAAAACGCTGCGCATCACACCCTAGTAGTTCTCATGCTTAATTTAGTCCCTCTCGCACATTTCAGTGAGTACCACCCAGCCAGGTGAATTAGTGCTCACCAAGCAAATGTTTATTCTAGTTTCCTTTGATTAGACTAGAAATGAGGCTTCAACATACATGCTGGTTCTCTTTCTTTGTAATTTATTGTTGCCATCATCGCCATTGTTATCATTTTTGTCATTACTAAAGCGACACATGCTTATGATAAGAAAATAAATGCAAACAGTATACAAAGAGATGAAAGATCCTTTCCGCAGCCCCAGCCTGACCCTCTCTGACCTGCTTGCTAGAGGAAATCGGTATTTGTATATCTGTGAAAATATCTTAAAACATACTACACATCATCTACGTGTACATACGCATAGAAAGATTTATACATAAATGCATATAGAAACACACATATTCATATACATTCTTTATACTTGCACAGTACATCTCTTTTCACGAATTGATCGTAATATACTATCTGAGACAATGTTTTCAATTAAGCGATCTCTGTCCTTCATATGAAAAGAAATAAATCTATACTTGTATATTTTTTCAATGGTGTCATGACGTTCCATTATGCAGCTGTGCTATAATCTATTCTGTGGTTCTCTCTGCATCGGCTTTTTTCTGGAGTCCAAGTTTACAGTGGTTTGCTTCAGTACTAAGCTCGCTTGCCAATGCCTCCTCTAACTGCTGTCGTTTTCCTGCCACTGTTGTCCCTGTCCTCTGGCGTGCACATTGTGCCTCTGCACTTCACACACGGCTTCATACTGCTGGGAAGACCCTTCCCCACCGCATGCCCAGAGCAGCTTCCACCGCCGCCGCCCACTGTCCCTGCGCTTCATGCTCTGCATCCACCCGCGCTGCACTCTTTCCAGGCTGCCGGGCCTTGCTGACCCACGGTGCCCCTTTCCCCAGGCACTCTTGGTTTGGATTCTCCAGGCTACATTTCATCCGTACCATTTGTCCCTAAAGGATGGGTCTCGGGCCTTAGTCGTTCTTGAGGGAGGCACACTCTGGCTGCATCGCTAGCAAGTCAGTGACCTCATCAGTTCTAACCTTCTATTCCAAATGAACACATCTGCTGCCCCCCGAGGGGTTTCATCCTACCATATATCTCTCAACATCTCCACCTCTAAGGAATCATCATGTTCCGTAAGAAAGTAATTTACTTTGGCCTAAATTTCTAAAAAGTAAGAATTTTAAGACAAAGAATCACTAAGGAGAGTCTCACCCTACCCCCACTCATGCAGAAATATGTCTCTTGTAAAGAAGGTGTTCTTCTCCCATGTTGTGCGGGTAAGGAACAAAATAAATTATGTTAATGCAGGAAGCATAGCTCCTCTTCCAGCTGCTGCTTTCCCACCAAGAAAGTCTTCTTAAGATCTGAATTTTGCTATCACATCATATTTGGATCACACCAGCCCCCGACGCATGAACATCTTTAAAGAGCAGACAGCTTCATGAACAGGCTTCCTCGTTTCCCAGGCAATAGGAAGAATGATAGAACTGAATGTAAAGTGCTCCTCCGAAACCTGTTACAGCTGTGCTGCGTGTCACTAATGACTTCACCAAAAAAGCATTCAGTCTCCAAGAAGATGTCAATCACAAGGAAAAACCCATCTGGATATCTCCTGACTAACCAAGAAGGCTTTCCCTCTTCTTTAAAGGCCCGCGCCTTCTTCCTCTGGAGCAGTGGTGCCCTTTGTTTAGACACAGCTCAAGGGCTGCAAGGATCCAGCTGTTTAAGTGGAGCCAGCCAATATCTATCAAGATGTCAGACAATTGCCAGGACAACTGTGGCACGTGGCTCATCTTTCATCTAAGAATTCGATTGAAATTCTATCTCCGTCACCCGTATAGTTTAATTTAATCGATAGAACATTATACTATGTCACATTTAGTATTAAAAATAAATGACATAGACTAGATATTTGAAAACTGGGCATTTGTTTTTGCAGGCATTTTGACTTTGCAGTGGCAAACGTCCCACCTTGCCGTGCTGGAAAAGCCAAACACAGGCAAGTGTCGCTTTACATTAAGCAGCTATAGCTTTGCATTGGCTGGGGTCTCAGGCCCTCACTTTCCTCAGACGTTCAGCCCCTTCCAACCCCAGCTGAAACTCTCAATAGTGGCGAGACCTACAGGGAAATAAGAATGTTCGCGGGAGCAGCCTGTCACATTTATGAATTGCCATTAGGAGTCGAACATGACAGATGTCTTGTGTAAGAAGGCAATATTCGCTGCTGATTGTATCACCATTGTTCATTTAAGTAAACTGAAGTGGCATCATAGTGCAGCATTTCAAAACATAGTTGTTATTTCAACTTATGAGTGGACTTCTGGGTGATGATTTGTTGTCAGAAGTAATAATCCCAAAGCATAAATCTAACTATAGGTTAAAACTATAATTGTGCAGTAGGTATCTCTTAAGCCCGTCCCAATAGACTCCTGTTTGTTTTCATTAAAAAGAAACACAAAATTTCTGGGCTGCAAGGAACCTGAGATATTATTTTAATAAAAATGTCACCCTCTCCCCTTTTAATGGGTGAGGAACCCGAGACCACATAGCCCTCATGCCTTGGTCAAGGGTGCATGGTATACGGCAAAGCTAAAACTCCAAGCCAGCTCTCCCTGGTTTCGATCAACAGCTCCCCACTCTTGGTCTCTGAAACATTGCCACCACCCCGGGACCTTGAACCCCAGTCAACGTCAGCTTTCAGCTGGAGAGTGGGTTTCTAAAGCCTCCCACATCTAGTGCATCAGCCTTGGCTGGGGAACCTTCCTGGTCAGTAGCTGCACTTTCAGCACATTTTATGATTACTCTTCCCCTTCACCCCACACACACCCAGGCCCAGGTTTCAGCAATGCTGGTCTTCATGGGTGACTCCAGGGACACAGCATTTTACCTTGATTTTTATGTAGTTTTAGATTTTTAAATTGACAACTTTTGACGTGTATAGAATAACATCTATTCATAGCAACCATTCATAGAAATTGGAATTGTCATGTACCCTTGGTGAGAATATAAATGATTACTTTTTATGATAATCTGACAACCTTAAAAATGTATGTTCTCTCTTACCTGTAATTCTATAACCAGAGAACTCTCCCAGGCAAGTCATCAGGGATGCACACCAGGAGGTTCTTGTGGCAGTTTCCCTGCATGAAAATCCTAGAAATCACATCAATGTCCCAAAATAAAAACATGGTCACATGAACTATGATGCATTCTATAATCACTAAAAGTACTACAGTAGAAGTCTATGTGACGTAGGAAAATATTTACAATACAGTGCTTTCTAAAACTGCATAGAATACCATCTCTCTCTTTTTAAAAAGTCCATAGTTACACATCTAGAAAAAAGCTTGGTAGGACATACATCAAAATGTTTGCTGTTGTTACCCTGGTAGTGGGATGACAAGTGATGTTATTCTCTTCATCTAAACTTTCTAAAATTTCTATGATAAACCTATTGCACTGTAAAGAAAACTGTAAACTATATTAAAGGGTCACCCTGAACCATATCATTAAAGCTGTAGTCTACTTATTTATTTATAGCAATAATATGTTAAGCACTGCTAGGCATTCCCATACATTTATAATTTATACAAAGATAAATAGTAACAAAGTCTGTGATTGTATGAGGCTCACAATCCAATGGGACGATACAAATACAAAAACAGATCATAACTATTCAGTGTGTCCAGCACCTCGGGAACACGGGGAGGTGGAGCGGGTGGACACGGGACAGCAGTCAGGCCAAGCACACCTCTCGTTCAGGGCGGTTTGAAATGCTTCTATCAGCATGTTCAAGTCAATTACTCAAAGAGTCAAAGAGACAACGGCCGACATGACATTCACAGTTCACAGCCGTCAGCCTTTGAGCATCTAAATAACTAGATTCCTAACATTGGTGATGTTCCTTTGTCCTCCCAGGAACCTCGCCTGTCTGAGATTTTGCAGAAGGCTTCAGAACAGTTCACGCATCACCCAGTTCTCTCTCCCCTTCACCTCTGCCTTGATAGGACCACAACACAGGGAAAGAATCGCCTAGAATCCTCCTCAATAGTCCACAATTATCCAGCTGGCTTTCATTTCCAGGGGTGGGGGGAGAGTGAAGGAAATGGGGGGGACTTTGATTAGAAGAACATTTTAGGACTGTTTTACAACTACATATGCATCATGTTTCCTGGAAATAAAAAGTGAACAAATGAAAATGCTGTTTCCCCCTCAACTTGAAACTGAAGATTTTCTGCTAGGCCAGGACTTCATAGAAACTCCACCTCCTTCCAGATGATTCCAGACACCACCCTGCTGTTTTAGAAACAGCTCCTGGCTATGTCACTAGCACCTCCACAGCTTTGTCATGTCAAAGCACCAGGGCACTGCACGTGCCCCTGCGGCCCAGGTCAAGTCGCCACACCAATCCCAGAAGGCCCTCGTTGACCACTGACAACAGAGTCCCATGTCTGCAGATAATTCTGATCTAAAAAAGATTTCTACAGAGTACAAACAAGCTTTTTTGATTTATCACAATTTATCACAGAGAGTTGGTATGCATAAATAATACATTTTAATTCTTTTTTGTTTCATCCCCTAGCCCTCTCCTCCCTCCCTGATCCTTCCAGCTCTTGGTTCCCTTCTCATTTGCAAAGCTACCGTCATCATTTTTTCCCCAATTCTTTGTTTTTTCCATTTCCTTTCCATCCCCTCCCTCCCTTCTCCCTCCCTTGTTTCCCCATCTATTTGAAAAATATCCCCCTACTTTGTATTTATCTTTGAATGCTTGTAACCTCTCCAATAGAGCTGTTAACTGGATCCCATTGGTTGAGCTACAAAGTTACAAATTCCTTGACTCCAGACCAAGTTCAAGATGTTTTTCCTCTGGGAATTAGCTTCCTTAAACCACTTTAAGTAAAAGCTCTAGTCTCTTAGGATCATTTAAGCTTTTCTCTCTAAAATTTAAAAATAACCTCCTTCCAATTATTATCATTCATTGCCATCATTGGTAAATGTCAGCAAAGAGTTAGAGGTAATTTACTCGGTTCCTAGTAGCAGTGAAACATTAGGTTCTCAAAGTTGTTTGTAATAGAAGGAAAACCTAGAATTAGGTAATGTTGGTGATTTATCGGTCCCCTGTGTTGCAAATACTAACAGACATTGTAGCTCGTAATGTAACCTTTGAGGACACTCGAAAAATACATGATGAAATTGGAAGTTATATTTTCCACAGATACCATCAGCACTCAGGCATCAAATCTCTGTGCCTTTTGATCACAGGAAAATGGGGAGTGGTTTTGCTGAATCTTTTTAAAAGCACCTAATACAAAGATAGCTTGCTACTAGAGGCTCTTGACTCTCTGGAGGAGATTTTAACTCTTTCAAAGCTACCTTCCGGAATGTAGCGCACAAGGGTTCATATTTCATATGACCTATTTCAAAAGCAGAATAATGATACCACACAATTAAGTATTCTTTCCTATATGTTGAAAATTTTGTTACAAGACATACCTATAAACATGTTTCACAAAAAATAGGAAATTTTCATTTACTTTTATTTCTCTCTGTCTCTCTACCTAATTAACAGGTTTACATGACTTGGGCAAGCACTGACAGAATCGTAGAAACTCAATTCATAAGCTGACCACCTTACAGCCAGTGCAAAATGAGTATTTTCTGTGCCACTGATTGTCAGACTTACACAGTTACCGCATTTTCAAACTGCATGTTGGGAGGACCCTGAAGAAACTCTGTAATATTCCGTAAAATACCAGGAAGACTTTAACATTAGATGTCTTCTTATTCCTTTCCATCCTTCTGCTTCCAGAATGTTAAAAACATGTAATTATCTGAGAGTTCATGAAAATTTTGTCCCTAAACAAACCTTTCAGTTTGAACTTGAAAATTCTTCAAAATAAATTTTCCTGGTAATGAAAATAATTGCCTTGTATGTAATTAAAGTCATAGAGAATTAACTGCATAATTCAATCAAATTGGCATTTTTTAAAAAAAAATGGTAGACAAGCATGTATTTTCAGGTTACTGGAGCCTATAAATCAGGTAACTAAAAATTCCCCCCAGAGATCTTTAGATCTCCCAGTCCATTATTAGATTAACACATTTATTATTTCTGGAATTTGATTTGCTATAAGAAGCAGTTGATTCTTACTACCTTACCAACTCTTAATCTCTAAATGTAAAATATGCAATTGCTACTTTAATGGTGCACATTAATAAAAGTTCGCTTAAAAACAAAACTCTTCATGACATATAAAGTTTACCACCCTCAAGAATTTTAAAGGTCGTTATCAGGTACCCATTTGCCTATGCTGACATGACATGGGACACACATCAGGCCCTCAGAATATTGAATAACACATGACTGGGCTGGGGATGTAGCTCGGTGTTAAGAGTTCTTTTTTAGCATGCACAAAGTCCTGGGTTCAATCCCCACAAATACGAAAAGAAAAGTCATGACCACACCAATACTAACCAATACATTTTTATCCTGAGCTAGAATAAAAGACATTAGACTGAAATCTTTAAGGAAAGCCTTTTACTTTTAACTTCTATATATCCGATTTGCTGTTCTTCCTTTATACCAGTCCCCAGTAAAATTAATCTTTTATGGCTTCCTCTTCCCCTAACAAAACTCCCCCTAACAAAACTCACCTTTGCCAGTGTTGTGCCAAGGCCACTGAATTTGAGAGAGAAAGGCTCCGATAGTACCTTGGGGCTAGCTCTAGGGATGTGGCCTTAAGCAAATTGATCATCATGTGTGAACCTCAATTTCTTATTCAATAAAAGGGGTTTTCATCTGCCTCACATCCCTAAATGAAGTTCATAAAGATCAACTAAGAGAAGTTTTGCTTGTTTTATATATGAACATTACACCATGTAAGCTAGTTCAAATTATGTTCAGCAGATGGGACAGACAACCCAAAGTGACAGGGGCTTAAACGAGTTAAGAACTTAATTTCTTTCTCACATGAAAGAAATTTAGAGAGAAACTTTCAAGATGAGTGTGATGGTTACACGATGCAGCGACCCGAGCTCCCTTCCTTTGGGTGTTTTCTTCTCTGAATGCTTCACCATTTTTAGCACCTGGTTTTCTACTCAGGCTTGAACTTGGCTGCCTGAGCTCAACCATCACATCTGCATTCCAGATAGCAAGAGGAAGGGAGAGGATGGTATGAGCTTTACCAGCTAGAGTTTAGTGATATCACGACTCCTGGCCGCATAGGACATGAGCAAATGTGTATGCAGGGAAAACCAGGCATTGCAATACAAAGAAAGTAGGGCTTGCTGATATTCAAAGGTTCGCAGTCCCTTCTTTGATACATCTTTTGATACATCTTGAAACTGAGCCACCGGTGTGACAATATTAAGAGGCGGGACCATTAGGAGGTGATAAGTCCTGAGGGCAAAGCCCTCATTGCCTGGAAGCTACAGCAATACTGTGACGTCTTGGAAGCAGAAAGCAGACCTCACCAAACACTAAACCTGCAACACCTTGATTGTGGGCTTCCCGGCCCCTAAAACTGTGAGAAATAAATTTATATTATTTATAAATTATCCAGACTTTCTATATTATTTACAAATTATTGAGACTTGGGTATTTTGCTACCACCATAAATGGACTAGGACAGGGACCAGCTAGTAATTTCTAAAACAGATCATTTTTCTAACCTGCCTAAGACTATGCTATACTGTTTCCACCTCCCTTTGAAACTCTTTTAAAATGTTCCTGTTCTGGGTCATATTTGTTTTGACCCCTATTCTCTAGCTTTTAGGTGACATTGAACACACAGTAAGTTGGTTATATAAAGAATTTAAAAAGAGATAATAGTTTATTGTTATGAAAACCTCTAAAATAGTCTCCCTTTACAAATCCTTCCATCGATCTATACAACTCATGGACACCAGGGCTCCAAATCTGTCCCTACAAATCATAAATATTAGTATATAATTTCCTGGCTGCAGGGAGAACACACGTTCCAATCTCCCTAAGACAATCTTGGTTGATGTCTCTTGCCCTGGGTCTCATCTTGTTTAGCACTTGTCCTGGATTCTTTTACTTTTGAAAAAATAATATTACTATTACTTATATTAAAATAATCCATGATATATTTAATAGACCTCCACTTGCTATTTCCGGCTTTTGCTACAGTCCTTTCTAGGACTCTCAAAGACAACGTTCTTATCCAATGTCCCATTTAAGTTATATTTCCTTCCCAAGGACAGCACATGAGGCTACTCATTCATAATTGCATTATAAATTAAAGTGAACTTGGGCATACTCGGGTGAAGTCAATTAACTACCAGGCCAGTGACACTGTGCCCGAGATAGAAGTCACCAAGCTTACAGTTGACTAGTCAGGTAGAAACAGGAAAATTAGAAGTTAAATGTAAGTCAAATATGTGCAGGAAATGGATACTGACCAAGTCTATAAATGACTAGATAGAGAATAATCTAAATGTTCTCATTACAAACATCTATCCTCTCTAGTATAGCATAAATCTGTATTTATATATTTTATTGTTTATTGATGAATTTTGTTTTGTGATAACTCTTTTCAGGAACAATGAGATAAAAAAATTCAAGTTTAATAAAAAATTAAGACTAACTTTGGTCTTCTCAAGAAAGTCGGTAATGAAAAATTATCTCACACCAAGTATGTCAGCTACAGATATCACTGACCACATAAAAACCTTAAGACATAATTTTTCTGAAGAAACATCAGAAATGTTTCTAAAAGTTGATATAAGATTCTGCCAAAACATAATGTTTTGACCTGTACAGCTATACAGCTATTGATGTTTCAGTATCATCTCACACTTTAAAGCATGACTTTCCACTTGAATCAAATGGCTCTTCTAAATTCATGTTGCTCATTTTCGTATTCCAAGTTGTCTTGTGCAAATATGATAATAAAGTGATCATTGTTAAGATGCTATCTCTATTAATAGAAAAAAATCTTTTCAAATAATTAAATGGCACCAGTTTTACACCAGTATCTTCAGCTTCAAATAGAAAATCAGTTCATTACAAAGAACGGCTCAATTGTTTTCATCAGTTTCTGAAATTAAAAGAAATACTAGTTCATTCTGGCATAGATATAACTCTGACATTTTCTTGATGTTATTGTGAATTCAGTTCACAATGTTCAATTTTAAAAGTATTTGTTTTGTGATAAAAATCACTAAATTTTAGTAAAGCCTTATATTGCAGTACAAATGAAACTTTTATTAAATCAAGAAAAATTGAAACTATGGAGCCAAATTCTACTGGTAATTGGTTTTAGTACACAATGCAATTCATACTTTTGTTGATACAAGTTATTTGATTATTCAAAATAAATGCTGTAGTGCTCAAACTTAACATATACATGTATATTTATACATAGAATGATTTAACTATATAAAATCTGCAATGACACTTTTGCTGAAGACAAAAATTTATTCAGCATGGTAATACACACGCTCTCCTTTGGCTCCCTGCAATCAACTGGATTTTGGAAATGTCTAAGTCTTTGGAAGAATTTTTTATATCAATCTATATGTCCTACAGTGCAGTTGAACTTCTTTAAATAAACAAATCCTCTTAATTTTGTTTGCATTTTGTTCAAAATTAGAAACCTTTAATCAAAGTAGACAATGAAGAAAATGTTTAAAGAAAAAACTTTCCAGCTTTTGAAGCTTTTAATAAAATTGCTTACTAAAAATAAGGTATACAACAATAAAGACATTGAAACAAGGGAGGAACTGAAAAAAAATTAATGACAAACATATAAGGGTATATGTGTTTCAATTTTAAATTCCCGTAATTAGGGGCTGGGGATTTAGCTCAGTGGTAGAGTGCTTGCCTACCATGCACAAGGCCCTGAATTCAATCTTCAGCACCCAAGAAAAATTAAATAAATAAATCAATAAATATAAATTTTAAAAATCCTGTAATTGTCCTTCAAGATATTTTACCTTTAAAGAAAACCATTTGGTAGAGCTACTACTTTCAATTGAATGAATTTATATTTTGGAGTGGGATGCGAAGTGCCTATGAAGTTATAACATTTATATTTGGCAAAAATTGAAAATCATCCTAAACACTTATTTGATGAGTTTTGTTTTATAAAATACTTGTTGAAAAAAGATACGTTGAGCAGAGGAAGAAACAGCTTAAGGTGTTTATACATTTCAATATGAAAATTATTACCTTGACAATCGTCTCCATTTGGCAGAACTTGTTTTGTACCATAGAATAGACCTTTGATGATTACTCAGTTTTATTAAAATATGAAAATAAGATAATACTGAGTGTATATGTATATTTTAGAAAAATACTAATGCATTGTTCTAAGATAGATGGAAGAAGCAGATTAAAATATGTGGCTATAAAATAGCAATAAAAATGGCATGGTACTGGAGGAAAAACATATATAGCCAGTGAAACAGAATCGAGGTCACAGAGACTTCCCCAGACATATTGAAATACATGATCTTTGACAAAGGATCCGAATCATATGTTGAAGGAAAGAGGGCCTATTCAACAAATGGTGCTGGGAAAACTGGCTATCCCTTTGTAGAAGAATGAAATTGGACCCAAATCTCTCACTATATACTAAATTAAAATCAAAATGGATCAAAGATCTAAACATTAAAACAGAAACATTAAACCTTCTGGAAGACAAAATAGGTAAAATAGTTGAAGACATAGAAGTAGGAAAGAAGTTTCTAAACAAAAACTCAATTGTACAGGAAATAGCAATGAAAATCAGCAAATGGAATTGTATTAGACTAAAGAGCTTCTGTACAGCAAAAGAGTCAATTAAATAGAGTGAAGAGAAAAACTACAGAATGGGGAAAAATTTTGCCAGCTACTCCTCAGACAGAGGACTAATATCTAGAATATACAAAGAACTCAAAAAAATTAAACCACCTAAAATTAATGACCCACTCAAGAAATAGACTACAGAAATGAACAGACACTTCACACTGGAAGACATACAAATGGCTAACGAATATTTGAAAAAATGTTCAGCATCCTTGGCCATTAGAGAAATGCAAATTAAAACAACATGCAGACTCCATCTTACCCTGGAAAGAATGGCAATCACTAGGAAATCAAACAATAACAACTGCTGGCGCGGCTGTGATGAAAAAGGAAGCCTCCTACATTGTTGGTGGGAATGCAAATCAGAACAACCACTATGGAAATCAGTATAGAGATTCCTCAAAAAGTAGAAATCCCATGAAATCCCTGAAAGTAGAAATCCCATGCCACCCAGCCATTCCCCCACTAGGTTATCTTCCCTAAAGAGCAAAAGACATCATACTACAGTGATACTTGCATACCTATGTTTACAGCAGCATAATTTGTAATAGCTAAATTCTGGAAGCGCCTTGTGTACCCATCAATAGATAACTAGGTAAACAAAATGTGGTATCTATATATAATGGAATACTACTCAGCTATAAAGAAAGACAAATTAGAGTCATTTATAGGAAAACGGATGGCTCTAGAAAACATAATGTTGTGTGAAATAAACCAGACTTGCAAGCTTGAATAGTATGGTATCCCTCTTTGAGTGAGGCAAAACACAAACAAAGAAATGGTTTAAAAATGGGTACAAAAAGACAAGGGGACAGATCTCTCCCAACAGGCAAGAGTCCAAGTGAACAAGATGAAGACAAAGGGGGAGGGAAACGGGAATTTAGAGGAATAAAGATATCCTAAGAACAAGAACCTAATAACCCAAATTTAAAATAGTAACACATACACTGTGTACAATAATCAACTTTATGTAGTTTTGACTTAATAGTGCATCTATGTAGTTGTTCACATTGCTTGTTGTCATATGTAAATAGCACAATGGTCTGAATGTTTGTGTAATGGCCTATAAGTTTGTGTAATTTTGGATAAATTTTAATAAAAAATATGTGGCTATATATCAACAATAATTATTTTACTATCATTTTTCTTATTCACATAATAAACAGGGTCTTTTAGTCTTTGCCTTTATAGTTAAAGAAAAAAAATTTTTCTGAACATTTTTAGGCCACTCTAGGTGGCACACACTATAATCCCACCATTCGGGGAAGCTGAGACAGGAGGATCACGAGTTCAAGTGCAGCCTTGGCAATTTAAGGAGCTCTTGTCTCAAAATGGCTCTGTGCCAAGGCCCTGCGTCCGATCCTCAGTAGTGGGGGAGCAAAGGTTGTAATAAGATCGACTTGATGCTCAGTCAATACTTAAAAAATTAACTTCCAATTATTTTTAATACTTCCTTTTACTCTCTGGAGTGTCCCTGTTGGGCCCATAAACGTTATGGTTACCTAACAGCCCAAATGGAAGAAAGTCGTGTTCCTTGTTGCACAGCCCTCTACCTTTCCGCCCTCACTTGCTGCATCTCCACCCACCCTTGTCCAAAACCTTCCAGCTCAAGTCACGTGGGGCTTCTGCAGGCCCAGAGCACAGTTGCCCCTCCTGCTCTGCCCCCGCACCCAGCCCCCAGCCCCAGCCACAGAGCCCTGTAGCCCTGTGACTTCCTTGGCCACTAAACCCACTCCGAATCGTGTCTTCTTACAACTTCCCCTGGCTGCCCTCCCCTCTCCCACCCCGTCTTAATTATGTCCATATGGATATCTGCAGAGCTTCACAGGCACCCTGACTGTGTTACAGCTCCCCTGTTTGGCTTCCTGCCCTCCTTTCTGACTGCACCCAGACAGCCGGGAAGGCACGGACTTTGACTTCTTCGCCTTCGTACACCTGGGGCATGACGCGTTAGCTGACACAGTCGTCACTGGATAAATATTTGTCTACTGAAATGCATTGTGTGGCAAAGATGGCCTTTGGGAACCTCCCCTGCCCAGTTTGTGCGTAAGACCCTCCAGGACCTGATCCACGTCCCCAGAGCCCCAGCGAGGCCTGGGGCAGAGGTGGGCTGCGACCACCTGCTGGCATGCTCTTGCTAAGGCTCTGGGATGAAGAGATTGTTAACCTCAGCTGCCCAGTAATTCATTTGGCCTGGCAGAATCAAAAATGGTCTTCGAGGGGGCTGGGGATTTAGCTCAGTGGTTAGAGTGCTTGCCTCACAAGCACAAGGTCCTGAGTTCGATCCCCGGCACCAAAAAAAAAAAAAAAAAAAGAAATGGTCTTCGTGTGGATATGCGAGTATGTGCATTTGTACAATCTTTTGTCTGTGTAAAATTAACACTGACTTATTCAACATAAGCCACAAACAGTTCCCAGAGCTACACCCGAAGTCTAACAAAACTACCATGACCAGAATGGTCATTGAGTGACTATCACATAAACGTATTCACTGATGCTGGCCACAGACTCCCCTTCACTGGACAACAGGCCCTTCAGGAATAAGATGCTGATCCCTGTTGTGTTATGTCTCATTCACAAGTGTCTTTCTACCAGACGTGGCAGCACACACTTGTAATCCCAGCATTTGGGAGGCTGAGGCAGGAGAATTACCAGGAGTTCAAGACCAGCCTGGACTACACAGTGAGTGCAAGGTCAGCCCAAACAACATAGAGAGACCCTGTCTCAAAACACAAAACGACAACCAAAAAGGAGCTGTCTTTCATTACAGATACAATTTAAAATTACCTACACATCTATACATACAGGTACATTATAAATATTTTGAACAGACAGTATATATTATCCACTCAGATGTCCCTTGTTATCCATAATGGTGAGAATTTTACAGGTAACAGAAAGGCCTTGGAGACAGACCGGCCTATCAGGGAAGTGTGCCCTCATTTTTCCTAGCGCTTGAGTTTCCTATCAATAACACGTGGCTAATGCCCTCCATTCAGAGTTGCTGAGAGGATTAAGGAGAAGCCCAGGGCGTGGACACACAAATAGAAACGCCGTGCGCTTAACCTTACCACATCTGTTAGTGCAAGACTCTCCCGTAACCAGCTAACATCGTGCAACCTTGACTCGTATTCCCTAGAGTGAGGCAGAGCCAATGGCCAAGTCCCGTGCTGCCGACTTCTATTCTTGGTAGCATTTTTAGAACAGCCTCCTTCCCCACATCCACAGGGAACGGTCCCAGGAGGAGGCGCCCTCAAGAGCGTCAGAGGTGCACAGGTTCTGTGACGCGCCCCAAGGTCTGGCTGAGCTCCCCCCATCTTCAGCCTGGTGACTCTGGTCCTTTGAGTTGCTGAATAAAGTCGAAGCGTTGCCAAGGAATTTTTGCAATTCCCAGCAGGTGGATGCAAATTTCATAGAATTACTTTCCTGAAATTGGTGACAATGGATATTTGTGCCCAGGAGGATAAAGGCACCTTGGAAAGCATTATAAGCAAATTTCATCCTACTGCAAAACAGATCCCAAAACACCAGTGTCACTTTATCATTTTCAAATGTGCGTGGATGTACACAGGCAGAAGAAAGAAAAGCCCTGTACTATGCAGAGGGTCTGCCTTCACAGACATGGACAAATATTCACAACCCTCACATGAAACTGAGTAGAACTGATGAATGGGTGCATTATTCATGGACCGTCTCACTTCAGGTATAGTTTAAATCCTTCCAAAGACGTTTCCCTTTCCTTACCAAAACACCTGTTCACTTTATCTTGGTGCAACATTTGGGGCAATTTTCTTGTATTTTGCTTTCAGTTTACTAAGTTTTTTCTTTAGCTGTCTTTAACCCACTCATTAAACCATGCACTGGGTTTTAATTCTAATGAATGTATTTTGCAATTCTGTAATAGTTCACTTCATTTATTTATTTATTTTAGTATCCAATTTAGGTTATGTATTGGTTTTTAAGCTCTATTTATATGCTTTTTTATGTGTGTTGCCCTTTGAGATAACAAATGCCTGCTCTTTGTACCCTACATGAATTTAATATTTTACGACTTAGAGGCAAAATACAGTATAATGATCGTACAATCATACAGGTTCCTTTGCCTCCTTCTTCTGGTGCTCTAGCTATCGTAATTTTGTCTACATACATTGAAACGCCATCAAACTTCTAATTTTTACTCCCAAGGACCATATATATCTTTTAAATGTATAAAGATACAGTCAGGGTTTTTATTTTCCCAAATATTTACAATTTTTATTGTTTATTCCTGAAGTGCCAGTTTTTCATTTTAGTATCTTTTCCATTCCGCCTAAATAACTTCCTTTACCATTTCCTTTCACAGGTGTGCTGGCTAACAAGTTCTGAGTTCTGCCTTCCTTTCTAAAGAATGATTTTATGGAATACAGAGTTCTTCATTCACAATATATTTGCTGTCAGCACTTGAAATATACAGTTCCACTGTTCTTTGACCTCCGTGGTCTCAGTAGACAAATCTTATCTATCAAATTGTTTCCCTATATGTAATGTTTCTTCCTGGCTCCTTTTAAGATTCCTTTCTCTTCATCCTTAGTCTCCAGCAGTCTGGGTTCAGCTTTATCTGTCATTATTTGGTTTGATTTGGTTTAGTTTTTATTTTGGCAGACTTGTACAGGCACACACCATACTTTGATCATTTTCACACACTTCCCCGGCCCATGATTCCCCTTGCCCTCCCCTGTTCCTATTTTGAACATATCTACGTATTTCCCTGTTACTCACCCTAACACCTCCCTCTTCCTCCCCCTTAGTCCCTTTCTCCTGTCTAATAATAGTGTCCATTCCATTTTCTTATCCTTTTTAGACTTCCACATTGGGGACAATACTGGGCTGCTGTTTGGGTTTTGTTAAGCTTCTTTTTTTTGTGTGTGGATTTTTTTTGGGGGGGTGCTGGGGATAGAACTCAGGGCTTTGTGTTTGCTAGGCAAGTGCTTTACCACTTGAGCTAAATCTCCAACTGCCTTGCTAAGCTTCTTGAATCTATAATTGTGTCTCTTTTGCCAAGTTTGTACAATTTCCAATCACTATTTTTTAATGTTTTTTTTTATTTCTCCCCTCACCCCTTTCCTGTGGTACTAAAATGACAAAAATTTTAGACATGTTGCTATTATCTCCAGCATTGCTGAGGCTCTTTTTATTTCAACCCCCTTCCCACCATTCAGATTGGATAATTACTATTGATCTATCTTCAATTCCACTAATACTTTCCTTGGTCATCTACATTCTGCTACTTAGTTCATCCAGGAAATTTTTTTTATTACTGATATTGAGCTTCTCTGTTCTAAAATTTCTAATTGGTTCTTTCTTATATTTTCCTGGGTCTCTGTGCAGAGTTTCTGTACATGGAGCATAATTATAAAAGCCAATTTAAATTCTTTGATAATTCTAAGACACTGGGTTGTTATATGTGGTAATTTCCCTTGATAATTGGTCACATTTTCTGGTGGCTTGTGTTTTTCTGTGTGTTTTTGTTACACTCTATCATTTTGAATTGTTTTGTTGCTGTTGGTTTTAGCCATTCCTCATCAGTTGGGTCTAAAACACAAGCTCTGTCTCACCTATCTTGGGCAGTGGACATGAATGATCAGTTCCATTTTTAAACACTTCATCATGCTGCTTTGAGTCTTTCCTGTGCTTACAAATATCCAGGTGAGACTGGAAGTCGCCTTAGCCCAAACATGTAAGTAAGCAGCCCCTGACTCTGGCTCTCGTCTGCCATTCTCCACACACTGCTGGACACCTCTTTCTCTGACCCACTAGCCAGAAAGACACGGTTTACCTTTAAGCTTGAACTATCTAACACTCCCACTGCAGCCGTGGTCTACATCTGAGGTCTAACCTCAAGGCAAGCCAGAGAATTAATTCACTCCTGCATGGATTACTTGTCTAAATTTTACTTCCTTCCCTGGTTTGCCTATGTTTGTTAAATTTTCACAGAATTCAACTTCTTCCTTTTTGTATCTTGTCCAGGATTAGTTATAGTCATGACGAGAAATAGGCTATTCCACCTTGGCCAGTGGTAGAATTCAAATATTTGGTTGTATTTTCAGATCTTCCTATACATTTTTCATTTTGTCATGTTCTTTCCATATGGTTTCAATTTATTCTTTTACCTTACTAATTATTCTAAGCAAATGGAATTTTTATTGTTTCTGTCATTTATTGTTTCTAGACTCCTATGATCATAAATTCTTGTTCATAATAAATTCCTACCTTGTATGTTCTATAATTTTGTGATGTGAGCTCATCTTCATTCAAAATCTCCCAGAATCCTTTGCAACTTGGGATTGTGAATGTGGCTCCCGAGTGGCTTTGAATTCTCAAGAAGTAACTCAGTATTAACCAGGAGCTCATTTATATGCAAATTTTTCAGTGTTATGATTTCTAAACCACACAAATGGTATAATTTGACTCAATATCCATGAACTATGGTTAAATATTAATTTTCCAGGAAGGTGTTTTGAGTTTTGTTCTTCAGCAAAAATCCAAGAAGAAACAAACTTTCTTGCCAATTCCTTTGGCTATTAACTTTGGCTTTGGTTTTGTCTAATTTCTCTTTCACAAAAGTGCTAATTAACAGAGTAGAGCAATGAAAGAGCAGGGAATGGATGTGGAAGAAAACACATGAGTGACCTACACTTCCATATCAAAACAACCCCAACTGAAATTCTTTTATTTTAAGCAGGTCTAGGGAGTGCAACTTTTCTTATCCTCCTGCGTCCGCTACCACCTATCTATCACACAGGGGTTTTCTATCTCACACCAGCCATGGGGTAAATTTCCTCTTTCATCAACTGAAAAAATAAATATCTACTCTATTTCAGAGTCATTGTGAATGATGCTGCTTAATAGTAGCCAGCAGATCCCCAGATCCTGAACTTAGGGAACTCCAATCTTGTATAATGTGCAATAAGAATTCTTGCCCTTTTCTTCAGAGAGAGACATTTTGCTTTACAAATATCCCTGAAAAAAAATAGTCCAGAGCAAAAGGCCGTCAGTATTTCTGCTTTCAAAATGTGCAGAAAGAATAAGAGATTCATGGAAAATTGTCTACTAACCAAAACTCCCAGTATCAGAGCATTCAAAGAAATTGCAAAACAACTATTATAGGGTCAAGGATCAAATGTCAATGACATCAATACACATCAGGAAAAGTAGAGATAAATGTGCATGAAACTTGGATTTGTTCTCCTCTAGGTATCATCAGCCCTTTCTTGACTCCTAGCAGAAATCAGGGATTGGGGCCTGGCACAAAAATGTTAATTCTCTGGGTACTGCTATCACTTTGAGCAATACATTATTCTTCCCCTCTGACCAGGAGACCTAAGTCTTCTATCTTTGAAGTAGTGGATGGATAGTATGTCGGCATGCAAGTAGGATAAAATCCTAGACCTTTGGAGATCTTGGCAGTTACAAAAGACCTTTTTATGCCTACTCAACCCCATAGTATTTATTCTCCTCTAGAGGTGGGATAGTTATCATGTTTTTGCACAGCACTTGGGCATGTGCGAATTTACCACATGCTCTTGGAATTTTGCCTCTGAAGTTGCCAAAAGTCGTCACTAGTTTCTTTGTTTCTTCCATTTTTTCTTTGTACATTTTTTCACTTTGGTATGCATATACTTTGTCATGTATTTAAACAGCTGCAAGTAAATACAAACGTACATCTGATGATTATATTCTATAAGCCACTATGTGCCTCTATATTAAGCCTATACAAATGTGTTAGAAAACATCACTTCAGATAAGGGATGTGAAAAACCCATGGAAAACCAGTCATAAATAGAGAGTTTTATTATTATGGGCCCTTACAATACAGGAGCTATGGCTCACCACCCCTTAGCTATCTATTAGAATTCCCTCATTCCTAAAGAGGAGAACTTCAGCCAAGATAACATTAGTGAACACAGAGCTAAAACAGCAGTAAGAGCCTGGTAAAGAAAAATCCCTTCAGTTAAAAACTGAAAGGAACAGGGGCTCATATTTAGTCTGTTAATATAAAGTATCATTATCTCTCTAAATTTTGCTTGCATTTTACTGACAATCTAGTTACTGAGTTGTTAGATGCGGAATTAACTCTTGATTAAGTGCTTGGTCTAGTGTTGCATATTAAATTAATGAATAAGAAATTGCATTCTTGTTCATTATGCAAAATTAGCCAAGTGCCAAAAAAATTCCTAGCTATCTCATTCTTCTTTTGTATTATTTACTTGGTATCAAAATCCGTTTCAGTCTCTAGGCACACATTTGGGGTAATTTGTAATTACCCCAAAATTCAAAGGAAAAACAGCAATGTGTCCTGGTCATGGATTCTATAAAGAAATTTGAATGCGGAACAATGGGGACAGCTTGTCTCTGATCCAGGATGTCTGGGGCCTCAGACAGAAGCCACAAAGGCTGGAGCAGGATTCATCTGAACACTTAATTTGTGTTTGGTGTTTGGCGGTAGCAGTGAGCTGGGGCCCGGGGGCCTCCCCACGGCAACCTCTCCATGTGAGCCTGCCTGTGCTTCCTCACAGCACGGTAGTGGAATGCTCCTAAAGAGGGAACTGATGGAACCTCTATCTTCTTTGTGACCCAGCCTCATATGTGACACATCACCTCTGCCACATGGCCCAGAGAAGACACAAGTCTCTGCCCACATCCAGAGAACACAGCGACCTCAGATTACCAGTAGGATAAAGGGAGAGATTTCAGTCACAATTTAAGAAATGTATAAGGGATTGGTATCTGGATATTGGTGTGGCTGTCATTGGAAAACATGGTGTGTATTTGCGTTGGATTTCCAAAATAATCTTAAAATACAAAGGCTTTCATTCTCTTCACTTCACAGAAAAGAGAATTCACACAAATTAAACACCTTGGCCAAAATAACACCACAACAGCCACTGGTGAGCCCAGTGCCACCATTAATACATTTACTGCCTAAACACCCAACTATAAAGGCAGCCATGAGTAAACTTATCCACATTTGAGCTTTGTTTAGGCAAAGAGCTCCTTTCATAGTTGAGATGAATTCGGCTTCCACTTTGAGCTACTTTGTGTGCATGTGATCTGGCTATCATCTGTGAAGTGTTACTCTCTAGGATCTGGCACATGATTAAGATTTGTGCTTTTAAAATGTCCTCTTATTTTATTTGCTTCTGGGATTCTGTTGGAAGTAGAAGCATGGGGAGCTTGTACAGCATAGTGATTACAGGACTAAGCTCTAGAAGCAGATAAGTGTTGGTTTAACACCTTCTCACCATCTTGAACCACCAATGGTACATGCATGACTGTCCAGTCAGGCAGCTTCTACCACCCAGTGGGATTGTCCCCTGCCACCCAATGGGACAGTCATGGACGTACCACTGGTAGTCTCGCACCACCCGGCAGCACAGATGTACAAACTATAGCCCTGTTGTGAGTGTGTTGAGCCCTAGCTCTAGCTCTTCTTATTTTTATGTAGTAAACACATTATTTAACTTTGCTAAGTGTTGGTAAAATGAGAACAGCAGTACGCATCCATAACGAGGTACAGAAGGGGGCACATTAATAGAAATAAGCAAAATATCACCAACACCCGTCTCCACCCTCTGAGGCAGCCCTGGAGGCAATTTCATCTAGTTGTAACTAGAGGGTCTCAGGTGGTGGCTCGTGAGGTCCCACAAATGAATCACCACGTGATGTTCCCAGGTAGCTTCCTCTCCTGGCCCAGACCCCGCCATGGTGGGTGGTCTCTGGAAGTCACCTGAAGCCAGTGCTTTGGTTACAGATGTTCTCCAAGGGAGAAAAAAAAAAAACAAAACTGTTTCCAAACATACTATAACAGCAATCCCCCTGGATGTTGGAGAGGTACAATATTCAGTTTATCAGAAAGAATGCCCCTCTGCCATTCCACTTGGGTCACACAGAAAAACAGTTTTTCCTGCTTTTGCTGGCAATTCTTCTCTCCAGAAGATGCAGAGGTTGGTCCTTGGAGCCAGGAGCTAACAGACACCTTCCTATGTTCCCTGAGTATGACCATCTCTCTTCCTTACCCAAATTTGCCTTCTTTTCATCCGCCAAAAGAAAAGCACCATTCAACTTACAGGAGTCCCCGCTATGAGTCTGTCCATAGTTTTCCAGGCTGCCTTAGACCTGTTACTAGTCACACCTCCCTCTGTGTACTCCCTCTTCTATACTGACTTGATGTCCCAGTGGCCCGTGTTGACTCTTGCTCTTCCCTCTTTGCTTTGCTTTTATAAATTATGATACATCCAGGAGGAAATTAGCTCCCTTCTACCACTTTCCATAAGAGGTGCCCTTGCTTGGGGTTTGCCCATTCTTGGCACCCCAACTTTATGATTTAGAGCCTCCCAGTGAAAACATGTAACATTACGAGGAGGAGTCTTTAAAAGCAGGCTTCATAAGAAAAAAGAAGAATGCATTGAAAAAGACCCAACTCCCACTGTGGAAAGAAAACCACATACAGTTTGCATGCCAGCAACCGAAGCAGAATTAAATGGAACAGCAAACTGCAAACAGCTTTCAGTGTGGGACTGACGATAACCTACAATCCCTCATAACTAACAAATGTTCTAAAAATTGGCCAGAAGTAGCTCCGGGGATTGTCTGTGTCCCAGTCCTATTTAGATGCTCTTCCTCCGTCTTTCATATCTGCCTTCCCCTGAGTCCCTCTCTGGGACTCATGTCGTCTGGATTGAAGGGGTCACTCTCTTGTGTTGAGACTTTTAATGCGAATTATTGGATGCCGTTTCTCCATCTGTAATTACTCATAGTTTGCTTTTAATTCGAATTCCTCATCCATTCCATTTGTCAGGAGGCTGCTTTCTCCAAATATGCTCTGCAAACTGTCGTCTCTGGCTGCTCACTGCCATAAATAGATCTCGGTCTGTATCCTGTGCCACTGCAAAGAGAAGCGCTGTGTAGCCCCGGGCTTTTGGGGGGGAAGACAGCTCCTTCCAGTGTGGCTACTATAAGAAAAGCCTCCCTTGTTGCCAGCTCTGATACTTCCTGTGTTTCCATGGCAAACTTCCCTCTTGGATGCAGCTGCTACACAGGGACAGAGAGAAGAATCCTTTAACCATTTTGTTCCCAGCGTGGACATTTGATACTTCATTTCTGTTTTCCGCTGCATGTGGCCAGTGACTTTCTGTCCTCCTCTTTAAGCAGCCCTCCCGCCTCCATATAAACCTGACAAACAATTTTTTCAGCTCTCTCAACAGACGAGGTTACCCATTTAACCCCAGAAAATGTAGCAGGAAGATACTGGATTCTAGTAGTGGCACTAGAGAAGCATTTGAAAGATATTTTCCCTTTCTAGCCCGTTTTTGTCCCAGCAAAATGAGTAGGTCCTCGAACTCCAAAGCCAGGTATATGGGTTACCCTCAGAAGTCACCTGCTACTGTGAGAACCAAGGCATATAATGAGGATTGTAGTCCTGGCATTTGAAACAATTGTATTTTCATTTCCCTCTTAAATCATGCTCCTTTGCAGCCTCAACATCTAAGTCTAAGGCTTACTGCCACAAGGAATAGGAGACCATTGATTATCTTTGAGGCATAAACCTTTTACAAGTCCACATCAAAATAATTGTCATGAAATCCAAACTTTGAGTAGAGCGAAGCAGACACTCCAAGTTTCCTTAGTCCCTATTTAACACAAGAACAGCCAGGCCTGAGATGAGAGGGTGGCTCACCACACACCTCGGGTGGGGAGACTCCGGGAGAGATCACAGAACAAGCTTTCTTTTCGGCCCTGCTGCATTTTGGGAAACAGAGAGAGCCGCATTCCCCCAGCCCCCCACAGACTGGGCTGTAGTTCTCGAATGAAATCTCAGGTTTAGAGAACAGCCAAAGAGCGAGGGGCCTTTGCCTCATTTCCCCACTGAGACACAGCATGCCGCCTCCGAGAAACATCAGTCATCCAGCAGGATGGTGCAGGGACAGCCTGCACGCAGCCCCTGAGGGCTGCTTGGCCCTGAGTGTTGACAGAGACGGACCGTGTCTGCAGGTTCCGGGGCTCATGGTGGAGAGCACGGGGAAGCCTGCTGGGCTAGAGGGCCATGCTGGAGGGACAGGCTGTCCTCAGGAGCGGACGTGCTACCCAGTCGGCAGCGAGGACCACCAAGCCCACCCATCAGAGAGGTGACAGAGCGGGCACACGATGGGGACATCGCCGCAGAGCACCCAGGGCCAGGGCAGCACGGGCAGGGCCATGAGGACTCCCCTTCCCATCGCCGTGAGGTCAGTGAGCCATCGATGCGGTAAGAAGCCATCTCAGAGAAGGAGAAGGAAGGCTGGAGTTCTTTGTTGTTTTCTTGTTCCTTTTCTTGGTATGACTGACTATAAAAAGCTACACATATTTAACGCACACAGTTCAGTGAGTTTGAAGTCAAGCACACACCCATGAAATCATCGCCACCCTCAAGGTCACTGAGATACTCATTACCTCCCAGTTTCCTCCTGCCCACTTTGTTATCATTTGTGTGTGACAGATAAGGGTTAGCACGAGCTGGACCTTCTTAAGCAGATGTTAAGTGTACAGTACAACATTGGCAACTACAGGCACAGTGCTGTGGAAGAGATCCCAGACTTATTTACCTTTTCAGCTGAAACTCTGTAGCCTTTAACCGTTACTCCCCATTTCCCTGCCCCTCCCACCTTCGTCCCTGAATACCATCATTCTATTCTCTGCTTCCCTGAGTTTGAGTACTTCAGATCCCACATACGAATAAGACCATAATGACTATCCAAAATATACTGAGGCCCATCTTCACCAAATCAGACTAAATTGAGTGAGTGCATTTCTCCGAGTGGTAGGCAGCTCCCAAAATGGCTTCCAGTGATCTCACTTCTGGTGTCCAGCTCTGGTGAAAACCACCCTCTTGCACGTGGGATGGACCCAGTGATTTGCTTCTAACCACTAGACTACTGCAATCGTGCTAGGATGGGACACTGGGGAATAGCTTTGAAGAGACAGGTTTCCAACTTAACTTCTCTTCCTCTTTTGCTTGCTTGGACAAAGAAGCAACAGTGCTATAAGCTACTCTCTAGAGAGAGGTCCACATAGCAAGAAATTGGGGGAGGCTGTGGCCAGCAGCAGAGAAGAAGAGACGCCTATAGCCCAGCAACTCACAAGGACCTGAATCCTGCCCCACAGCACAGATGAGCTTGGAAGGGGAGCATCCCTCAGCCTAGAATTCAGATGAGACCTAGGCAAGGTCACTAATTCATGCCAGCTGACCCAGGACTTTCCCAGCTTCAGCACCGGTAGCCCTACATCCCCGGAAACCACACAGTCTCGAACAATCCCTAGAGTCAATAACCCTAGCCAGTGATGGTGAACCTTTCAGAGCTTTCAATGATACCAACAGCTCGCTGCAGCACACATGCCGTAGGTTCGCCACCCCTGCCCTACGCTCAGCCCAAATGGCACTATCCATGTGGCCTTCTGAGAGACCTTGAGCCAGGGAATCTAATAAAGCCACATGCAAATTTCTGATCTGCAGAAATCACTGAATAGCTGGATAAGGTGGTGCATGCCTATAATCCCGCCTGAGGTAAGAGAATAGAGCCCAGGCTGGGCAGTTTAGCAATTTAGATTCTGTCCCAAAATTTTAAAAATTTATAGAGGGCTGGGGATCTAGTGCAGTGCAAAGGCCCTATGTTCAATCCTAAATACCACAAAAAAATGAGATGATATGTGTTGTTTTAAGGGGCTGAACACTAAGGTAACTTGTTAGACACTAATTGATACCTAATACTGTGTACTGCTCCTTACCCAGCAGAAGGAAAGTCCAGGGGAAGGATCAGATTGACTACAGGAAAGCATTTTCTCTGTGCTTCTGCATATAGTGTGCATTACAATAACAACCTCAGTATGTGTGCTACACTTCTAAACAGTTGATTCAAGACGTATCTATTTCAGGAAAAATGAGGAATTGGGTAGTCTGTTCTCTGCAAGGAGTTTCAAGTCATATCATGAAATCTAGACATAATCACCTGACAGAGATCAGGGGACACCAACAGGGGCTCAGCAGTTGCTATTACAAACTTCGTCTCTCTGCTGGAGAATCTCTACACAGATTAAATGAATTTTCCAAGTCACATAATGAATCCTGGAGGGAGGGCCAGAACTAGGATTTCTCTCTATCTCAGGAGGCAAATATATCATCAAGCCACCACAGAAATTGTGAACAGGAACTCTTAAATGTTCGTCTGTCACAGGAAATTTGGATTCGTTTAACCTGTTTACTGCACAGAGCTCAGCTCCCATCCCAGGCAGGCAAGCTCATAACAAAGGTAGCTAGTGATGACGAGGCCTGGAAGACCATATTAAGTCTTGCCTATTTTCAGTGATATGTTTCCAGCTATGATAGGCAGGGGCTGAATGATTAGTTACAGGCATGGAAAATTATGCCATAAAGGTCAATAGGAACTTTCCAGTCTCAAATGAGATAAAAATAACAATAGCCATAAATACTTATGCAGTGTCCTACAGCTCAGAAACACTTGCACACACTCTATGTCAAAGCATTATTATACGTCAACCTAAAAGGTTGGGGCTAAAAGAAAGCTCATCATTGTCATTTGATAAGTAAAAATGTTGAAGTTTTTAGAAGAGTTAAATGATTTTTCCACAGTCTCAGAACTGAGATCGAACGTATACATTTCCCAATGCTACGTGCATCTCGCTCTTTTCCCCATCAGTGGAGAGAAAGTAGAAATCTCCATGAATTATCCAGTTTCCTACTTTCACTGGGAAATTATGTAGGAAGGAGTATGTAAGAAGAGATAATCTATAATGTATGTTAATGGAAACAACAGAAATAGTATACATTATTGTGCATATTTTTCCCCCAAGTTCTGGAGTCAGAAACTCTGCTGCAGAATGATTATTGTTTAGGTCCAGATTTAGAGTAAATTTTGGTTGAAATAGCATATAAAAAGAAAATCTAGGATTACTGAAAATAAATTGTGTCAGACATTTCAAAAACATTTGGCAAAACCACATCTTTTAGCAAATGCCTTGAAGTAAGGGTAATGTTCAAATTCAACAAGACACACAATGGTCGAGTCCGCCACAGCAAGTCATGTGATAGGATTCTAGACCTGTGCAGACAAATATGACAGCCAATAGCCACACTTAGCTATTTAAATTAATGAAAATCAAATATATTTCTTTATTTTTATTAGTCCATGTTTGCAGTGTGTGATTACATCCATCACGGGGAGTTAGTACATGTATACGACATAATTATTTTTACATCCCCTTTCCTTCCCTTGCTCCCTCCCTCTGTCTCTTAAAAGTACACTTCTCAGTTGCACTAGCCACATTTTAAGACACTCTATAGCCACATGAAGCTAGTGGCTAGATATTTTAAGACTCCATTGTCACAGAAAGTTCTACTAACCAATACTGTACTACTAGACTACTGAGAAGAAATAATCAATTGGCTCCAAAATGGCTCAATCTGCTGGAGAAAACAGCCTACTTCATAAGTACTCCTAAAATGCAGGCACATACCTCTAGCCAAGCTTTCTAAAAAGGCTTATCAAAGGAAATGTATATCACAATTTTTGTATTTATTCCAAATAGGCACAAACTAATTAGGAATTTTTCTTCATCGCTAACGTATTATGACATACATTAAACATTCATGTTTTCCATTTTTCTTGTCTCACCAATATTTCATTGGGACAATCATCATAGAGTTAATGTCAACCCAGTACAGACTGCAGTGTCTGTACTGTAGGGGCAGGTGCCCCCAGGGGCACAGGTACCAAGAACGAGCTGCCATTTCATCCCCGTACAAGGTCTGCCAGACACGCAGAGCTCAACTACTGAGCCAGCCGTGGCTGGCAGAGCCAAGGACAGGAGGAATAGCAGAGGTGGAGGGCCAGGAGAAGAGCAGCCTCAGAACCACTGAGCGGCCTGTCACAGGCCATCACAGGGAGCTCTTGGGCCACGCTTCCTAACTCAGAGTCCGGGCGACGTGCAGGCTTGTTTGGCCTCAGATGGACTTGGCAGAGCACCTTGTCATCCAGAGTTCTCCAGCCACCTTGCTGCTCTACAGAGCCCCATCCTGACTGCCACTCCACCAGAGTTCAGTGACAGTCACAAAGGAAGAAGGGAGAAACAGAAGTCTTCTGTCCCACACCCTGAATCTCACAGGTGAGGAGGCAGAGAGGGGAAGTGAGGGTCACAAAGTCACCAGGGCAAGAGTGTCCCACATGTGAAATGGAGATGACATGTATTTCCCCACAGAGATAGCCTGGCAGTGACCCCCTCCATACACTGGTGGTCACCAGCACTGTGTTCCGGTGCTGTCCTTGCTCCCAGTCCCCCACACTATGCTGAAGTGGTGCCAGCCACCAGAAAGCCTGTGAGTGAGTACAGCCTTAACCATTTTCCTGTGGCAGGTTTGCTCTTTCTATATTACCCTCGTCTCACTCAACAAACAGTCCTGACTATTAGCTCATCTTCATAGCAAATATACCAACTGAAGTCCATAGTAAGTCTAAATACGCACATGACCAGTTCAGTTTGGGGAATAAGGATTAAGACTCATTGCTTCAGATATTATACCTGTGATATTTTAAAATGCTGTTATCATAAGCTTGATTCATCCAAGTGACCTTGCCATTATCATTTTATTCTTCAGGGGCTTAAAGCATTTTCCAAATTTTAGTCATACATGTTTCAGATATAAATAGCTTCATGAGCTCTCCATGCCTTAACAAGGATTAGGGTACAGCTACCCAGATGGAGAAATGACACTAGATAAATCCTACAGATTTAGGTGGGGAGACACCCTCACCAAGGAAAGAGCCCGACAAGAGGCAATTTCAGGGTCAGGGACAAAACTCCACCTGCACTGAAAGTGTGTTTGGGCAGACATCAGCTCTAATGATGCAAAGATAAAGTGTTTTCAATAGGTCACTGGCTCCTTCCATCGCAGTCTTGAAAAATCAGCCACTGAATTAGGTTATGTATCTGTGGATGAAGCACAGTAAAACATTTAATCAGAGAACAGAAAACTTTCTGGAACAAATAAGCCCAGTGAATGCCTCATGGTGGAAATGTTAACTAGTGACATGAGTTCAGAGGACAGCTGTGCCCAAATGTGTCGGGCTTCCGGCCTAATGGGAAAAGTCTGTGAAAAGATAAAGAAAGAACTACCCTGTTTTTCCTGACCTCAGACAATGGACTTTTACCACGTTACTTCAGATTTTCTGAGATGAGATATGAGAAATTAAGAAGCAATCTAAAAAGATTTTAAAGTAAATATTTCCTAGTTATTGTCCTGAGATGTGGTTGTGTTTCTTGCTCTTCTGGCAGAGAAACAAGCAGCCAGTAACAGCTTCCAAGAGAAAAGCCTCAGGTTGATCTCAGTGACCATACAGTCTGGGAGCGAGGTACCAAACACATCGAGTTTACTAGTTAATAACCAACGAATCACATTTTATTTGTGTGTTTTAGGACAATCTGTAAACACTTGCGGTTAATTCAGCCCGCAAGACACTGCTGAAGAAACCATGATTTCTCAGTGCCTGCATTGGCTACTCCTCATTTGGGGTGAAAAAAATGGTTCCAATGACCACGCAAGCAGACCGTGTAAGTCTGCTTGCCAGACTAAGCATCACAATTATCCAGCACCATGACAAAGATCTCAAACTGGGAGGCATGAGTTACATAAGTTTTGTGTAGAAGACAAATCAGTTTGGACAGGCTATGATTAGAGTAGTTTTTATTATTATTATGAGCCATGTCTTACTGAGACTTACAATTTTCAGGCACGATGTATTTCAAATGTATTTTGTCTTCTATGTTCTAAAATAGACATTATAACTTTCCTCATTTTATATTTGAAGTCAAGATACACCATATTCTTTGCCCAAAGTTATATATCTGGTAGGAAAAAGCTAGGGAGAAATTCAGAGGAGACATTGGAATGACTTTGTTGAAAACAGTAAATTACACTTTAATTCTCAGTTGAATTGAGCAGCAAAAATTTACCAAGTTAAATAATTATCAAATTATTCAAAACTGCACATAATAAAATGCTGAAATGAAGAAAAGGAGTCTGAAGTCCTAGAGAGGCTCAGCAAAAAGCACATTCAGAGTTGAAGGCCCAGGGAAGGCTGGCAGGAGAAGGTGAGCTGAGAGATGTGTGAGACGTCTGTGACAGTACAGAGAGACAAAGGCAAAGACAGGATGGAAGCAACTGAAAGGCGTGGGGGTCAAGAGAAGAGCCCACCGAGCAGACAGTGCAAGAGGGGAACAGTTGTCCATTTTGCTTCATTCCCCCAATTATTAAGTTCCCAACGAGCTCAAGAGGCATAAGGATCTACACATGTACTGCGCAGTGGCACCCAATATGGAATTAAGCTGGGAGCACGCTGTGAACTGCCATGTAGAAAGCAGTGCTGTCTCATCCTGCGATCAGTATAACATGCACTGAGGACCACGGGTAGATTAAGTGCTAACACTGGGAAAAGAAGGTAAAGAAGATGCAATTTTGCTGCCCAGGTTGCCCAGGTAAAATTCCACTTATGGAAGGTATGGGCCTGGGAATGAATATGACAATAGCAACTACCTGTGAAAAGGACAAAGAAAAGAGTATTCCATCTCTTATTTATTTATTTATTTATTTATTTATTTATTTATTTATTTATTTTATTTATTTATTTTTTGGTGCTGGGGACCAAACTCAGGGCCGTGCATTTGCCAGGCAAGCATTCTAATTACTGAGCTAAATCCCCAGCCCAAGAGTATTCCATCTCTTGAAGCAGAAAAGACTTATTAACAGCAACATTTGTTGTGGGCATTGCAAGAGAAGCAAATTATGATGACTAGAGAAAGAAAGAAGCAGAGTTGTAGCAGAAGAAATAAGAGGAGCAACTGTCCACAAAGGATCATACATATGCTACTAGCAAGCAAAGCTGGAGTAGAGAAAATAGTCAAGATGGAAGAGTCAAGGTGGCAAAGCCAGCTGAAGTAATGCTACGGGACATGGGGCAGGAATTTGAACTTGGGAAGCCGTGGAGGAACTTGAATATAGCAATAAGACAATTTGATCTCTGATTTACGATGAAAACGCGGCAACCGAGTGAAGAATGTGTGCATGAGGGATAAGCTAAAGGCCCACAGCTATTCACAGAAGATGGTGATATAATCGTAGGCGCCTTAATTCAGGCTGACAGTAACAGACAAGAAAGGGAGGCTTCACAGAGAGTGGAAGAGAGAGAGCAAGAGCGATCACAGAGGCTTAGTAAAGAAAAGAAGGTGGTAACTTTTTACTTACTTGGGGACAACAGTGTCACTAAACAGAACAAGGACAAGATCAAAGTAATCAGGGATAAATTCTACTTAAACTAGAAAGATACTCCTAATGCCAAATTCATGCTGGTAGAGTCTCAAACAAAACTGGCTGATGCTGTTTTCTTTAATGACCGTGTAGTCTGCCATGATGGGCGGCCCCGAGGACTGATAATAGGGACAGAGAACCTCCAGGTCACAGGTTCAAAGTCACAGTTCTCAAGTATCTAAAACGTGTTCCCATATCTGACAGCCGTTCAATGACTTACAAGAGAGGAATTAGAGCTCTTAGTTTAGGTTCTAGCCAAACAGGTGTTTCTCTTTACAACTGACACCTTTGTTGACAGAACAGTTTTTTTAAGGAATTAAACCAGTTTTAGTGCTTAGGTTGCCTGCTGAGGTATTTTTGGATAATCAGAGTGATTTTTTTTCCCAAGAGCATTCAACCGTAGCACAACTGACTTGTGTGAAATGTTTTAAAAGTGTTAAAAATCAAGGGTAGGTGTTGACTAACAGTGTTCAAGCAATCATTTAATACAGCTTTTCTGCTTCCATTTGTTCTTTACTCTTTTGAGGTCACTTCCAAAAAAATGATCTGCCACATCACAGGTCTCTGTCCCTTTCATTTCCTTATCAACATCTGGATCAAAAGAAAACATTCAGCCCAAAGTAGTGGATCTCTCCCTCTGGAAAAAAAACACAGTATCATCAAAGGTTTTTGAAATATTGTTTTCTTTCCAAACCCAAAGTTCCAAAGAGGAGATTATGTGTCCTGAACAATAGGTGGACACACAATTTATTCCCAAAGACCTTGACAGCAGGAGAGGAGCCCAGGTTGGCCACAGATCACGTCTGCTTCCCCCATCTGGATGTGTGGACTGCCTGTGCTCTGGCAAACCACTGTAAAAGCATGAAGTCTCCTAAGAATTGTGCTTGAGTCTGTACATTCCTCCGTGTCAGCTGAAGCCGCAGGAATTTTGGCAGCATTTTAAAGTTACACCCATTCCCCATTGCAATGCAGGTCTGCAAACTAGTGCTTTAGCTCTGCCAAAAGCCACAATGATTATCAACAGTGTAAGCAATCAAGTAAAAGCATTTTTTCCACAGCCCACTGACCAGATTGTCAAGAAAGCAAAAAATAGTAGCAAAAAATTGATTGCCTTTTGCAAAGATAATTTCTATCTGAATTATATTATTATGTCTCAACAGTGATGTATAATATGTGCCTGACTTCTTTGTCATAAACATTTTAAGTTTAATTTAGAAATCTCTGAGTCATTAGAAAAGTTCTTATTATGCTGAAGGGATCACTGTGAACTCAACGCTACCACAGTCTGAAAAGGAAAAGGAAATAACAGAGAAACTTCCCATGTGAAAAGTAGAAAAACCTACCACTGGCTCCAAATAATAGGAAGAAACTCAAAGTATAGACAGCCACTGACTACTGAATAATTAATATAACCACGGTTGCTTTATATTACAAAGCTGCTTGAGTATTTTCAGTGTTCCAATATAATGTGATATGGTCATTGCTTTGTTGTTGTTTAAAACCCCTCATTTCTGTGAGGGAAATTAGACTTCAAATTCCCGGAAACAAGGCCCAGACTACAACTAAATTAGCCCTGCCTGGCCGTCACAGATCCTTCCCCGCCACGTCGTCAATAACTACTAGCATCGGTATTCAATAATTCAGGCTGGCAAGACGTTTTTAGAACTCCCCAAGCCCGCGCTACTGGAAAATCGTATTTAAATCGAATGTTTCATTATTCAGTTCTTAATTTCTGAGCTGGGAAGATGTCTGGTGAAAAGCATCGGGCTCCACTGGAAATTAATGTAGCGTAAATACAAAAAACTTGAGCCTTAGGCCTCCTCCGAAGATTAGTAGGTGTAAATCAGTGATTCGAAGCCTGGTTGCATATTACAGTGACTCAAGGGGCCTGTGGAAAATACTGACCGCTGCACAGCCCGCTCCAGGGACCATTTAGTAAAAATACCTGGAACAGGTGGGGCCACGCATCAGCCTGCTTTTAAACCTATTTCTTCCCCAGGTAATTCTGATGTACACCCCAGTTGTTAGAATCCCTGTTTCACATTCTGGCATGCCTGTGAGGAGAGATGATTTTGTGTTTACCTAGAAATAGTTGCAAACTTTTATGCTAAATGTGAGTGAGGCTTAAACTTGAAAGTCCATCAAAAATGCCCGGGATATTTTAAGATTGATTACACCCGGGTCTTACCCCTTCGGAGCTCTGATTTCCTTTGAGTGGACAGTCACCCCCACATGGTTCCCAAGTGTGACCCAGCTTGAGAACCACGGCTCTGCAGCTATGAAACTGATGAGGGTTGTCCTTGTTCAGCGACTCTGAGGCCCTTTATGAGTGCCGTTGGCCCCCCACACCCCTGGGTTCTGTATCTTCAGAGTTGAGCAAGCTTGGAGCAAAAATATTCACCTAAGTGCAGAAAAATTACATCTGTACTATACATCTGTACTATACTATTACATTCTTAACATTCCCTAAAAATATGGTACAACAACTATTTACATAGTATTTACATCACATAAGAGGTAAATTAGAGATGATTTAAAGCATACGGGAGGATCACATGGCTATATGCAAACACGATAATATTTTATGTAAAGAATTTGAGCATTCACGGGTTTTGGTACCCTCAGAGTCATGGCCCAGGTTCCCCATAGGTACCAGGGGACAACAATCTTTACAAGTTGGGACTCAGTGTAACCAACTAATAGCCAACAAAAGAACAGGAATGTCTCCTCTTGTCAAACCTCTCAGATGCTGACATCCAGGCGCACAAGTACCACAAAAATGATTATCTCTTACGGTAATAAGATAGAGTTGTATCCATAGAAACAACTGACTAATAATCATAATGGCTAATTAGATAAGTGATTCCAAAACCTATTTGAATAACAACAAATAGAATAAAGTTCAGACTTCTTACTCAGTGACATAGTTTTCCACACTCCTTTTAATGGTCCATCGAGGCTTTTAATGGTCCATCGAGGTTTGCAATTAAGTCAATACAAGTCAAGTTTTCAAACCTCAACAACATCGATCTACCCCTCAAAAAATTACTGACAAAATAGCATCCAACAGTAAGCTTAGGTTTGAGTCTAATGGGTCAGAATCGGAGGCCCTTACTCTGCCGTTTGAGCAACCAGCCTCGTCAGGAATGTACCTGAGCCACTGTACCCTTATTTTTCCTCAGTAAAATGGAAGTGGGCTGTTCACACCATATCACTGTTACAAGAATTGGAGATAAATAATTTCCCTATTAAAATGCTTTGCACAAACTCTTAGTAGAAAAATTTGGGTAACTATTATTCACTGTTGCCTAAATCTGGGGGTTGTTCAGAAAAACTGCTCCGTGTAAAGATCAATCCCTTCTTCTTGCTGCCATCTCAGATAATGGCAGAAAGGTAGCCTCACCACCCTGTTTTCCAGCTCATTCTGAGGTGGTGGTGGTCCTGGATGTTTTGGTTCTGTTTGAGTTCGGTTGGGGGGAGGGGGTGTCTTGTCCTGTCTTGTCTCGTCTTGTTTTGTGCTATCACCTCAATTATTCTTCATGATGAGCAGGTAGAAAGACCACGACAATTCTTGATATTCTTTCATTCCTCTCTCTCCCACTCTTGCCTCAGTGTAGCTACCAAATCCACACCTCACAAGTATGTTTCTGAAGCTTAATAAAAACAGACAACATTGCCATCAATGCTATTTGCTTGGCTGACCAACAAGGCCACGTGACGTACTTTCAGACCCTTCTGTCCCTCTCCGTCCTCACTGAAGTCATAGTGCCCTACCACTTGAAAAAGCCCAAAAATTCACTGCACAGCACCCCTGATCTCACATATGGATGTATCCTCATGACCACCTCAGCAGAAAGACTCTAACTGACCACATGCCTTTGCACACTCAGGGTGTAACTCAGCAGCCCTGAGGGAGCTATTGTTACAGATGAGTAAACAGCAGCCCAGAAATGACATAACCTTCCTGCGACCACACAGCCGGGAGGAAAGCTCATAGTTCAGTGTTCTGTTCATGATACAAGTTTGTTGCTTTCCAGGTGTTTCTGAGTACTGTAACTGTATATATACAGCGCCACCCCAGTGAACGTGTCACCTATCTCCAGAAGAGGGGAAAGCAGTATTAATTTTTCCCTGAGAAACTCTCTACTGGATAAATGTTTTATGGCCAAGAGCATGACTGACAGCACCAGCAGTCTAGCCAGGTCCCATGCTGTAAGCAAATAAAGTGGTCCCAAGAGGTTCCCAGACACCCTTGCAACATACACACTACAGATGATGTTACAGAGGGATTCTGGGAGCTGCTCATGGAAGAGCCCATCCCACTGCTGTTGTCTCTACCAGGCTGATGTGCTTGAGCTGTAAGTTGGGGGCCGGGTGCAGCACTTCACACAGCACCTGTTGGGGATCCCACCTCTGAAAGACTGGATGGGAAGATGGTGCTCCAGTGAGCAACCACTTGGCTTGGGATAGATGTGTCGAAAAAGAAGTAATTAGAGCCGTTCATAGTTGTGTATGCCTGCAACCTCAGCACTTGGGAGGCTGAGGCAGGAGGACTGCCATGAGTTCAGAGCCAATCTGGAATATATAGTGAGAACCTGTCTCAAAAAACCAGAAGGAGAACATGAAGAAAAAGGAAGAGGAAAAGGAGGATGAGGAGGAGAAATTAAAGGCGGTTAGATTCTACCAAAGGCAGAAAGACAAGACCACTAGCGAATAGCAACTGGTTAGTAGCCTATTTGCCCCACCGCTGTAAGAAAGATGGTGCAGAAAAATGAAGATACCCAAACTCTCTACAGAAGTCACTGATGCAAAGTAAGACAATCCAGCCACAATAATCCCCTAAAATCTGTGCTGTTATGGAGAGTGTGCATTGGAAAGGACATAGTATCTAGATAATTGACATTTTTTTTTTGATAACTGACATTTTTTATCTGTGAAGATGACTAGGGAAATTTCTTCCCTGCTGCAGGAATTGCCATGCCAGTATCTCCCCAAAAGGGAACATAGTCAAAGAGACAATTTAGAGCACAACATGAAGAAAGTAGCATAAGATGGTTTCAAAAATGAGAGACATGTTTTCTAGTGTGCCCAGTATTTTAGAAGGTGCAGGGGCAAAACTTTTTAAAAATTACGTATTTTTAATGTATGTATTAGAAAAAAATAAGCAGTACATTATGCCTAAGACACCATGCCCATTATGGTTTAGGATGAGGTTAATTTATTTAATTGGAAAAAATAAATTGATGTAAACAACAATATCAACTGAATAGAGTAGAGAAGGTGCATTGCCTTGGAAAAATAGGCTGACGTGAGAACAACTAAGCTTTGGAAAATATGCTGGGGATTTATCTCAGTGGTTAGAGTGCTTTCCCACCAAGCACAAGGCCCTGAGTTTGATCCTCAGCACCAAAAAAAAAAAAGTTAAACTTTGGAAAACATTAGCATACTGATCATAGGAATGATGAGCTTTGTAATTCATTGCTAATTGAACAGACAAAAAGAAAATGTTTTCTTTTCTTTGTCGTTTCTCTATTGCTTCCAATTTTATATGCCTCACGCCATTTGTTTTTTCCTCTTCTGTGAACATTCTGATCACACTCCTTGCCCTTTTAGCTTTTGACTTTTTTTCTGCTAAAGCCTATAATTAAAAGTATTCTCACTTCATTTCCACTTGAGTTCATTATGACTAATTTTTCCCACGACATGAACAGTATATCACATTACTTTTTGTGTCAGGATAAAAAATGGTTCCTCTGTCATTTTATTCCTGTGTAATTAGAATATAAAGACTTTTCTTTACAGAATGTAACCTGACATTTTAACTTGTTGAGGAAAATGTATAATGGGTTATGCTTATTTTAAACCACCTTGTGTTTATTACTGTTTTGGAATGTTTTACTTCATGAATTTTAATTTGATAGACTAGAAATAGTTTTGGTTTAAAGTATGAGATTATGGATTTTATAGGGATATTAGGATAAGAAAATATGGTCAGTTGATTTACTTTCAAAGATTACATCTCTGCATTAATTTCAGACATAAACTACGCCTGAGATGACCCAGAACATGCTATGTTAAACTTAACTCAGGTTTAATAAAACAAAACACCACAATATTTATTTTAAAAATCCACATACAGGTGACCCAAATACATCAATTCTTCTCCACAATGCCTTCTCAGAATTCCTCAGGCTGAATTTCTCCTCTCCTGTATAATTTAATTTTGTTCCCCCGCAAAGTTGCCCATTAAACTCTACCTCAAACTGGTGATCTATGTGTACATGTCTCTATCCAACAGGGTGATTCATTGTTTGAAAAAGCAGAACAATGTTTTGCTCATCTGTGTATCCATTTGTGACCTCCGGACAGAGCTTTGGATGTAGTAGATGCTCAGTAAGCATAACACAGGTTGAACTGAATTGAATTTGGAGAATCTGAGAACTCTGTGAAATACTGAAGTCAGTGTTAGCTTTAGAGTCAGAATGAGTCAACTCGAAATCCCACCCGACACCTAGTAGATATGAGAACTCAAGCAATTTCATTGGCCCCCTGAGCTGCTTTGTCATCTAATGTGGGAATAACAATGTTCTCATGGCAGATCCTCTAGGCTGGCTAACCCAACACTCATTGCCAATCCATTTCCCCCTTGCTTTCCTCGACTTTGAAGACTATGAGTCAAACCCTCAATTTCCCAGGTTTTCTCCAGTTGTGAAGGTCATGGGTCACAGTTCTTGCAACTAGACAAAAATAGAAACAGCTGAAGGCTTCTTGGAGCACTTGGCTCTCGAGATAAAGTGGCTCACATATTCTAAAATTAAATGTCAACATTATGCCCAGAGGTACAGCACCCACTTTGCAACCATGAGGCCAGAACATGCAGTCACCAAGAGGCTAAGAAAGATGGAGTGGAAAGTTACAGCTAGGGCCTTTAGCAGCATTACTGAGACTTAATTTGACAATGCCTGCTTTTGGACTTTTTATGTGGGAAAATTATTCATATCTCTTGAAACCACTGTTAGCAAGATATTCTACTATATGCCCACAAATATATTCCTAAGTGGCAGGTCTATTTTATAGGATTACAATAAACAATAAACTAAGCCATTTGCATCAAGTGTTTAGCACAGGACCTGGCACAGCATGAGCATCCAGTAAGCAGTAACAGCACCAGAGAGAGTGTGATGTGCCGGTGGGAAGGATTCATGGAGCGCAGAGAGAGATTTGGGAAGGAGACACTGAGCAAGCAGCAGAGAACCAAAAGGAAGGATCTTACAGGTCACGGTAAGGATGCTGATGTTTCCTGGGAGCAATGGCCACAAATCCTGACTAGACAGAGGCTAGAACTGGAATACTTTTCACCCTTCACCCATCCCCATCGTGCAGGGCTGAACCTGCTTGAGAATCTATCCCTGAGCCAGGTACTTTATAAGAACTTAAGACACCTCATGTAGTTGTTCCCAAGCTAGGCTTCCCTTAGTAGTTAGTTCACTCTTATTAATGCATCAGTCTCTGATATCACTGTCTGGGGTACCAGAGGCTGGGTATACCCTTCTAAAAGCCGCCTCTTCTGAGCTAGGGAACCCAGGACTGCTTTCCATGCTAAAAACCTTTTTCAACTCCTTCTAGGCAGGTGTCTGGCTTTGATGCCTTCACTCAGCACCAGCCTAGAGCTTTAAAGACCTTTAGGGTCCTTGGCTAACAGAATATACATTTCATCCATATTTCACTCTGTTATAGACCTATTTCTGAGTTTACATATTTCTAGAATAGCATTTCCTAGATGCATAATATAGAATGCCAATTCTGAGATATTAATAAGCACATCCTAAAGCAAACTCTTGTGTGATCAAACAAGTCAGAAAAACATTAGGTTACACAGTGTTAACAGGTTTCTTTCCTCTATGACTTGCCAGAGTTTTACGCTATTACTATGTATCTGGGAATATATATAGTACAGTGTTGCCCACACTTGTTTGTTGGCAAATCTCTCCTGGTCTAGAAATATCCCAAGGGCTGGTGCTCTATGAGTTGTACCTCAGGAAATCCTGTCTTAGAAAAACAGGAAGCATATCCTGAAGTCAGATATGCTGTCCCAGTGTCCCTAAAAATTCTCTTCACCCTACAGATTTTCCCCATATTCCCAGCCACAGTGGGCTCTCACTCTACCTTCTTCACATGCAGCTCCAACCGGCCTCAAACCTAGATTCCAACCTCACAGGCCTCAGCTTTCCCCTGAACGAACCAGGTTCCTTCCACCTCCCTCCCTGGCCATCCCTGGCCCAGGTCAGGCTCTCTGCCTAGAGAGTTCTCCTACCTCTTCTGTACCAGGGAAGCTCTCGCTCACATTGCAAGACCTAACTTGAGTAACATACCCACTGGGAGACTTGCCCAAATTATTTAGGGCCAAGTTAATTGCTCCCACCTCTGTGTGTCAAGAGAGCTTTACCACGTCTCTGTCGCAACATTTATTACATTGGTCATAGCTGCAGACTCACCCTCCTTTCTCTCTGAGCAGATTATTAATTCCTCAAGTAGTGTTTGTCCATAAATCTGTTCCATGTCATCTGCAGATCTTGAGTAAGTGTAGACTTTATGAATGAACAAATGACTATCTGGAAGACTATGGGGACTGGTCTCTCTCTCTGTTTATCAAAGGTATTACAGATCGAGGTCAGACTAATTAGCAGCTCCCAAGGTATGAATGAACAAATGACTATCTGGAAGACTATGGGGACTGGTCTCTCTCTATGTTTATCAAAGGTATTATGGATTGAGGTCAGACTAATTAGCAGCTCCCAAGGTACTACAACCCAAGGTCCAAGTCAAGAAACAAATCAGAATGCCAAGGAAATTTTTATAGCTCTTGATTATATTTTTCTTAAAGGAAGAAAAATAAGCAAATTTTATATTTAATAGCTAACCAAATGGTAACAATTTTAGTTTTAATGTAAAACTTTAACATCAGACTGTCAATATTTTAAGTAAGACATGAACAGTTGGGGTTACCCAGTCTGTGGTCAATCCCTACAGGCTGGCTTCCAGGGAGGGAAGCAGGCTCCTGCTCATAATCCAGGCAGCCCATTCCAGTCAAACGTGAGGCCTGGACCCCAGCCTCACCCCTACCAGTCACACGGTGGGAGGGACGGATGTTCCCCACGAGTGCTGTGGTGGTGAGCCATGTCATAAACTCACTGTAGCATACAAACCACAACTTCAGGGCTTGGATCCCAGGCCCCTACTCCTGCCAAGGGAGGCACTGGCGCTTTCTCCATCCTGCACACTTGGCCAGCAGGACAGGGACGGAGTCATGGTCTTGCTAGGTCATTTTGCTATTGAATCCCAACCTTCGATCATGCCAGGAAAGGGGCTGCTACTTCCTGTTCATGTAGATTTAGAGCTAGAGACAGCATGGGCCTGCATAATTCTAACCTCACTGTTTCCTGGTGGTCTCCTTTTTACCCAGTTCTCCTGAAATGCGTTTTTAAGATTTGAGGCTTGGTCCCCACCCCAACTATGATGAACGTGATCATTATGTATACAATGTACCAATACATATTCTTGGTAAATTAAAAAAAAAAAAAAAAACCTGTTGACAAAAATGGAAAAAAAAAAAAAGATTTGAGGCTTGTTTAGAGCCTTCTGCACTCGTGCAATTCAGCAGCCCTGACCCGGGTTTTCATTGTTGAACGTGTACAAACTTGCCTTTGAGGTTTCCTGTAAGCGTGCAGGACTTGTGCTGGGATGAACACACACTGGGAGGGAGTCTGAGGTCTTGTTTTGCCGAGTCAGTACTAGTTATTTTGGATCCCAACAGAGTTTCTTTCCCATTAGTTCCATTTATTTCCCCAAAGCTACGTAAGAATGTTAAAACACCAGCGATTATTCCAAGGCCCGAAAGTGTCAAATAACACATCTTGCTGCCACATCAATTGTTGCTCAAGGACTTCCAGCGCCTCCTTCCCGCTCTGAGATCAGTCAGCTGGTGCTATCGCGCATCCTCTCTGCACCTCAGTCCTCTGCCACACACAGCAAGAACTGAGGCATTCATTTTTTTTATTCTTTCAAAAAGTGTTCACTGAGCACAAACCTAAGTGGCAGAAGCCATACGGGCCACTGAAGGGGGATGTATGTTCCCTGTTATGGTTTAGATCTCAAATGTCCCCCCAAAGTCTCGTGTGTTTGGAGGGTGACTGGATTTTGGCGTGTTACATTCATCAGGGCTGATGAGTTCAGCAGGTCATATGCTGTTAGGAGTTAGGGCCTGGTCAGACGGGGGTGGGCACCGCGGGTGTGGCCTGGAAGGCTGTATTCTTGTCTCTGGCTCCTCCCTTGTCTCTCTGCTTCCTGGCTGCCATGGATTGAGTAGCATTCTTCCACCATGCCATTTCTGCCTCGGGTCCAAACAACCATGGACTGAATACTCTGAAAACCATTAGCTAAGATAAATCTCTCCTTTACGTTGCCAGAGTGCTCTTTTCCCAGCAATGGAAAAACGACTAATACAGGCCCTAACCTAGAGAGGTTCAAAATTACCTAGAATTGACAAATAGGTCAATCGTTATAACAAACTCTGGTAAATGGACACCAAAGATAGGTTCACAGAATCCTATGCAGCCCATGAGAAGATATCACAGAGGAAAAAACATATCAGCTCTGCTTTGAGGGATGAATAGGTATTCACCAGGCGACAAGCAAAGAAATGGTTCTCCAGGCTGAGGGAGGACACAGCATGTGTACTCCCCTGTCACATCCTGTTACCTGTGTGTGACAGTACTAAGCAGAATATCACTATGTGACATTTGATGATGTAGTAAAACCTTATATCAGTTTTAGGGTAGAGAGCAAGAAGACAGGACCTGGGATAGTCAAAGAAAGAACATCAATCTTAGCCACCATTCTCTCCAGGTAGAATGGAATGCGGCTTTCAGAGAGAGATTTGAGTCAAAATCACAGCTCTACTGGAAAGAAAGTAGGTCACAACTAAATAATGGCAAGAATCTTTGCAGCCTTTCCCTAATTCATCCATTAAAGTAGACTGTAGCTTGTCTTCTCCCCAGTATATCCAAGGACGGTTAAGAGTATTTTAGATTTGGGAATGCAGAGTCAGGATGGAGGCAGGCAAGATGGACAAAGGGTCCACCCACAAGGCATGGGAGCCACAAGATGAATGGGGTGCAAGGCTGCTGCTCGATGGGACAGAAGGAGACACGATCCCAAAATGAAATAGAGCTTCCTCTTCCCACCATTCTAGAAATCCAAAGAAAGAAATTCAACTACTCTGAAATGTATGTGTGTCGTTATAGATAAATGTGTTTGGTGTTGTTTCTTTTGATTTTTAACTAAAACAAGGTCTGAGACTGGACCACGTAGTTTCTGACTATAAACACATGCCTCATATCAGCAATGTAACAAAGGACTTTAATTCAACCTTTCCATCGTTCTTATCTGGAAAATGTGAACACAGATATCTGAGAAATTTAATGATGACTGTAGAATTCTGGTGGTCAAGGAGGATACTTTCTTCCCCGCTCATGTTCATGCACGTTTGTTCTGTTGCTTATCCATTCAGTGCATATGTTTTGGTCACCAGTGACAAGCACACGCTCTACTGAACTCCCTTTGGTCCGTATCCCCTTCCTGGGCCTGTCCTGTTTTTGTCTGTACAGTACCTTTCCCCCCTTCTTAAGTAAGTATCTGCAACTCTGGTACAGAGTGGTGCCAGCCGTTGCTTCTCCTTTTGTTCCCCAACTGCTCCCTGGTCCCTCATCCAGCCAGGAACACCACAGTGATCTCTGGGTCTCTCAAACTGGATAGAGCGCAGTGACTTTTTCCCTTTCCGCTAAAGCTTTAAAGATGTAAGCACAAGCAGTTAGCAGGCTGAGTTCCACCCATCAGTTTAAAAAAGGTAAGAGGATGAAGCCAACCCACAGAGAGAAGAAAACAGGAAGGGGGTGGGGGAGACTATGCTTCGGCTGTGCCCTTGTTCCCTCCTTGCCCTTCCTACAGCCTGATGCATGAGTCGGTAGATGCAGCCCCACACACAATGCTAATGCAAGGGCACTAATCAAAGGGACTTGGCCAGCACATCATCTTCCTTTTCTTCTTACCCTACAGACTTCCAATGGCTGTAACACCGTGCCCAAGGCTGCATGTATTTACCATCGTTGTGTGATGTTCTTTTTTGCTAACTTTATGCTTCTTGATGCCAAAGGCCTCACTACTAAGCACATAGCAGAAACTCAATAAATACATTCAGATACATTGAATACTATCAAACCATTAAAGCTAGGAAGAGTCTTGAAGAATCCATTTAAGTTTCTCTAAAATTTATAGTGTTTTTGTTTTGGCAAAACAAAACTAGAAATTGAACCCAGACCTCTACTGAGCTACATCTCAGCACTTTTTTGTTTTTATTTTTATTTTTATTTTCAGACAAGGTCTCACTAAGTTGCCCAAACTGGACTTGAACTTGGGATACTACTTCCTCAGCCTCCCTAGTAGCCAGGATTACAGGCAGGCATCACCATGCCTGGCTTTTTCCCCTGCAACACTATTCCCTGAGAAGGTATAATAATGGCTATATAAATGTACACTACAAATTCCCCTGAATAATCACAAAATAGCACAATATTAAAAGAGTTCATGTACAAATGTGTATGTGTAACGATGCACCTAGCCATATCTTCCCATAAAGGAGTATTGACGCACATGACTCCTGAATCCAGCTGCAATCGATTGTCTCCCAAGACACTGAAGCACCTCACATTATTTAAACTTTATGTGAATTTAGAAATTGATATTAAACCCTTAACAAGCATGCACACTTCTCAACCCAGCAATTCTGCTTCTAGCAGTTTACCTTAAGACAAGGAATGTTAACAGAGATTTTGACATGTGAGTTTTCCTTATAAAATTGTGAAAAAAAATGAAATTGAGAAACACCAAATAATCTATTCATGGAGAAATGACTGGAAAAATTGATGGTCCATTCATACAATGGGATTTCATTTGAAAAAATGAAATAGAGAAAGTTGTTCACGCCTGTTAAGGGAGAAAAGTAGGAAGCAAAATTACATGTATAGAAAACCATCCTGTTCTGTGTTTGTATGTTTAAATGCACGTAGGCATATATCTGTGTCAACAGATAAAGGCCAGAAGAATATACATCGAAATGTGAACCATTTTGTACCTCTTGGTTGTAATATTCATGGGAGTTCTGCTTTCTCTTTTTTGCTAATCGTTTTTAGGAGTTCTCTGTCATGAACATATATGTCATTTGTATATGATTAGAATTATTTTTAAATTACAAGAAAGTGTTCTTGGAAAACATATAACCCACCTCCTGTTGCACAGAAGGAAACTGAGGCCTAGAGAATTTATATAGCTGGTCCAAAGTCTTAGAGTTAGCAAATGACAAAATAGGCGCCCTCTGCCCAGGGCGGGATTATTTGCACTAGAACATTCAATCATCACTATGAGTGTTGCGTTTCAGATTCTCGCTAACTTCGTTTAACTCTACATTTGGAAAGGACCATCCTAAAATAAGCAGACTCACATATGGTGCAGTAGCAAACAGAAGAAAAGCAGCCCTGGACTTCATCTCATGCACTGGGTCCAGTGCTTTCAAAAAAGACAAGCGATGACATTACCTCCTGGCATGTATCACAGGATGGGATTTATTATGGACTGGGACCAAATTTTTCAGTTTGGAACAATTAATAGGCATAACATAGGTTTAAAATTAGTGAAGTCATATTTTTGCAGCTGCTGTAGTTCTCAATTCTTCCACAGCTTAATTTTCTACCTTTGTGATTTTAATAAATAGAAAGATGTGTGCTCGTTTATAGTAATTAGCTACATGCTTCCAACAAGATTACCAATATTTGATGATTTTTCAGGAATCATAACAGACCATGACCTATAAATTCAATTTTCAATGCTAAAAATCCCCTGATCAAAGTGGATGTTTATGACGAACTAATGTGTTCTGTAACAATCTTTTTTGAGCACTAGATTGACCTGTAAGCATTCTGGATACTGCCTGACAAAATTGGGTTTTATTATTTTCCATTAGCAGCTGCTGCAGCAGAATGAACGGCCAGTCCACAAGGGAAATAAGTGTTTCCCTCTTCTCGGTAGGCTCCACTATGAACGTAAATGCGGCACTGTTCCTTCACCTCCTCCCACCCTAAACCACACTGAAATTCCCACTGAAGGACCATGGCTAGCTAATCCTTCCTGAATCCATGGCATGTAATTAAAGCATACAATGGGTGTGGTGGCACACACCTGTACTCTCAGCACTCAGGCGGCTGAGGCAGGAAGATTTAAAGCCAATGTGGGCTACGCAGTGAGTTCAAGGCCAGCCTGACTACGTAGTGAGAACTTGTCTCCAAAGAAAAAAAAATCATAATGCTACTCAGTTATTTACAGAGCACCCACTATGTGCTAATCGTTTTGTTGATGTTTGTATAAGAGTGGAGGAGACAGCACACAGAATGTAAGTCACTATAAAAAGTGGTGCTTGCCCTTTAAAACATCATTAAACCTTCCAGGTGTTTCTATTATTAATATAACAATCGCTTCTTTGACCATTGTCGAGGTCTGCTATTCTTGGTTGTTTCTTGCATTTACATTCAGTGCTGACTTCAATTCCACACATTAACCACTAGTCTTTCCACAATCTTTCCACTTTTACCATTTGTATCCTATAAAATTATCCTCTTTTTTGGCAAATGCATAGATACACGTGGAAGGGAGGCACACAATCATTTAAAGAAATCGCTTTGCAAAGATTTATTGACAGAGAAGAATCCAGAGTGTTATACACAACAAAATAAAACTCACCATACACACTCTTCTGGCTTTCTCCCTCTTGCCTGCTAAATGAAGGCTTGACCTGAACCAAGTCTTTCCCCCGCCCTCCCTTCTCCTCTCGCTGTCTCTCTAGGTGATCTCATCTAACTCCAGGGCGGCCCGTCAACACTCACCTAGTAATGGGATTCCTAATCTCGGTCTCACATCATGACCTCTCTTTCCAGCTCCCAATCTGCATTCCGAGCTGTCTGCCAGCCAGCTCTACTCGGACGTATCTCTGACACCCTGAGCTGAGACCTAATGACAAACCCCAAAGCTGTGTGTCCTCCTCTGTCCCCGTTAGTGTGAAGGGTACTGGCAGCTCCCCAGGCCAGATCAAGACGGACAGACTTCGCTCTTCCCTCGGGGCCTGCACTCAACCCTGCCGGCCTGCCTCTGCTTCTTTGCTGATCTCTGTGCCCTCCTTTCCGTCATTTCTACCACTGTCCTAGTTAAACGCGTGTTACAGCTCTCTCAAACACTCACCGAAGCCTTCTGACTGACTTCCCTGCTTTCGGCCTCTCGCCACTGTAACTCCCCGTGTGAGCTGCTGACGGATTAGCACTGCTCCTGAGCTGTGGCCTGATGCGTCTTCCCTCTTCTCAGGAACTGTCAACGCCATTGCCTGCTTACAGAAGAGACCTCAGGCTCACAGGGCGCCTCCCTTCCACGGCCTGGGTGCTGTGACCTAGGTCTTGGGACCCTGGCTCCTCTGAACACACCCACTTCTCAGCTAATGCCTGTTGTCTGAAACTGTCGGCACAGGATCTTCATTCTCTCTCTCCTGGCTTTTTTTTTTCCCCATGTTATTTACTCACACTGAAGACCCTTCTTTCTCAACAGTGACTTTATAATCCACCCTACACATTCGGGCTCAAATTCCACTGAATACCTGCAAGGCCTTCTCCCCACATGCAAGTTGCACACCGTAGCAATGAACTACTCCCGCCCTCGGGGGGAGTCTCCCACCTCACACGCAGTGCGAGCACCGACCACAGGGCACCGCGGTGTCTCTCTCCCGGTCTTCAGGCTATGTTGTTAGACGTGTCATGAGCCCCACGATGCATGGTATTAATTCTGCTGTAAGCATTCGATGTTTTTTCAGGTTTTAGTAGTATTAGTACATGCTTGCAGTACGTAAGGATTATGTTCCTTGTGGGCAACTGTTCCTTGCACCCAGCACATTTCAATTCTTTATTCATTCCCTTCTCCTCTGCCTCCCCCTTCTCTCCATCTCCTGGTCTTCTTGCCATTTGAAAAAGACCTGTCTTCCTACTCGCTGTAGTGTATCTTTTATTTGGTTCTTTATTTATACTTTGGATTGCTCATATAAGAGAAACCATGATATTCAAGCTCATGTGTCTAATTTATTTTACTTGACATTATAGCCTCAAGGTACATCTATTTTCCTACAAACGACTCAAGTGTACCCTTCTTTATGGCAGAGTAGTACTGCATTGTGTATAAATACCACACTTTCTTTATCCAGTCATCTGTTGATGGACATATGAGAAAAGAGGCTTCACCTTTACCTGCACATTGCTATTGCATTTAATCTTGGGCTAAGTTTTGCAAATCCTTCTGAGCACCTGGCGCGCATGAACGGCAGTAGAAACAGGTCAGTCCTGGCCCTGTGTGAGCAGTGGCCGGGGAGTCTTTCTTCCTAAAAAAAAAACCCTAAAGCTGTTTTTCTGACATGCGTGTGCCAGTCAGCACTCAGCTGCAGCCTCAGGGGGACCCGGACAGCCTCTCTCCTTCGCGATACCTATCCTCAAATTCCTGGCTTCCGGTTCCATCTCCTCAATTCAAGGTACCCGCCAGCTCTGCCCAGCTGCCCTCTCCAGCAGACTCTCCTCCCGGGAAGCTCCTGGCAGGAAGTGGGAGTAATTACCAGGTTCGCCACCTCTTGTTTCCCATCTCTCCAGGCTCACTGATCTTCGATACCTAATATCTAAAGTCTTGAAAAAAATGTTTTTCATGTATGTGAGCCATCTTTTCAGTTGTTTTGAGCAGGAGGGTTGGTCCAGTTGCCTCTCTACCATCAGCAGAAACTTCGTGAAAACCCAAATTTAAAGATCCCTTTCATCTGTCTCTTGGAGGAAGTTCCTGAACTAGTTGAACTCAACTGGTGTTGCAAAGTAGACGTGGGTACAAGCAACACAGCTTGCAGATAGTGCCCAAACAAAGTGCGTTTCTATCTGGGGATTCTGCAGTTCAATTATCAATAGCGAGTTTTCTCCAAAGGAAACAGCTCGTGGCTGAAAGTGTGGAATTTGGAGACATATTTGGAGTAGTCTTGAGCACCCACATTTTTGTATAATCTCAGGATTGGAAGACTTGTTTCCCTAATTACAACAAACTTACATCCGATTTGTACAAGTGGTTCTCAAATCACTCAACTGGCTGTCTCATTTGTGATATATCCATTTTACCATAAACCAGAATCTAGAAAAGAAAGTATATTCAATATAATATTATACAAAAAAATGGAACTTCCCTTCATTCCTTTTGTAATTCCTCTACTTTTTATCTTCATCTCTTAGCCTCTCTTCCTGTCCAAAACTTTGAATTCTCTGCCCTTTTCTCCAAGCGTATCTTCAGCAGTTATGAAAGAGAATAATGCTCTCAGATTTTATCCCTATCTCTTTGCACTTATCCATTACTGGTCCGATTGTGTAGGAAGCAGAAGCTACATTCCTCAAATAAATGAATCAAAGGAAAAAGGAAAGGAAAGTGTTGGCCTACCTTTTCTATTTATGCTTAACTAGAAAGACTAAATTCACCTGAACCGGGGCGGGCGGGTTGGCTGTAGAAATCTTGGAATCTCTTCCAAACAGAACCAGAACAAAGAGACAGTATAGGCCATCTTTACACTAGAATGGGGGATTGGTCGGAAAATCTGGGCAGAGAAGACAGATGTATTTTCACTTTGAGTTTCATAAGAATAGACTAGAACTGTGTCAAGTAGCTGACAATAAACCCCATTTGATCAGTTACTTAGTTTGGTGTCCGCCACAGCCTGGGAGGTGGGCCCCAGGACTGCGGTACATACATGCCAACAGGGGAAATTCTCAGATTACATCAAATAACACTGACTGACACAGTGAGAATATTGTTCTATTTAAATTCACTCTCGATCCTCTGACTACGTCAAGGTAAGATCCCTAGTTGTTGTTATTGTATCTTAACCTCTCCAATACTTACTCTCTGGTATTTTTAAAGGAGGATAAAAGAGGTTCAGGGCACTACACAGAAAACAAAACTTAGCTAGAATTAAATGTTTTTTTATATTCTTTGGATTTCTTTTTAGGGTTATCATATTCCAACCCTTTACGGTTGGTGATATAAAGATTTTTATTCATATTTATAGTGTGTTAACTTAAAGCACTCCCCATATGTCTCTTTTCTAAACGTCAATATACAGTGTAATTGCAATTAATATCATAAATTGCATTTTCTACAGAGAAACTGAGATAAAGTTGAGGGTACTAAAGGTTCATGCAGTGTCTACACTCTTGAAGGGAGGAGGAGGAAGGAAGATTACTGCAGTGCAGGCTGACAGGTATTTGGCACAAATGGGGGAACAACCGAGCAAGTATCATCCATCAAAAGGTCCTAGAGCAGGCCACATGGCCAGCCCTCCTCACTAGCACAGGGTGCTGGTGCCCCTAGAAGGGAGGAGACTTGGATGGCTAGCTCTGCAGCTCAGGCTGATCCGGGAGGGTGCTGTTAATCACATACTTGCACATACACATGCACTCAGTCAGAAGTCCCTCCATGAAAAGCTACCTCAGCACCATGTCTCTATGTCTCCCACAGTTGGACCATTAAAAAGCTTTTTCTAAATCTTACTTTGAGTCTCAGTTTCCTCATTTATAAATGAGGCTGGTCTGGATTTATAGATTTCAATCAGTGTTTCAAAAACTGTACATACATTCTTCTCCACAGTGATTTATGGCTCCTTTTTAAAATATGATTTTTAACCTTTTAAAACTAGGAACGAAGAGTGAAGAGAACATGTTTCCACTGGAACACGATTGCAGTGTGTGTCTTCAGACTAACTAGATTAGCTCCCCCCACTTTCATCTTACAGAAGTCACATGAAAAGAAGAAAAGAAGAGAGGCAGGAGGAGATGGAGGAATGAGGAGAGGTAGAGAGGAAGAAGGAGAAAGAGAGGAGGAAGGAAGAAAGGGAGGAAGGAGGGAAGGGAGGAGGGAAGGAAGAGGGAGGGAAGGAGGAAAGGAAGGGAGAAGGAGAAAGAGAGGAAGGAAAAAAGAAGAGAGGAAGGAAGGGGAGAGGCAGAGAAAAGATATATTCTTATTTGAGGTTTCGACATAAAAGGGAAAATCCCTAGGCTCACAGCCAATTGTCTCAGGAGAAATTTTTCTTCCTGATCTATTTTTGGCAGTCAGCTCAACTTCATGCATCATTGTTTTACTTATGGCATGTACAGTAGCCCGAGAGAAACCCATAATATCTTTTCTGTCTGGTGGGAATCTTATACCCCTATGCACAGTGACAAATGGCCTGATCACGACAATTTTTTTCCTCCAGACATCATAGTGTTTTAAATATCTCTGAATCTGTGGAACACATTTAAAAGGAATAGGACACTTACAACATACTAAGCACAGTAACCATGGTGCAAATTAGTGCAGACCATCAGAGATTTGGTAGCATCATTTTTAAAGTCTGTCAATGAATACAAAGCCATGAAGGGGGAGGAATATAAAATAACAAAGGATATCCAGGCTAGAGAGGTATCCATTTTGAGGAATATTTTTTTTTCCTCTTAAAGTATACTACTCAAATCCATAAGCAAGGGCTTATGGAAATTAGATTTCTTCATGGGAAAAAAATAATTACAAATGGCTTAAGTCAGCTTAAGATTTTCACCACCTTATTCTTTATTTTCATTTTAACCTAGAAAAGGCAGTGTTTTGTGGTAGTAGCTTTTGCATCACACTAATTCACTGCTTCAGTTGTTTTTATCCATTAGTGGAGATTTTTCAAAAACGTGAACTCTTCACAGGAAAATATCTGTGACATTAGAAACTGACTCACGTTTCCTAGTTTTTCATGAAACAATGACATTTTTTTCCCCTTTGATGCTCTCATCTAACTCCACAGGAAATTTTACTACCGAGCCACTTTCATCTCTTTCCCGGTTTGAAGATAAATGATCCTTGGTCTCCTCTAGACCTGCATAAATCACAAAGCAATCTACTAAGAGATGCCTGTGGCAAGCAGCTTCAACTAGAATCAAAAGGACAGTCAGGAATATCCATACTGCTTACACAGGGAGCAACCCAGGCAGGGTAATCCAAATACTGCGTTCCTTTTCTTGTACATACAAAGCAGGCCACAAAGAAGTTGTTGAGAAATACAAATTAGCTCATCTTGGACAAAAATTCCCCAAGCACTATGAGCATCTCTTACAGGCAACTCCAAGCTCTCTGGCCTTCCTCAAAGAACATGGCCTGCTGGGAACCAAATTCTTACAAGCACTATGTTCATAAAGAAATCCATTGTGTTGGGGATATTTAAATTATTGTATATGTGTTTCTTATTATAGTCAACATCCATGGAATCCAGATGGAACACAATAAACTTATCACACCCAATCCCACCATCCAATGTTTCTGTTTGAGCATGCATCATTTTTCCAAAGGACCAAACAGAGCAGAGATACAATTTTCCATCACACTTTTTTCAATTCCCAAAAGCATTTTCTTGTTGCTCACATAATCTACAGATTTGTCATTTTTAAGGGACGAAATCACACCAGATAACTGTATTAACTTAACGTGCATGCTGCAGGACCATGAGTCTGTAGAAGGCAGCATACAGTCCGAGCTCTGTGGTGTAACTGGATCTGAATCCGAGTTCCCTCATCCATGCGCCAGGGACCTCACACTGGTAACTGTGTGTCTCTCAGCCTCCAATTCTACCTATAGATTAAAATGGGACCCATACTAGCATCTCTTTCCAAAGTTTGTATAAGAACTAATTAGGACCACGCAAGAAACGCCCTTACTGTCAAGCATGTGTCATACAACCACTCAATACATGCTGTTTTTATTATTTATAAGAAAGAAATTCACTTTTTACCTGATATCATTATACAACGTGACACAGGAAAAACACTGCAGTGTATTTAGAGGGGCAAAGCTCCAAGTTGTCTGTTGTCGGGCAACTTCTCTACCCAGGTCTTCTCTCCAGGAGGCTCGTAGCCACACCAGGCGAGCGTGCAGGACCCTGAGCGCCAGTCTTGCACTGTGAAGAAATGGAGTCGGCTAAAGACCCAGGCACCCGGAACCACAACATCGAAAGGGAAAACACAGACATTAGCTTAGTCCAAGTGCCACACTGGGCCAAAAGAAAACGGAGGCCTGGAGAAGGCCAAGGTGATAGCGAACAGGGTTCGACCTCAGTCCCCTCGCTCACTTGCCCTGTTCACTCCTACTCTGCAGCAGGTCTGGCCCTGTTTACAGCACACTGTGGCTTTCTACAGGAATTCATCCCAGAAACTCCGCTTCCCAGCCCTGAAGCTTTTCTCCATCTCCTTGCTTCTGGGTGAGGTCACCTTTTCTGGAAATCCCTCTGATTTCTCTGGGCAAGCCTCTGTAGTACATGCAGCAATGAGGTCAGCGTGTAAAGCAGGAACAAGTGAAATCTTTGACTGAGCCCAGACAAAGCCGCATTCAAATCTAGAATGTCATTTCCTTATACTTCAAAAATGTAACAGGGCTTCATCAGCTTCTTTATTTACTTGCTTTTTTTTTTGTCCCAGTGGTGACGTGTATGTGTGTGTGTTTAATTATTCAGTCCTTTCCTCCGGGACTAGAAAGACTCCAATTTTTCAAACAGATCACTTCAAGGTAGTTACAAATTTGACTTAAAATAGGAAGCGCTCAGTATCTCAGCAAGGCAATCTATTCTCAAGAAGACAATCATAACATACCGAGAGTTTTTTATTAAAGTATGAAGAAGTCTCTGAGTTATACTTTATCTACAGAGCAATCACTACTGTTAGTGGGTAAAAATAAATTTCTGATAAAATTTATCACCTGACGTAATCTTTACAAAAACTTGAAAAATGGCCTGGCCTCCACCCAATTGACTGGCTTTACCCTGTAGCTGTCTATACTTTGTTTTTACCTATCAGCTTGTCAAAGTGACATGCTTTAGGCTCTATTTTTGACAGAGACCCCAAGCTAAATTTTTTTAAGATTTTAAAGAAATCAACTCTATAGGTTTCCAATCTCCTGTGTTTACCAACTCAAATTCACTTAGCTGAGTAATGCCAAATAGAAAGAAATACATAAAGATGACTTGCAATTAACCCAGCTCTACTATTGGAAATAGGTGCTTTGAAAATGGCAGACAATTCTTGGTTTTACCAAAGAGGCTAAATGTTAGCAAAGTGTACTCAAGTTTTGACCCACGTAAATTTTCCACAAGTTTCAAAACAGCGTTAGCCGAATTAATGTTTACAAGGCTTACTTTTGTTCTCTTTATAAGAGCATTGAATTTGCAGGAAAGTTTTATTTTTCATGCTTGTTCTGAGGAAGACTCATTCTTTTTTTCCCTTCCCATAGGCTCCATCCTCTCTGCCACACAGACTCACCTAGCTATTACCATCCCATCTCACAGACAGGGGAAAGAAGCTCTGGCCTGCACATTGTAAATAAAATCAATGTACAGTTACTACGTAACCACTGCTTGACCAATATGATACAAGTTGTCATGAAAAACGAAGAGAATTGTCCCGGACTGATGGGACTTACAATCTATACCATATGTCTTTGGGACCCTGGTTAAGTGGGGCCCAAGCAATGAGCTCAGCAGACACTGGGGAGGGGAACAGCCTGAGCACACCGGTGGGCTCTGTGCCGGCTCTTCAGCCTGCCAGGAGGGAGCAAGACACAGCAGGTCCTCACTCGGAGCATCCAGCCTCTAGACGCCTTATATAAGCGCCTCCCGACTAGAGCCACCCTTTCCTGACCTCTTGCCTTGGCCTCAAACTGAGCACTTTCAATCTTACAACAACTTTATGAAAAGGGTATTGTGATCCTTGATTTACAGACGTGGAAACTGGTACAGACAGGTTAAAGTGTTTAAGATTAAGTCACTTTTAAAAGGTGGCAAAGCAGGAATTTGAACTCAAGCCTGACTCCAATGCCAAATTTTGCAGTCAGATTCTAGACACCTACTTTACCAGCACCCTTACTCCCACTTCCACCCTCGTCCATGTCCTGAACAGCTTTCCATCCAATAAGATCAGGCTCATTATAAAGAAACAGAAAGAAAAAGGCTGACACCAGAACATGAACCTTAGTTACAACCGTCAACAACCTCTCTTTTGCTATTATTATTGCATTAAGCTATATAACATAAAATCTTGTTGCCCAGAGTTGTACTAAAGATATATTGATGAAATATAAAACTAGCCCATTAACTGTTAAGAATTTTCTTCTCCAAATTTCGTATGGAATGTGCAAATTAATTAAGCTCTCATGCTATAAACTGGAGATAATCAGTCTTAACCAGCCGAAGAGCCACTATGTCATCCTGCAGTCAGAAAGCCACCAAATAATTAAGCACATCTCTGATATAAAAAAGGCATATAAACGTTTTACTATAAAATAACAGTACATTCATCCAAATGACTAAATAAAGGTTGCTGCCTGGTCCTCGATATTTTTTTAACTCAGTATGAGGTCTGGAATTAATAACAAGTTTCTGGGGCCGTCAATTCCTCTGTTACCAACTAAGCTGCTGATGCTAATGTCAAGGGAAACACTCACTCGCTCCATTTTCAAATCGATTATTCCAGCCAACCTGAGCAACACAGCAAAGACCTTGTCTCAAAAAAATTGATTATTCCTGAAGGATAATACAGTAATAATAGCAATAATGCTACTGTTGGGGGTTTTTGTTTGTTTTTGTTTTGTTTTTAGTAGTTAAGAGGCCGGTTTTCCTTTTCAGCGAGCCTGGGTTTATCTGTCAGCTCTATAACATAGTTGCAAATTATGTAACCTCTCCAAGCCTCATCCGTAAAATGCGGGTAAATACCCTTCATGAGGTCATTGCAAAAATCAAAGTACTGAGCTTGGCACAAAGCCTGGTTCACAGTAGAGGATGTTTGATGAAAACAGCTATTATTAGCAGGTGTTTATGGAAAAGAGAAAATAAGGTAATGGAGATTAAGGTTGGGTTTTTTGAGAGAACAAGGGCTGGCTTGGCATTTTCATCTTTAATTGTTTTTCAGAAACACTTGCACTCGGCATTTCATCCCCACATCGTAGGCCATTAGCACACATGGTTCCAGCTCTACTGTGTGAATGGGAACGGACTACTCAATAGGAATTGCTGCGTTTTTATATTTTAAGTGCTATTTTTCCCTGAGGCTTTCAGCATGTCACCGTATTTCAAAAACAAATGGCTCACACATCTCAAGAACCGCGCACTGAGGGTCACTGTCGGAGAGCCTGTTGATGACTCTGAAAACCTCATTTCTCCTCCAGGCTGCTACGCGTAACTACAAAGTTTGGGTGCTCAGTGGTGCTTACTGCCAAGCTGCTCCCGGGTCAGCCGACCTCTCACAGTGAATTCCTGGGCTTGGTGGGCACTGGGATATACAGCCCAGAAAAGCACTCGCCCTCCCTAAGTGTGGTCATGTGGTGCCACAGGACACATACACTGAAACACTGAAGACAAAGTTTTTGCTAGTCCTTCAGGAAAGTCTTAAGAGTTTGCTTTTTGGTCTCTTGATTGCTCTTGGAAAGGCCCCTTTCCGCTCTGTGGTCCAGAGTCTGCTTAATTAGGCTACATCTTCCACTAAACAGGAGCTCACCAAGAAACTCCCCAGGCCGTATGGAACAAGACGGTGGCATCTCAGCTTGGGGTTTGCCACTGTCTTGCTGTCTGGGTTGCAAGAATCACCCAAGTTTTCTCAAGTTTGTTTCCCCATCCATAAAACAACAACAAAACACAACAATAACAAAACCATGTTACCTTTAAGATGCCCTATCTCAGCCCTCAAGCTCTGTAATTTCATTACCATATTCCTTTTTCAAATATACCTCTTTGTTGTGCATTTCATTTTTTTCTAATGATGAATAGTGTGGAATAGAATTAATAATAGCTACCTAGAAGATATAATTAAGTTTATATATTATTTTCTACAACTAATATGTGAAGCATTTTAATTTTATTCATAATTACTAACTTTAGGCTTTAAAAAAATCTGTGTATTAAGTGGGAATATTGCACCATTTTATAGCCTCTTCCCGTGTTAATAAAATAACATAATAAAATACCACCCACACAGATGATAAGCCTCACTCTATCACCAAGAAGTATAATTAGCAAATTAAAGAGTTGGACTCGCATTTACACTTATATCACCGAGGCTCTGTTTTCATTTAAGTAAAGCCTGTGGCCTAACTCACAGTGATTATAATACGGTGCTAGGTAAATAAAACGATGTATGTCTTTGACATTTATGTTTTAATTTTCCATTTTGCATTTTCCAACATGACGGCTAGGTTTTGCTTACACTGTGATTTGATTTAGTGAAGATTTTTCTTCAATACAGTGTAGTATCTTCCGAAAATACAAGTGCAAGATTACGGATAATGCGTGGACATCCACCCACAGCCAACCTTCGCTTGTATCGGCCCTCACAGTTGGCGCATACGTAGAAATACTGGTGCTTTCAATTTAGAGAAGTTTAACCTTTCTCCATGCCTTCTGAAAACATTCTGGAAAGAAAGAGTACTGCCTTCAGTCCAGGTTCTCTGAACTTCTCTGGAAGAGCAGGACACAAAGCTCCGTGGCAGCACCAATTCTCCGAAAGACACAGGCACTTCTGCAATGAGGGGGGCACAAGCTGCTGAAAGAAGTGCTCCCTCAGATCTAAAGTATCATCTCGCCAATTCCGAGGGACCTACATGTGCAGTAGTAGCAAGGCACGGTAGAGCAAGCAGACCGAAGTTCAAGTATCAACTGCCACTTACTACTTGTGTGACCGTAGGCAAATCATTTCATCTTTGCAGATCTCCATTTTTTTCATTTGTAACATGGCTGAAATATTGCCTGCTTCCTAAGAGTCAAGCAGAGATTAAATAACCACATAATCTCAAAACATGGTGGCCCATAATCATCAGGAAGTGCTAGCGGTTATTGTTATTGTTGTCATTGCTATTTCTATGATTATTATTACCATTATTAAATCAGGAAGAATGGTCATGGCTTTGGCCATGATCTTCAGTCAGAAGCATTAGTTTCCACAGAAAGTTCTGCTGTGCTCAGGGTAAGGGACTTGGAGCTCAAAGACCCAAAGACAACCAAGAGCCTTGAAAGATTAGCTTTGAAGGATGCTCAAAACATTCTTTCCAGCCCTGCCTGAGGCTGCATTACTGCCTACCAGGCTTGTTTCTGCTCTCAGGCACTTACTCCATTTCTGTTTCCATGCCAGCCTTCATAACTTACTTTGTGTAAGTCATCAAGCACCCCAACTCAGTGACAGATAAGTTGGGTATATTCCACCAGGTCCCTGCTCCTATAATTGGGACTCAAACAATGAATGAGCTACAGCAAGCAACACACACGTACAGCAGGCACACACACGCCCATTAACACTTTAGCTTTTCAGATGGTTAAATGTAACCAGCTTGGTTTATGCTACTAGTTTTCATCATGATACCTTCAGACTACTCCCAAACCACAGAGGCTATCTACAGCTTTCCAAATCCTGACCATATGTATCTAGAATGTCCAGTCTCTCCCATTACTACTAAAGATGTTCAGCCTCTGTCATTAGAGAACTTTCTACCTCAACCTCCAGAGAAGTACCATAGTACAAAGTTCTGAGGATACCTTACTTTTATTACCCTACATGAACACAAAGCCAAGAAACAGATCCCCAGTGTATTAGTCACTTTCCCATCACTGGGACAAAATACCCAACACCTGCAACTCAAAGGAGAGGGGGTTCAGTCCCTGTTGGCTGACTCCAAGACAGAAAAGCCACGATAGAAGGGCGTGGTGGAGGAAAACCGCTCAACCTATGGCAGCCAGGAAGGGGGGGTGGTGAGCAGGAGAGATCAGGAAGAGAATACAGACTTCTATGTCAGTCTTCCTGTGACCTGCTTCTCCAACCAGGTCGCACCTCCTAACAGCGTGTAAACACATCCATAGATTAATCCACCGACGAATATAGTGTCTCTATGACCCAGTGACCTTCCAGAACCCCACCTTTGAACACATGAGGCTTTGGGGAGACGTTTTAGATATAAACCATAACACCCAAGCTCAATACTTCCTTTTTATTTCAGTTGGTCTTGGACAGTGGGTTGGTATTCAGGCAACTATTTTGTGTTTAGTATTATTTCAATTATTATTGTACATTACTTTCCATATAAGTGATATATTAATAACTTGAGCATGTGCCCTGGAGAATTTTCCAATTGGAATAATTTTAAATCAAAGAAATACATGTTATAAAAATGCATAAGTTCTCAAGGAGATTCCTAAGGCTTTGTGAAATAAGTTATGGGCTTAAGAATGCTACACATTATCATGTAGTCAAATATGACTCACAGATGCTTTGTGGCCATCATCTTGGGAATAAATACATTGCACCTTCCTTTGTCCATCTTCAGTATTGACCCAGACTTCTGCTTCAGGAATTTTGATTAACAATATCTTAACCATAATTTAGAAACAAAACTCTAGATGTTGTCTGGAGATTAAATTGAGTCTCATTTTGTAATTGCTTATAAAATTCTTATCCAATCAAATTTTAGCCATCTCTCTTCATTCATTTTGATGTTAGAATAAAATTTTTAAAAGGCCCTTCTGACCTTCAACTGTTTGAAAACAACTTCAAACTTATTTCAAATAATCCAAGTACATCGACAGGATTTGGGAAGAATGAGAGTTTTTCACTCCCCATTGTAGCCCTTCCCCTCAGCATTACCCCTTGCTGGCAGGATTTCATAAATATAGTAACTGCACTTTTACAATTAAAACAGCAGCATATCCAAACATGCAGCTATATTTAATGTGGGTGAGCATGCCCACATGTCCCCTTTAACCCCAGAATTCATCAGCTCATAATTCAGTCTTCGTGACATGGTTTTATTATACTAAAGACCTGAGTTGTTCAGCTACCATTTGTCAAATGCTGGGGTTTCCCAATTATTTCCCTTATTTGTGAAGACAATGGGTCAGAATGTTTGGTGGTTAGGCTGTCACAGAAAACGGGACATATGGTCTCAGAGAGAAGCAGGCTTCTTGTCCTGCAGGAGAGGAGGTGTGACAGAAGGCATGCCCAGGGCACCGAGTCTCGAGCGTCAGGGAGGCCCAGAGCAGCTGTCAGCTCGTGGAGGGGACTCCAGTGATTGTCGCCATCCTACTTACATTCGTTAAGAACTGACTATGTGCAAGAGTCCTGCCAAGTGCTTCGCGTGCATGATCTCATTCCACACTTAGAAAAACCCTCCGACACAGCAGCCTTCATCAGCCCTCTTTTATAAAGAGGAAATAAGCCTGGAGTAGTCATTTAGAACTCTAAGAGTCTGTATACAAACCCAAGACTGCCTGACTCCAGAGACAGTGCTCTGGGATTTAAACCTGCTCTTAGACCAAATATAATCCCCTGAGGCTGGTAGAAATCTTCCAACCTTGTCAGCAGCTTCCAGCCAACATTCCCTCATCAGTTTTTGCACTCCCACCCATCTCTGAGCAGAGCATGGCCTCTGGCTTCTAAAACTAGAAAAATATCAGCAGTGAGATGGGCAGCCCAGAGGTATTTCTTCGTTTATTTTCCTCTAAATAATACTTGTAACTGTTACAATTTGCCATTCCTGGCTCCTCACACTTTCCCCATCGACCTATTTCTTTTTGATTATTTATATTATCATAATTAACATTTATTGGACACATCACTGTGCAAAATATAGAGGGAGAGAGACACCCCCATCCTTTTGGCTCTCGATCCAAATATTTAGATTATAAACACAATGTTTTTGGCAGGTTAATTCTGTATTAAGAAATAGAGGATTTGCAGGAAATGTCAGATGGTTATTTTATGCTCAGAGTAAGGAGCAATTCACTCCACACAGAGATTCGAATTTGGCAAGCAAGCCCCTGTCCACCCACCCACCCACATGTGAGGAAGGCAGGATCAAGGTTTCTTCCTCAGCACAACTGTTGCGTAACGGGCACGTTCAACCCTCAGTAAAATGCAGTGGCAGGAAGAGGCAGGGCTGGTGATTACTGAGAGCCATCGGGGTGCTAGGCCAGAGCCATCAATAGAAGCCTCTGCTTACCACTCCTCACTGTAACAGATAAATCCAGGCCAGCTCCCTTGCAAAATGACTTTTAGGAGACACAAGAATGACATAATTAATCTACTTATTTGTCTTTCACAATCTGTAGAATAAGAGTGAGAGCACAGAAAGGAGATAAACAACTCATTGGAGCATATTTGCTTCACAACTCTCTGCCCGTCTGAAGGCCAGGCACGCAGTGTTTCTCATTTAAGAAACTGCCAATTTCATGTGCCATGATACTGAAGCCTGTGAGATGACAGAGCACACTGAATACTTGACAGTATTTTTTTTTAGTTAATAGCATTCAACCACCAAAAATATGGATTTCCTGAAGGTAGGAGTAAGTCCCATCTCTGAGGTGACATTGCATAACAATTGCAAATTTCCACTGAAAGCAGGCTCTGCACTTGAACGAACCGGAGTACTGGGAGTTTTATTAATGATCTGTGAGCAGCCGTGAGTGTGAAGTCTGCAGGAACCATGAGCAGAAGAGAATTTTAGTCTAATACTTTCATCCTATAGTTAAGTGGGAAATCATGTATATTACCCAGAGTTATGCAGTTGGTTAGCAGCAATGCTGGAAGAGAAATACAGATTTTTTTGGCCATTTAATTCAGAGTTCTTGCTAACATGTCATTGTTTCCATGCTTTTTAAACCCATAACACAAAACTATGCATGAATGAAAATGAAACAATGAAGCAGTTCCCAGACTGTGAATCATCCAAGTATCCTCACCAAGCTGGTAGACCCAGAAGTGCATACCCTGAACCATTCTCCATGGACGGGCCCCCACGAATCCAAGTATCTCAGCAGAAGACATTTCTGCCAGGCCCCGTACAACCCTGGAGGTCAAGACATGTCAGCCAACATCCCATTCGATTGGCCGGAAACCGTATCTCCTTAGTTGCTCAATATTTTGAATATCACCTCCATTTATTGAGAAATCCTGAAGGTAAGAGAGCATCACTGAATTTATACACAGTATCAACTTCAATCATTCTTGCAAGAGGCAACATTTTCAGCTTATTAAGGGCAAAATATTCAAGTAATGTGGAGAAAATGTTAAAATTGCTCTTAAGAAAGCAACAAAACAACCTCCTTATAGCTGCCTTAATTTTATTTTGCCCTAGCTGTAAATCCTGGCCACCTAAGCACGGGAAATCTGACAAACAGCTTTTTTAATATTTGCTTTATAGTCTCAAGTAACTAGCTGAACCACTTAAAGGGCATGCTCTTTCCATTCTGTTCATCACAAAATTCTGGCACCTTGTTTACCATACTAACCAGGGAGATAAAAACAAAAAAGCACTGGGTTGCTCCACACCTGATAGAGAACTCCATTATTGTAAACCAGTTATTCAACTGAGAAAAAAAATCATCTAATCTCTTGGCCTATTGATGAAATAACAACCCCCACTGCTCTGTAATAAATATTGTATGTGTCAGTTAGATTATAAGAGAACTTGGAATTTCTGCCCTTGGCATGTGGTATAGTACATCAGACTTAAATGTCCTCTTCCTAATTTGCTATAGCAAAGCTGTTGTGTTGCAATCTAAGGAACAAAGGTTTTTAATTCCCCTGTAAGGACACACCCACAATATTGGCAAGTGCCCTGATAGCAGGGCCCTTTAGAGATGATGTCATATTTTTCACAGAGAAAGACTAGTTCTGCTGTGAAATGGCGAGCTGCATAAATTTAGCAGTTTATGACTTTACTATATCTTATGCTTTGAACATAAAGTTCTCTTTTTCTTTTCTCTAAACCCTAGTTTCACTAGTATTTTTTAAATGACATGTTATTAATGATTACTTGGTTTATGGATGGATGTAATATATGCTATGTGAATGAACTAAGGATGATCTGTCCCTTTTGAATCAGTTACTATGTGGTCTTAGCAGAAGATACACAACCAATCAAAGCTAAAATCTAACGCTCCCTAAAAGCCAACCTAGACTCTCTGATAGCATTATTTAATACAAAGGTTGTAAATGCTCTTACTCACGTCAATCAGTTAATTATATTTGCAAACATTCCATTTGTAAGCTGATTTGCTAAAAGATAGGATGGTGCTTCTCGTTTTTAAACCATCGTCTATTTAGAATTATTAGCACTGTATCATTTTTCCCCCATAACTGTCAAAGCAGTCCTTGAGAAAATGGCCCAGGAAGAAATACCAAAAATTCATTTCCAAAGGGCAAAATGTTACGTCTCCGCTCTCAGTTGATTCGGGGCATACCTCCTGACTCACCCCTGGCCATGTTTCCCCACTTGTCAGACCTTGGGTAGTGAGATGTGGGATTTTTTTTGGCCTCTTGGAGAGATATACGAAGACCAAAAGTCAACCCACTGAGAGAGATGTATCTTGGGCTGGTTTTTAAAAATATATTTCATGGGTCATGCCAAGAGTTAGTATCATTCCTCTGGTCTGGAAGTTTGGGATTTCATTGCTAAGTATTTGAACAGAACACCCCACAATTTGCTTTGGTTATTTTCTGGCTGAATATTAGCCTAACTTCACCAGTTTGGATGTATAAACCCCATTCAGATCCAAAGAGCAGTTTAAATAGATTCCCTACGGGGAAAGAAGGGAAAGAAAGCAGGAATCTCTGGCTAGTTTAACATTTTCTCAAAAAAAACAAAATGTTAATGTTCTCTAGTAAAAGAGGATTTATAATGTATTAAAGAACACTTAAGAAGTTAAGTCGTGTCAATGCAAAGTGATGGGATGTGGCATAATGGCCGGAAGTTTCAACTGAGAGACTAGAGGTCTCATTCCAGCTCCTCCACTAACTAGCTCCAGAGTGCTGGGCAGATGTTTCCCTTTCTGAGCCTCGGTTTTCTCATCTGTAAGAGGATGGAGCCGGTCTTATTCCCTGAGCTCCCATTCAACTCTAACTTGTTGAGCTGAGTCTATAAAACATCCAAGATGGTGAAAATAGGAAAAAGCAGATGGTAGAGTGGGCTCAAGAACTCTAGCCAGGAAGATCTCTGACTACTTCTTAAGAGCAGTAAGTCAAGAAGTAGAAAAGGAAAAACAACTTTGTTTAGGAAAGTACAATTCTTTGTTTAGGGAAGTACAATTCTGTTAAAAACTATTTAAAATTTAAGGCCTGGAAAAGTAGCTAAAGAAGGTAAAAAGTATGGCAAAGTCCAGTTCAAAGGTATAGAAAGTAAAATTGGCAAATGAGATAAGAAAATATGAGAAGGAAACTGACTAAAGTCAAAATATCTGTTAGTAGTATGAACAGAAAAAGAAAGTTCCAGTGAGGATTCAGCCACCACAATCTCTACAAAGGAAATCTGCGCCTCATGGCAAATGCATTTTTAGAAATATCTATATACTACATCGACCAATTTCTAGAAGGGGCACAAAAGTTGTTAAAGCAAGGGTGTTATCTTTAAAGATATTAAAGGTGCACTGCAAAAAAATGAAAAAACAATAAAACTAGTAAAAAAAAATCAAATGAGGTTTCTAACTTTGGAAAATGTCTTGTTGGGATTCACTCAGCAAATTTGATTCTATGATTTCTAGAAGTCCACAGAACCAAAGATGTACAAGAAAATGTGTTTCTCTCGGTGGACATTTTGTCAATTAACAACCAATTAGTGGGCTCTCAGCCTTTCAGAGGCACTGACAGACAGCCACAAGATCTGTCCTCAGAGAGCTTACAGTTCAGTCTGGTGGAAAAGAAGGACATTTTATAGCTTGCATTTATCAGCTTGCATTTATCGATTTCTTCTATGTGCCAGACTCAGTGTGAACTTCAAATGTATTTTTTCATCTAGTCCTTGCAAGAAGTCTATAGATATATAGTATATTATTACCTCTTTGGGGGGGGAGTTGTTTGTTGGTTTGGTTTTGTTCTCAAAAAGAGACCCCAGGCTGACCTCAAACTCAGTGATCCTCCTGGCTCAGCCTCCCAAGTACGGAGATTACAGAAGTGCGCTCCCACCCCTGGCTATTATTACGTCACTTTCCATGTGGGAAAGTGAGTCAGAGCAGAGTGAAATCAATTATTCAATGACACAAAATATGTGTACAAGAGCCAGTGTTCAAACGTGAGCCATATGATTTTAGAAACTCTGTTGCTTCTTTGACACAAGTAAGTCTGTAATAATAATTAAGGTAACTGCTACAAAGGAAGTCACCTAGTCCAGCAGGTGAGAGATGCCTCCCTGCAGATGGGTCTGGAAGATGCTGAACTGGCCCAAAATGGTCAGAAAGCTGAGGCAGGAAGTTGCTCCAAGTAAGTATCCAATAATTACACTTTACTTTTATTTACAAAGGCTATCATAGCATGATCACATACATATGCCTAAAATAGCTTCAAGTAAAGGCTATCGTATCCATTATTACATGCCGATGCCTAAAAAAGCTTTAAATGCAGTTTTCAAAAATTATTTTAGCAATCCCAGTGGAGTACAGAATTATCTTTTTATGTAAATTCAAAATTAGACAACCATTTCTATGTAGGCTACTTTACAGAAATAGACTCCGAGAAACATTGCTGGATGGCAGCCTCAGAAACCTAGAGATTCTGCTCAGGAAACCTGTTTCCGCAAGAGAAGGGCAGCGGAGCCGGGGAGGAAGGGACTTGGAGGTGCCTGCGAGTTTGGTGCAGACAGAGGGGGCAAGCCCGGCTCTCGCGGAAGGCCCAACACCATCTTCTCCCAGCTGAGGGCTCACTGAAGGAGGCAGGTAGGTTCCGTCCCAGGAGCCCGGCTCAGGCTGAGCGGCGCCAGCGCTGCCGCTGGCAGGAAGTGCCGAGGCACATCTGGGCGCAGGCCTGTGATGAGCTGAGTGTGAAGAGAAGGGACAAAGGTGCCACTCTATTTGTGTCGGGTGGCCTACACTTCAAACTACATCTAAATACATTTAGCTCAGCAGCTGTTGAGTGCCATCCACCAAAAAGGCAGTTCTGGGATTTCTTTTTTTGGAATTTCATGAAAAAATAAAACGAAATTTCATAATCAAACAATAAGACAATAACAATAGCTACTACACTGTATATCGTTATCTTCAAATCAGTTACAAAGAGTACAAGACTTAAACAAAAAAGTCTTACAAAAAAGAGACAAATGGATAATAACACAAAACAGAAAGGCAGTTGGAAAATACATTTTACGATTCTGGTCCAAGACAGTTTTTTATGCATTGGCTGTTTGTTCCAGAAACTGTCCTCTTAGTTCTCAAAGCTCGTGTCCATAATTCTAAGCATAGGTTTCTTTTCTAAAAGATAAAATGGCCATTGTAGCCCAAGCCTCTGTAGAAAGTTTTTACAAGTTAGTTTTAAATCATGACATCCGTTGCAAGTGATGAATCTAGCAGGGACAATATAGCCTCTTGTACCAACAGCGTCACATACAAAGATTCTACACATTCAAAAAGTGACCAAAATACATGGTGAGTGTTTACATTTTAAAATATTTATTACAATAGAAGACACGCTGCCATGAACCCCCCCTCATAATACTCTGCCTTACTTTGAACACACATATTGCTCTTTCTGAAACAGCTGTGCAATTCCTATTTTGTGTCTTTACAAGATGTGATCAAAAATACAGTGAAAGCCGCTGTGGAGTGCCATCTAACAGAAAGACAGGCTGATAAAAAAAAAAAAAATCACAGTGTGTCCTCATCCACCTTATTAACCAGATCTGGCACCATGCAACTTCTGGCTCTTCTCCAAAGTCAAAATGATCCCAAGAGGTAAATGTTTTGAATGGACTCATGAGTGCAACTAAGTACACTCACAAAAGAAGACTTCCAGAATTGCTTCAGAAAGTGCCAAGAACAATGGGATATGTTTGTTTTAAGCCAGAGGGAGTATTCTGAGGGGGGTTAACAGCAATGTGTCTTTTACTGTAATAAATATTTTTTTAATTTAAACACGATATTTTTCGAACACGTCTTGTACTTTTATTGGCCTACTCTAGAGAAACTATCTGGGGTTGAAATACTTATTGGGGGAAGAAGGAAAAAGAACTTCCACTAACTGCAGCCTACTGTCACATATACTAACTATCAAGCCCTCACACCTTCCCCATGGATCAGAGCCCCCATTTTACAGAGAAGGACATCAAGGTCCGGTGAGCGGCCTCTACCCCAGCACGATTTGCTCTTACTAAGTAATCTGAATACATGTGCACTAAAGTAGTGAAGAGCATCAAGGAATTTCATGCACAGGAGGTTGAGGGAAGCCACACAGTATGTCCCCAGAGCCCGGCCTCGTGGGGGCAGTGTGGGCTGTTGACCGCCCCGGGAGTGTCTGTGTACGCAGAGATCTTCCGGAAGAGCCCGTAAGTCAGACTTTCAAGTAATAACACTTGTGTCTCCGTGATGTGAGCCACTCACCATTTTGCAACCAGATTTAAAAATTGCAGTAGGTGAGGTAAAGGGGGCCCAGACAGGACAGGGTAGCCAAGGAGGTTAGTGACAGAAATTGAGGGAGGGCACACAGCAAAGGACAAGGGGCATGGCTCCCCAAAGGCCTGAGGTCACCCAGTTCCTTCTGCTGATTAACAAGGCAAGTTTGGAAAGAAGGTCGATGAGTCAAGATGCAAAAGCGCCTGTGAACTCAGCACGCTGCAACTCCCAAAGGAAACTGCGGAATAGATTTTAACTGTGCTGTTACTGGCTAATGAGAAAATAGTTATTTATTTGTTTCTCTTCCCAAACATAAAGAAACAAGGAACTAACCCAGCAGACCCCATACAGCTGAACTTGCCCTCATACTCCCTTGGCCTCTAGATCTAGTCTTTCATTTCCTTTTTCACTGACTTTAATATTTCTGTTATTAAAATATAAGCCAAATAAAACCTAGCTCATGAAAATTAAAAGTTGAAGCAAGCAATAAATGTTAGCCTGGATTACTGTTTTAAAGTGTACTCATATGCAGCGTTTGTCTTACTTTACTATTTTCTTTCTAGTGAAGAAGGCAGCTTTTTTCTTTTAAGAAGAAATGCGCACACTCTCTGAAAATCTGTGCCCATTTCTTACTTTCTTGGGCATGGGGGGGGGCGAGTAAGGCAAACCATAGAAATCATCATTAGGAACAGGAGACTCCCCTCTTCTGTGGGGTCATAAATATGTTACAAGCAAATGCCGAAATAATGACTTTCTTTGGACATTTTTCTTAATAAGAGCTGAAAGAGTTTTGAAAAAAATAATAACCACCTGGCACATCAGCTCCTCTTTGAAAGCTGAACTAAAATCAAATAAGAAAGATAATTAGGACAGCTGGAAATAATAAAAACAATAGATACCAGACACTTCTTTGACAAAACACAACAAACCAGAGACATTGCTATGTAAAATCTTAATTGTGTCATAGCTCACTACATCCTTCTCCTTTTTCTCTCTCAGTTCCTAGTCACAAAGAAAAACACAGCATTTCAGCAATGGAAAGCCAAAAAGCAGGAACACTGTACCAGTCTGAATGGGCATGAAGGTAAACAGAGATGGTCTTTGTAGAATATTGTATCTCTTTAGATACAATATTGCAACTTGACTGAATTATTGTTTCTTTCCTTTGTTCTGCATATGGATGCTAATTTTTATTTCTTGTAAGTGATTTGTGAACTACTTACCTACATTCTGATGTGCGCATCAAGTTTTAAATTTAATTTTTCAAATGCAGGGCTTATTTGGATTCTGCTGTTGAGACTCAGAATTGTTCCTGAGATGAATTATACCACCCTCTACACCTACTGCAGATACTTCTGTAGTCATGCTATTCTTTTTTTTTTTTTTTTTTTTGGTACATGTTTGTAGTACAGATTGTTTACATTCCTTGTGTGCAGGTACACGTACATAACACATCTCAATTCTCTTTTTCATCCCCTTTCACTCCATCTCTTCATCCCCTTCCCATTTGAGATAGATCTAGCTCCCCTATTATCTATCTTTTCTTTTGCTCTTTACTGGTAATTTGGGCTTATTATATAAGAGAAACTGTGTGATATTTAAGCTTCTGTGTCTGATTTATTTCACTTAACATTGTAGTCTCAGGGTGCATCCATTTCCTACAAAAGTCCATTTTCTTCTCTCTATTTGGGGCTGGGGGCAGGGTGAGTCTATGGCAAAATGAGAACAATAACTTTCTTTGGGAAATGGGATTGGTAGTGATTTTACCTTTTTAATATTTTCTGCATTCACTAAATTTTGCATAGTTTGAAGCCAAACAGATTCATGTAAATTCTTAATTTTATAAACGCATCTAAGGGGGAGGAAATGACCCAGAACACAGTGTCAGCATTAACGCTGACAGGCGACAGGAATGGAACACACAAGAACAAAGCTCGCAGCCTTCGTGGCTCTACCCAAGAGCAAATCCCCTGCCCTGTAACTCAACCCTAGTGTAGGAAGGGAAGGGCCTCAGAGTAAACTGGCACCCCGCTTGCTGCACAGAGCGGAGCACACAGCTCACAGCTCGTGTGGTTCTGGAAATCAGGTTATCAAGATATTCAGTGAGTGACATCCTACGTGGTGGTGTGAAAGCCATTTAATCTCCTCGGTCTCCTGGCCATCAGAATATCTGCTTCCCACAGGCAAAACTTCTGCTTCAAGTTAATGGAAACTGAGCGAACCAGGACATCTCTGACTTTACTTTTTCTCTCTGTCAAACAAAGATAAAGGTTTTATTCAAACTTTTTCATCTGAAAAAGCAGCACCTGAATGAAATGTGATGATGATCAGAAATCTTAAGAACTGGAAAGTTTCCAGACACTCACACAAATAATACGATGCTTGGAAGCAAGAGGAGGGAAATACTCTGAACAAAAACATAGCTACATAGCTACATAAGAAATGAAGAGATTCTCCACACGTGTGCATTATTTAAGTAGCATTGACCAAGGAGGAAAAACTTATAAGAGAATTTAAAGATTTCATTTACCCAAAACGATTCAGGTTTTCACATTTCAGCATATCGACAAATGCGATGGATAATTGACCATTTCTTTCTTTCTTTCTTTTCCTCCCTCTAGAAGATTCATTTGGACATGACCTCTATTGAAAAGTCTTGCTTCAGCATGTTTAATATTTGGGCTTAATCTTCCAAAATCTGCCCAATGTGAAAGACAGAAGTGTAAAGATTACTAATTATTTTGCCCAATTCTACAACTAGCTAATAAAAATTAATTAGTAATCTTAGGTGAGTTCTTAACTCTTACGAACCACAGAGCAGTGTTCAGCAAATATTTGTAAAATGAATACATGACTGAGTGAATGGTCACATGAGGTTCAGATTTCTCTTTCTGTCATTAACGATGTGGTCTAACCTTGTGTAATCTATGTGTCCCTTTTAGACAACAACATTTCCCAAGCACAAATCAGTCAACAAGCACCAACCCAGCATCAGACTCTGTTAAAATTTTCAAGAACTTATACAGAACAGGAAAAAAAAAAAAAGGACAATATAGTTGATTTCCCCTACACCAGTGATGGCAAACCATTCAGAGCTTTCAGCGATAACAGTGGGCTGCAGCAAACGTGCCGCAGGTTCACCAAAAAAACGATAGTCTGAGTGTATGCATTTTTTATTTCTTTGGAAATGCCTTTTCTTTCACGAAATGGTAAAAGAAGGTAATAATTCTTGGAGGTCTTAGAAATTTTACTGTACAAAAGAAACAAAGACCACAACCTAAGTCAGTGCCCAACGTTTTCTAATTTTACTGCTCCGTGAGCTCTCAAATTTGAAAACTACTGACTTAGAAAGTGTGCATTACTTCAGGTAGAAGAAAGTCCACATCTCCAGATTTGTGGCTCTTAGGAGAAGAGTCTACTAGCTCCTTTGCATGAACATTCTCAAACTCAGCCCCCGAGATTATCCTCCTAAATGGAAGATGTAGCCAGATAACTACTTCCCATATGCCACTTATTATAGGATGAAATCATGTATTAGATGCAATTTCATTGACTACCTCTCTCAGAGTCCACTCTAGAAACCTGCCATGCAACCAACTCTAGGATGGACATCTAACTCCGGGCCAATCCATTCATTTTCTAATGAATGGCCAGTAAGATAGTTATCTCCAAATCTGAGCTAACATAGAACCGGTAGTAGGTACTGACCCTCAGAAGCCATGATGCAAAGTTGGACTGATGCAATCGTGCTGAACCACGTGAAATAAGACCAAGCAGGAAAAGTTGAGCCTCCCCCCAAAAAAAATCAGAAAGGATTTAAAGAGAGAACTCCTCAGACACTATGAAAGTAGCTTTGTCTTTGATTTCCAGCTCCAAATTAAACCTCTGAGTTCTTTAATTAACTCCGTCCTCTGCTATGACCTCCATTTTTGTGCCTGAGCTAGTAGATATCTGTTCCTTATCAGGAAAAAGGGCTGGGGTTTTGGCTCAGCAGTTAGAGTGTTTGCCTAGGCCCTGAGTTCAATTCTTGGCACTGAAAAATAAAAACAAATGCCTTATCAGGAAAAAACATTGTATACAATTGAAAACACAGATTAATTTCCATGCATTTTCAGAAAAGAGATCCACCAGTTTGTCCTTTTCTCTTCCTTATTTTTCAACCATCAAAAATATACAAATCATCTACCATCTTCCTTTTTATACTTCCTTTAAGCACTGCGCAAGAAATCTTTTCCAGGAGAAAGCTGGGTTCCTCCTCTCCTTACCCTGCATGTACCCATCCATATTTTCTCTGTAATCCAGGTTTGAGCATGTGTACAACCTTAGCCTGCCCTCTGCTCAGATCACACAACCTAGTAAGGAAGGCACACTCCAGGCCTGCAACCCCTGGGCCCCAAGGAGAGCAGGGCAGCAAGGCCGCTGGGTAAAGCCCTTGTTGTTGTCGTGTTCCACTCAAACCCTGTAAAAGATGAGGCCTGGCTTTGAGTGGAACATACTGAAACTCCAAAGGCTACACAGCACTCATTTAATAATGCATCCTTCTGCCTCCAAATTTTAGTGGTCAAACCACACTTAAATGCAGATCTTAATGACTCCTAGTTCCTAAACAATTGCTGTCTCCCATAATTATTCTGGAGTTCTCCAGGAATAGATCAGAAAAGAAAAAGGTATGCAGATGTGGCACTGGGCCAAGGACAGGAAGGAAGGGCTGCAGCCAGCCCTTTCATTGCTTCAGCCCTCTTTCTTCTCTGACCTTCATTCAACAAGCACATGGTTCAAAAGTCTATCTGCAGACTGTAATCCTGAGCCATTGCCCCTACATGATCCTGCGCATGGTCCTCACTGTATCTGGGTTGTTCTGAATAACCAATGGTGTATGACAAAAGTGGCATCATTTCTGAGAGTGAGTTGTTAAAAGAATGCACCTTCTGTCTTGGGTGCTCTTTTCCTCTTTTTTTGTTGTTTCTTCCTTCCTTCCTTCCTTCCTTCCTTCCTTCCTTCCTTCCTTCCTTCTTTCCTTCTTTCCTTCTTTCCTTCTTTCCTTTCTGTCTCTGTCATGGATCATCACTCTGGGAGAAGCTAGTGGCCATATCATAAGGATTTTAGGCTACCTACAGAGAGACTCACATGGTAAGGAACTGAAGTGTCCAGCTAACAGCCAGAAAGGTGCTAAAGCCTGTCAACAACCACAGGAGTGAGCTTAGCAGGTCATTCCCCACTGAGTGTTCGAATGAGACCACAACCCAGGCAAACATCTTGAATGCGACTTCACAAGAGACCTTAAACCACAACCACCCAGCTAGGCTGCCCCAAGGTTCCTGATCCACAGAAAAGACAACAGTTGGGGGTAATAATTTGTTATGCATCAGTGGATAACAAACTCAAATCTCAAGATTTCCTTCTAAGCACAGAACATTTCTCCTTCTTCCCCCACTCAGATTGTTCCTATTAAGAGAAATACAACTTTTCTCTTTTGCCTCCAGAAACACATTGTTGGTGTTAATTCGTTGATTCCTCCATGCACACCCTCAACCAGGCTGGAAGGCTGGAGAAGTTCCTGTAGCTGTTTCACAAATATTTTCACTAGAAATACGCATGTCATTCTGGATGGCAAAATCTTCAGAAAGCCAAAACTATCTGACTCCTTTGCTCCCTCATTGTTATATTCCCTTTAGTTTTCTGAATTTTTCCCTCCTAATAAGTCATTCAAAAGACGCCAAAGAATTTAAAAGAAGAGTTTTACTCCTGTGCAGGGCAGAATATTTAAGTCATACATTATTGTTTGTTTTCAGGAAAACCAGTAAAATTATGCAACATAAATTCTTTTAAAGCATCTGGGACTTCAATTCAATTTAAAATCCTGTGGGTTTTATTATCAGAATGAATAATTATAAAATATATGCATGCAAATGAAGAGATAAAAAAATTACGGGCATATGAAATTTAATGCACACTACTTGTAATTCCATGCCAAATTGTTGCAAAAGACAGTGGCTTTGCGAGAGCATGTAAAGATGTGGTTTATAATATTTGCAACTTGAGAATGTGATTTTAATATTCCGTTGTCATGGATATATATTATAAACAGAGTGAAGAACCAGTTCCTGGTGTTACTATGAGGGGGGAGGGGATGAAGGGTACCCTGAGGCTGTCGACAGTTTTACTTGTAAAATAAAGAGCCCTGTTTTGACTAAGGTGATTCACTCCAATAGCACACTGCAGTGAGAATGTTATGAAAATGGAGATTCTCTATTTTTGACTGTTTTTCTTCTCAGAGCTCATTTGGGACCAATCTATTTCTGTCAATATTTATTAAGTGTCAAAAATGTGAAAATATAATATACTACCAGCTCTGGGAGGGTAAAGGTGGAGGGAATTGAAGCTTACAACTCTACTTTTGAAGAGGCGTGATCCAGAGAAAGACAGAGTGAAGTTTGTGCATGAGAGGCCAAGCCAGGACTGTGGAAATTGTTGTAACAGCCAAGGAGCAGGCTCCCGCCTCCAGACTATTCACTACTCAGTCCTCCACATTCCTGCCTGACTTTTACCCAAAATAAAAATCCACCCGTGGTGCTTTTTTCCATAAAGTTCTCCACTGCTTGCAAAACATAGCCTAGATTCCTTAGTACCCTGACCTTTCACATTTGGTCTGGATCTACCTTCCCATATTCATACAACAATTTAAAAAAGAATATGTAAGGAAAAAACTAATTCCTCTTGAAAAGACTAAGGATTCTAGTTCCTCAAAGAATGTATGAACACCTACTACTTCTGCAGGACTTATCTCTTTCTAATTTTTACCTCCACTCTGAACAAACGTCTAAAAAATAATGGAGTCAGGGCAACCAGGAAGCAACTATGGCATTTCCTTGCAGAGACCTGTACCAACAAGGGAAGGTAACAAGAATGTTTTAACAACAACAACAACTAACTGATATAGCATCTCCCTTTCCTAACTTGTTGTGCTCCAAGCCCAGCCAGGCCAAAGAGTGCTATAGTCCTCAGGTCTCTGTATACTTCATCCAGGAAGAGAAAAACTCTAGGATCACTCCCAAATATACAGAAGATGGAGAGATTTGGAGATAGAGAAAAATGCTTGAAATTCACTAGGCCAAGGCAGTAGGGGCAAGCATAGAGGAGACAACTGTTGAGACTCCTCAGCATAGAAAGGCTTTCTTCTTTGCAACATTTTTTAGTGGGTAAGGAATTTACCAGTGGTGTGGAGATGGGCATGCATCATCCCACATTCCACAAGATGCCTGTGGAAAGGGACACTGAATGCACAGAAGGTGGTGACATCCGGAGCTATCTTCTGGGAGCAAAATGTCATCCAGGACTCTCAGTAGCCAGAAAGTCAGTCCCAGCACCATGCAGGAAGAGCTGGAGTAATGACAGCAGGCAACCCATGGCCTACAATTGGCCATTTCTTCCATTGTGCCCCCTCAGCACAAAATAAACCCAAATCTTGCTCTTTCTAAAGATGAAGCCAGAAGATGGTGGGGCAGAGAGAAGCAGAGTAAGAGCCTCTCCGAGATTTGTTGTCCAGACACTGGAATATAGCAATTTCGGGAAGAGAAGGAGGGAAGTGTGTCCTCAGGACCCAGCAGGGAGCTGAAGCAAGAGCTGAAGCCCACGGGGAAAGCAAAAGGAGAGACCAGCCCAGAAGAAGGTGAAGGACAGACGGCGCTTTCTTCCAGAGCTCTGGCTCACGGGCCCAGCTCACAGCGCCACCTCACAGCACGGCTTGCGGCCCCCGGGTCACAGCCCCAGGTCATGGTCCGGGCTCATGGTCACAGCCCCCACTCACAGCCTCTGCGCACAGCCCAGCTCACAGCCTGGCTCATGGCCCCAGGTCATGGCCCCAGGTCACAGCCCCAGCTCTCAGCGCAAGTGATGCAGTTTGAGCCTGCAGACGCACGGTGACTACTGGAGACCCCAGAGACCTCCATGGAGAGACACAAAAACAGAGCTGAGTGGTGGACACTGAAGACTGCAGTGGCTGGTGAGGTACCTGAGTCATCTGATCTCGGGTGGTGATTAGCAGATCGAAATTTTGGAAAGGGGCTGAACTCAGAACTAAGAAAAGCTGCTAGCAGCCTTTGGTGCTGGGGCAAGGCGGGGCAAGGTGGGGCAAGGTGGGGCAAGACAGAGCAGAATTCAAACTCAAGTTGGAAGGAGGTAAAGGAACCAAGTTCAAAGTGGCAAGGAACTGAGTCCAAGCCGATGGGAGACACACGGTGTATCTCCAGCTGAACAAATTGAATTCCAACCCCACAGCCAGTGATCAAGCTGAACTTCAATGGGACAGGTGAAGCCTTGCTATTGAACCCAGCTGGGAACACTCACTATCCTGCCAAAATCTACTGCTGGGATTAATCAACAAGGACCTGGGTCTGTCTACTCTCTACCAGTGACAGCAGAGACACACCTGGAAGCGGACATTACATATTATTTTTTAATATTTTTTTCCCTCTCTGCTCTTCTTTTTCTTGTTTTTTTTCCTCTTTCTTGTTTTTATAGGAAAGTGACTTTCTAGCTTTTTGCTGTTCTTTTTTTGTTCTGTCCTTGTTTTTACTTCTTCCTTCTCTCCTTTCCTTCTGTTTCCTTTATCAGTTCCCCAAAGTTTGCATAATCTCCCCCTGCCTTCCAACCTTGCTTCTCATTTCTTTCTCTTCTTCTATTTCTCTATCCTTTCCTCCTAATCTCTTTTGAATTTTCTCCACTGAGAGTAAAATCACCATATCGAGGGCATATTTACTGCATACAATTGTCTGGTTTATTTGGGATATTGTTATATAACCACAAATCTAGTTCATAAGGTATAAGGTGGCAGATCAATAGTTACTACAGTTTGTTATTTTCTAGACTGTGTCTGATGCTATTGTTGTTGCTGACTGTACTACTTTAGCCAAGGTGACAGAATTGTTCTACTCAGTTCTTCCTTGCATGCCAAGACTAAGATTGGCAGAGGGTCACAAATAACACTATAGGCCACGGTCAAAGAACTAAGGGCTGGCCAAATAGACAGCAACTTCTCAACCCCAGTGAATTGAAGAGGCAAGATCTTGCAACAGACTTATAATACAAAAACCAGCTGTACCTGTAAGACATCTCTGAGGAAGTAATCGCTTCCAAAAGGTTCTCAAAACTAACAAAAAAAAAGCTACCTGCCACAGGCAATTCATAAGCATCAACCCAGGAACTAAACTAAAGAAGGAAAAATTAGAAAATGAGAAGACATACAAATAAGATACAACCCCATATCTCCAGCTCACCAAAAGCAAACCCAGGGGGTAATGAAGTGGGACAGTCTGAAAGCTTCTCACTCAGACTCTTGGAAGCAGTAACAGCAGAAGTAACAAAGCAGATGAGTCAATCTGATAAAAGCCATCTAGGACAAACCAACAGCCAACATCATACTAAATGATCAAAAACTAAAAGCTTTCACTCTAAAATCCGGAATAAGACAAGGATGTCCACTCTCACCACTCTTATTCAATATAGTTCCGGAAACATTAGCCAGAGCAATTAGACAAGAGAAAGAAATAAAAGGAATAAGGATAGGAAAAGAAGAAGTTAAATTATCATTATTTGCAGGTGACATGATATTCTGTATAGAAGACCCCAAAAACTCCACCAAAAGACTTCTGGATTTAATAACCAAATTCAGCAGAGTAGCTGGATACAAAGTCAACACTCAGAAATCAATAGCATTCCTGTACACAAAAAACAGACTCACCAAGAGAGAAATTAGGGAAACAACAGCTTTCACAATAGCATCCAAAAAAATGAAGTACCTAGGAATCCATCTAATGAAGGAAGTAAAAGATCTATACAGTGAAAACCACAATACTTTCAAAAAGGAGATTGAAGAAGGTATCAGAAAATGGAAAGATATCCCTTGCTCCTGGGTAGGAAGAACCAATATAGTGAAAATGGCCATACTCCCAAAACTGATACAGATTTAATGCAATCCCAATTAAATTACCAATAGCATACTTCACAGAATTAGAGAAGACAATCCTAAAATTCATTTGGAACCAAAAGAAACCTAGAATAGCAGAAGCAATTCTGGGCAACAAAAGCAAAGCAGGGGCCAGCACAATCCCTGACCTAAAACTATACTACAAAGCTATTGTAATAAAAAAACAGCATGGTACTAGCACAAAAACAGACCCCAGGACCAATGGAACAGATTAGAAGATGAAGAAACATGTCCAAACATTCTCAGTCACCTTATCTTTGACAAAAGGGCCAAACAACCTCACTGGAAGAAAGATAGCCTCTTTAATAAATGGTGCTGGAAAAACTGGCTCTCCACATGCCAAAGGTAAGAACTAGACACATATCTTTCCCCATGCATGAAGCTAAAATCAAAGTGGATCAAAGATCTAAATATTAAAACAGAAACACTAAATCTATTGGAAGATAGAATAGGTCGAACTCTTGAAGACATAGATGTAGGCAAGGACTTTATGAACAAATCCCCAACTGCCCAGGAAATATCACAAAGAATCAACAACTGGGACCTGATCTTATTAAAAAGCTTTTGCACAGCAAAAGAAACTACCAACAGAGCGAAGAGACAACCCACAGAGTGGAAAAAAATTTTTGCCAGCTATTCCTCTGACAAAGGACTAACATCTCCAATATATAAAGAACTCAAAAAAAATCAGACCCTCTAAATTTAAAGACCCGATCCAAAAGTGGGCAACTGAAATGAACAGACACTTCTCAGATGAAGACGTAGAAACAGCAGATAGACATATGAAAAAAATGTTCAACATCACTGGTCATTCAAGAGATGCAAATTAAAAATAAATAAATAAATAAATAAATAAATAAATAAATAAATAAATAAATAAATAAAAAGGGCTGGGGATTTAGCTCAGCGGTTAGAGTGCTTGCCTAGCAAGCGCAAGGCCCCGAGTTCGATCCCCGGCACCAAAAAAAAAAAAAAAGAGATGCAAATTAAAACAACCCTGAGATTCTACCTCACTCCAGAAAGAATGGCTATTATCAACAAATCAGCCAATAACAAATGCTGGAGGGGCGGTGGAGAAAAAAGAACCCTTCTCCACTGTTGGTGGGAATGTAGACTGGTGCAACTGCTATGGAAATCAGTGTGGAGATTCCTCAGGGAACTAGGACTAGAGATTCCATTTGACCCAGCTATTCCACTCCTTGGTATCTTCCCAAAAGAATTAAAAGCATCATACCACAGCAATATTTGCACACCCATGTTTATAGCAGCACAGTTTGTAATAGCTAAATCTTGGAAACAGCCCAAATGCCCATGGACAGCAGAATGGATAAAGAAAATATGGTTCTTTTCTACAATGGAGTACTACTCTGCCATAAAGAATGTTAAGCTTGAGATATTCGTAGGTAAATGGATGCATCTTGAGACAGTACTCTTGAGTGAAATAAATCAGACACACATGTTTAAATACCGCATTGTTTCTCTGGTGTGAGAAACTGAAAGTGTAAATAAAGGCTAAAATGTATTATATTGGGAAAGGGAAGAAAATGTCCAAATAGGAAAGGGAACAAGAGAGGGGGAAAGGAACAGAGGGACCAGAGAAGTAAGAAATGGAAGGAAAAAATGGAAACAAAGCTTTTGTAAATAAGGAGGCAGGAAAAGGTGAAGGGAGGGGAGGGAGTGGGAAAAAAAGAAGCAACAAGATATATCATGTAAAGGTACAAATCCCCTATGATGAATGTTATCACTATGTACATCTAAAATGTACCATTAAAATAAAATTTAAAAAATAAATTAAAAAGAGAAGAAGCCATAAGAGATTAAGCCTTCCAGCAGTTAAATGCCTGAGGGCTCAGAGCCAATTATATTTAATTTGGGGGTACAAAAAATATACCATATATTACGTTCTAAAATCTTAAGACACTAGACAGAGTGTAGATGCTGCTGCCAGATGCCTATAGACCAGCGATGGTGAACCTTGTAGCGCTTTCAACGATAACAAATGGTTGGCTGCAGCAGGCGTGCCATAGGATCGCCACTGCTGCCACAGAGCCTTTTCTGTGCTGAACGCCGCAGGCATGGAGCTGTACACAACACACCCGGTTTCCCTTTATGGAAATTTTTTCTGCAATCCTTCTTCATTCCTCTCTCTTTTAAAGATGCTATAATGGATTCCAGACTATAACCACAGGTTAAATCCGGCCTGCTGTCTGTTTTTATTTGGCTTTTAACCTATTCTAAATGGTTAGAAAATAAAAATATTTTGTGACATAGGAAAAATTACATGAAATTCAAATTTCCAGTGTCAATAAATGAAGTTTTATTGGAGCACCCACGGCCATTTATTCATGGGGTATCTATGGTTGCTGCTGCTACAATGGTATAGTTGATAGCTGGGGCACAGAACATGTGATCCACAAAGTCGGAAGCCTCTATCATCTGGCCCCTTACAGAAAGAGCTTCCTGATGATGCCTTTTTCATATGTGTGGCGAAAACAACAATTTGCAATACTTAGGGAGGAGAGTCACATTCTTATTAAGAAACCAAGTCCCCAGCGAGGGGCAGGAAGTAGACTGAAGTTCCCGTCTCAAGCCTCCCATCCTGTGCTAGGTGGGCAGAATGCAACAGTCTCTAAATTTACCTGCCTGGAAAGCTTCTATATCCCTGAAGGACCTAAAAGTGACAAGACAACAGAGCAGAAAGAGAAGGATGCAAAGAAGACAGAGAGGGGGAGTGAATCACTCCCAGGCTGGGGTCAGTATACCTGCATGTCTAAAGAAGGCAGCACAGAGTGGAAGGGACCAACCGGCCTGGACAGGGACTACTAAACCCGTAAGGCCCACCTCTCTCCTTGTCACAGAGCTGTGGAGAAAGACAACGGGGAGAGCGGCCTGCCAGGCAGGGCAGAGTCCATCCTCCCACTCTGACGTGAGGCGACTGAGAAGGCTCCTAGTCAAACAAGCCTGCAGAATCGATCAAATACTGTTCTGAGCTGATTGATGTTCTTCAGTAATTATATTCTAGGGAGAGAGAATCTAGTTTAAATATTTGGTGAGAAGGAAAAACAAAAATGATTTGGCAATTAAAATACATGCCTCAAGGACAGTTTCAAAACATTTTTATAAGTTTTTATTTTTAACTGAAAACGTTAGAAATTGATATGTATGCACCCCGATATCGTTTTTCCATACTCCTATCTTGACCATGTTTTGTTTTAAATTGAGTTAGGCGAGCTGCTGATTCAGAACAATACTTAATTGCTTTTTGTATTCCTTTCATTCTGCAAACATTTATTAAGCACTTATTATTTGCAAGGCACTGTGCCAAGTACATAAGTGGTTGAAAACAAAATGAATAATCCCAGCCCCAGAGAGATTTGCAATTCACTAGGAGAGAGACAGAAGATGATTAAAAATCGCAGATATTTAATGCTGGGCAGAAACTGTATGGGTATGTGTGCGTTATATAAGGGTGAATGAAACTTAGGAGATATTTAGGTTGTGGAAAGTGGAAACATCGAGTCTGGATAATTCAAACAAAATGAACCTCCCCTCAGCTATCAGTGCATTCTGTGAAAGGAGGCTGCAGACCGGGGTGCCGAAGTCAGGGTTTTTCAAAGCCTGGTTGGAGACACACCCCCATCAGAATAACCTGGGATGCCTGCCAGAAGGTGCAGCAGCCTGTCCTCCACCTTGGTGAATCAGACTCTCCAAGGGAGGACTCACACTCCGGCCCCTCAACGAGCTCCACAGGCAGTTCCAGTGAGACGGGGCTGGACAGGTGGTTCGGAAACTGGCTGTTCACTGGAATCCCTTGGACTCCAAATTGAGGAAATCAAAATATCTGGGATGGGACTCAGGCACCTTCGGCCTGTAACATTGTCCAGGTAATCTCAAAATCTTTCCCAGCCTTAGAACCAATGTTCTAATATCTCTGCTCTATAATCTTAGGCAAATAGTAGGCTCATTCTAGTTCAGAAAAAGTACCTTTTCCTTTTTATTTAATCTAAGTATACATCTTCTGGTAATTTTGAACAATCCATGTTGTCCTTTTGTCTAATACATCCTCCAAGGCTTTGAACTTTATAATAATCCAAACCTGATCCATTCATAGCATAGTACTGTAAGTGTGTATATGGATGTGTGTGCATGTGTGTGTGTGCACATGCATGTGTAGACATCTGCCAGGTATCTTGGAGGAGAGAGAAGAACAAAGTCCCACCAAGTCCCAAGACAAGCAACAGTGAAATATGTCCATATTGAGCATGTCCAGGTGGCTTTGGGGACATAGAAGTGCCTAGCCAGCCAGAAACTAGTAGTACAGCAGTGCCCAGCAGGGAAATTCACTGCCAAGGTATAGAAGGAGACTCTGGGCTGAGTACTAAAGGGTAAGCAGGAGTCAGCCTCACAGAGAACAGGCAGGTAAGAGGGTACCAACCGCAAAGGCAGACTCCTCTGCGAGTTGTTCAGAATATCTGGAGTACAATGTGGTTGTGAAGGGTGCCTGGTCTGGAGGCTCACACAGGCCCCACAACCAGCCCCTCCAGGGCCAAGAAAAGCCATCACTCTGCCTAAGGATTCTCAATCCCAGCACAGAGTAGAATTCCTTGAGCTATTTTAATAATAAAAAGTCTAACCTCCCATCCAGAGGTCCCGATTTAAAGAGACTCAGGCATCTCTAGTGTTTAACAAGCTCCCCCAGGAGCAGGAGGCAGGACTGAGAGCCACAGGTGGCATCTGGGTGAACAGAAAAGCTGGGCTTGGCCACTGGCTGCATGGATTCTCCTGGATGGGCTGGAACAGGCCAGGACCAGAATCTGCAGGCTGCCCTACACTGTCCCTCCCTGCCCCGGCATGTGGTCACTCTATGACCTTCAGAGAGGAAGAACTCCCAACAGATTTCCCAGGCCGGCACCCACTTGCACAAAGTGGGTCGAGTGATCTCCAGCCATGCCCAGCTGCTCAGGCCGCCCCTCCAGCATTCTTGCATTCCAATGAGCACGTGTACCAGCACAAACGCACCTTCGTGCCTGGGCAGACTGTTGGTAGTGGGGAGAAGTCATGGAGCACGGATTCCTGATGTATCTCCAAGAGATACATTTGAGTACATGTCAAAAGCCCTCCTTCATGAATTCTATCACAGTACATATTAGAATTTCTCTCATTAAATGTAGTGAAATGAACTAAAGCTTGTAACCAGATGCTTAATGAAAATAATGAGATACATAAAGAAGAACAGAAATAGCAGGGATGCTGGGCAGTCAGCTCAGCAAACACACCAACTAAGTGATTCCCAGACCCCGACAGCCAGACAGCATGTGATTCAAATCTGTGCTTGAGCAGAAGAACAAATTGTTACACGTCATAAATCTTCTAGGTCATCTGCAAATAGTTGAAACCAGGAACATTAAATCCATGAATGCCAAGGGTGTGTTCATATATCAAAATGAACATTTGTACAGACAACATGAGTCTAGGAGAGAGAAATGTGGAATTGCATTGATGTGTAACGAGAATAGATAAGAATCTATTCATTCAATCTTTGAAACGATACCTCTAAAACCCCCTCCCGCATATTTCAAACTCAGTCACAAGCATAATAAACAGATTTTTCTGAATCAAAACCAGACCATGTGTGATTGGACAAAGTACTGTTTTTTTCTGAGTTGAGAATGAATTTATAAAGAAGTGCTGCCTTGGGCTCCTGGGAGGACAAAAAGCAAGGCCGAGAAGAGCCGAGGCCAGGACGAGGCCTGAAAGAAGGCAGGAGGTTGCACTCCAGGGCACAGGGCCCCAAGCATGGAAGAGGATGTGTGTATGGAGCCCGAGAAGCCTGTCGCTACCCTGCACGCTGTCTGCAGACTACCAGAGGGTGTGTCTGGAGTGGCAGGAAGGGTCAAAAGGAAAAGGGCGGATGTCCTCTGAGAGCAAGCAGGGAGGCAGCAGCCTAACAGCTAAGAGACCCGCATACACCCCAGAGAGGAAAGAGGTGAAGAGGAAAATTACCTCAGGGGGAATTTTAATATACATATGACAGAATTACAACCCTGAACTTGCTGAGAAAATTCAGAATTGAATTTGGTTTATCTGGAAATGACTAATTTCAAAACTTTCTTCTGAGAAAAAAATTACATTTACTGTAAGAAAATAAAGATTACAGTTTTGCACATCTGACTTGATCAAAGAAGTCACAGCCATCCCTGGGCTCCTGTTTATTCTCTCCCCCTCAAGTATGCTCCCTTTCACTGGGCCCAGGGTAGGAACGGCAGCTATCCCAAGATCCCTCAGAGCCACTAGACAGGGCGCCAGCCGGCCAGGCCTCCGTGTCAGCAGAGACTGGGCTCAAGTCTGGATTGTGTCCATCAGCTGAATGAAAATCTGGACACGTTACTGGATGTGATCGTGAATGTCTTGGTGTGGATGGGTCAATAGCGGGACCTATCTCACAAGGCTCCATGAGCATACAAAGACCACAAGCACACAGCTCCTTGGTCCCATGCACTGCAAAGTCTGAGTTAGATATATTTTGCTGGTGTTTTGATCTATATTGTTTTCTGTACAGAAAGATGATGATCATACAGTTATGATCATAACAGCATTAAGAAATATAATGCTAAATGCAGCCAAAATATTTCAGAAATGAGCCATTAAGCAAGTTATTACACATTCATACTGTCTTAGTTACTTTTCTCTCATTGCTGAGACAAAATAGCCAACACCCAAAGTGGAAGGAGGAAAGGTTTATTTAGCTTACAGTCTGTAGAGGTTTCAGTCCACAATCAGCTGGATCCAAGGCAGGGTGGCATGGGAGACAGGCAAAAGGCAGCAAGGGAAGCAAGGGGGTCAGCAAGGGAGTAAGCAAGGGGTTGGCAAGGGGGTACGCAAGCCTCTTTTTATCTTTTATATCTTACCCAGGCTGCCAGGATTAGGGCAGTGCCAAACCAATCATTAGATTGATTTAGTAATCACACGCCCTTAATCCCAGCATCACACACTCTAGATTCAGCCACCCCTGAAAAAGCCCCATCTATGACCTCATGAGGCTTTGGAGGGACATCTAGACACAAACCATAACACATGTAGTAACTACTAGGCTATCCATAAAAATGATATTATGGAAATAGATATATTGCCATAGAAAGGTATGCATAATATATGAAGTGAAAGAAGAGGTTTACAAAGTAGCATGCATATCATGACCTACTTTTTATTTACATATGCGTAGAAAAATATATAGAAAAAATATGGTCAGACATTAAGATGTCTACCTTGAAGTGAAATGATGGGTTTTTTAAACCTCTAGCATCTTTGGCTTTTTGTTATTGAATACGTATTACAGTTGCAGTAAACAAAAAATTTTTTCATGGAAATATCTTTAAAATATTCTTAAAGTAAAACTGTTCCTTGGAAAGTACCAAGTAATTATTATCAAAATCAAGACTGTCTAGTACAAAAGAATCCCAATTAATAACGTAGGGGCTGGGGCCTAGCTCAGTGGTAGAGCATGTGTTTAGCATCCCCAGCACCAAAATTAAATCAATAAATTAAGTACATAGGCCAAGGCAGATAGAAAGTCACAGTTAGAACACCTCAAAGGTAATCACTGCCCTGAGCAAGATCTGCAGATGGATGCTAAAGTTCATCAGTAAAAGTTCAAGGGGAGAGAGACTATCTTCAAAGTCTCCAAGTATCTCTCCAAAGGCAGTTATTAATGATCAAAAGGAACACAGTAACTTTCCAGTTGATCAGCTTGGCAGACAGCACCTGAATGAAGTGACAAAGGTAGACATTGCCAACACCAAGACACCTCAACATTCGGAGGCCTGATCTGGTGCCAGGCCTTAGAACTACATGTCTCTGCTGTGGTGTTCGTGCCAAACAGACAGAGCTATAACCTTAATAGCATGAGAAGAGAAGCCATCAAACTCAAAATACCTGACCAGTACGCTTCAAGAGTGTCAAGGTCACAAAAGACAAGGAAAGGCCATGGAACTGCCACAGTTGGAAAGAGACTAAGGAGACACGACAACCAAGTGTGACACGGGGATCTCTGCCTCCTAGAAAAACCAAAAGACACTGTGAAGAAACTAGAGATGCCCAAAGAAAGTCACCAGTGAGCTATAATAGCATTGTTCTACTACTAATTTCTTGGTTTTTACAATTGTCATATAATCACTAAGATACTAACATTAGGAAAATCTAGATGAAAGAAATATAGGAACGGTGTACTATTTTTGTAATTTTTCTATGAGTTTGAAGTTCTTTCAAAATAAAACACAAGACTGGACCAAGCTAGGTCCTTAGCACCAGGTGGTTGGCCTAGATGCAGGTGTTACTGGGGAAGTACCTATAGGGTGCACCAAGGACACGTCAAAGTCCTAGATTTCCTTCTCATATTTGAATAGGAAACATTTTACAAGTTTTAGGGTAAAACTGCATTAAAGCCAACAAAAGGGAAAGTAATAGATCAGTTTTCAGCAGATACCACAAAGAATAGTCACAAATTCTATCAAAATTTAGCGGGGTTTTTTTGTTGTTTGTTTGTTTTTGTTTTTGACAGGGTCTCGCTGTATCGTTCAGGCTGGTCTTGAACTCACTATGTAGCCCAGGTTGGCCTCAAACTTGCATCAATCATCCTGCCTCAGCACCCCAAGTGCTGAGACTACAGGCATGTACCACCACTCCCGGCAAGCATTTCCCTTTTGGATTAACACTCTTCACAATTTTGCCACCCCAGTTCATTAGCTCCATTCTGTACTTTAATCTCAAGAATCTCTTTTGTTCATGTCATATCTGTGAGTCAACAGGATACTAATGATTAAGGATTTTTGAGTTTTCAATATCCCAAGAAGTATCTTTATGGTTACCCTCTTCTTGTTTTCAAAGTCAGATATATGATGTCTGTTCCTCGGGGCCTACAAACTTGGAATCTGATGCAGAAAGAAAATCACCAAGCTACACAGGCCAGGAGGCTAGGAGGTCTCAGGCCTCCTAAGGGAAGAGCTGTTCAACGTCTCCTTCCAAGCCTCTTGGTAATTAAAACAAGTAACAACTACAAACTAAGCTTATTAGTGTTTACTGTATGCTTATTTCTAATATCTCCCTAATCCTCACAACAAATCTCTAAGCTACCATCTCCATTTTACAGTTGAAAAATGGAGGCTTACCAAAATAGATACTTTTTTCAGGGCAACAGAGTAAGTGGCAGAATCCAGCCTCAGGAGTCAAATAGTCTAAGATTTATTGTCTATCTAAAAACTTTTCTGAATTCATAGGTGACTACCACTGGTACTGGAAGTTTACCTGGAAACTTCCGGAAATCTAAAATCGCAACTGAGAAAAAGGAAGCCTAAGACATGTGAGAGAACGATGAGCTGGATCACCCTTCGGCCTTGTAGAGGGTCACTGAAGGGGATACAGACAGTGATAGATTTACCTGTAGACACAATAAAGACTGCACCATGCGAATTACTGCAAGAATAAATGAGAACTTGTTCATCTAGGATTTCTCCTCAGAGGAAATTCACTTCACATCTTAATATGTGACATTTCAGTCGGTCTAGGACGAAGACTAGACTTGCTCCTGGGTGTAATCCCACGTGGGGAGCGCTTCCCGAAAAGCATTTCTCCTGGTGCGTCTGCTCCTCCCCCTGCAGCATCCTACTTGGGTCTGCCAGATGGAGCTCCTTAGCTTTAATCTCTTCACTCCTTAGCGGAAGAACCTTAAATGAGCTCCCCATGCCCTTGAAACTGTGTCTAAATTTCTCAAAATTCTTGCTCCAAACTGTCTTTATCTTTACCTAGGATAATTTCCGTAATAAGTAACTGAAATCCCAACTAGAAGTGGCCTAAATATAAGGAAACTGATTTTCTCATATAACTGGGAGGACAGAATTAGGATGGGCTTTGAGGTGACCCAATCTAGTGGTTCTGATTCTATTCCCCTAAGAGTCTCTAGCGCTCTCTCTCTCGCTCGTGCTCTCTTTCTCTTTCTGTCTCTGTCTCTCCATCTGTCTCTGACTCTCTCTCTCTCCCTCATCTATTTCTCTGTCTCCCCTTTCTCTTTCTTTCCCTGTCACCCTCCCCAATGCCTTCTCCCCTCCCTCTTTGCCAAGCCTTCCATACTCCAGCAAAATAAAAATATGAATCCTTGCCTTTCTCATTTCATCCATGGAACACCACAACCCAGTTCTTCCCATCCTTCAAGGCCCACATCTTCCACATCCCTCCCAGTTTTCCACAGCAGAGAGCCTTCTTCTCTTTCTCTGTAATCCCACTGTGTTTTAGTACTGCGTCTTCGGTCCTTATGATGGCCTGTCTGGTGAAATAGTCACTTACATCTGTGTCCTGCCTGCTACACTAAACAATACACTCCTTGCGGGCTGAGCAGCTCTCTCTATATCCTCATTTCCTGACTAGTTACTCAATTAACGAACCAAACAATCAACAAAACAACCTTGTGAGAAAATCTGCATGGTTATTTGTCCTAAAACACATTATTTACCTCTCTGATGATCTTCAGGACCTAACACCACTAAGACAAGTTCTGTTATTAAATGTGCCATTCACATCAAACAATATGGAGAATTTCCTTTTAAAGAGAAAACATTAAGTTTCACTAAAAATACTTAAAACTTGGACTGAAAACAATCAGAGGACAACCAGTTTTGGAGGAATATTTCTGCACAAATTGGACCCTGACTAAAGAGCTGTTCCGAAGACTAAACATCTAGGACCCAGGACAAGCCTGCCTGATGTGGGGGAGGTTTCTTGCACTCCCTACTCACCTGTATGTTTTACTTACCACAGGGAGACACAACCGAAGAAAAGCCATTGATGTGCATCGTTCACTGTCTAAACCAAGGCAGAGGCCTGAGGCTAACCTGCTCTGAGATTTACCCACCCAGAAGTGGAGTCCGAGAGAAACCCCCAGGGATCGTGGCCAAACTCCCCCTGACCACCTCTCTACCCTTTAACATCATTAGCCATAGGAAGCTACTGTGCCTGGGAAACTGCTACCACAGAACAAATGGCACAGGAATTAACAGCAAAGGCCAAAGTGCCCTGTGGAAGGAGAATGGAGGTACCTGAGCGGAAGGTGAGGGAATTGTCTGGCGTTGGGATTCATATAACCACTCGTTCTGAAATGCTGCGTAAGTGCTCTCAGGTGCTAGAAACTACCTTACTAATGACCTTCAAACTTCTCTAGGGCCAGCTGGAAAGCCACCTCTTCCTTTTCTCCAAGACCCGCCAACACTGCCACTGCCCATTCACCATCCACCAACACAGGTCTTCTCAAGATGTAGAGCTCAGGGTGAGGGGTTTCTGCCCAAAGTCGCGGTACAGGAGCGGCCAGGTCTCCCCAAAGGCTGTGACTGTGACAAGCCTGTGGTTGCAACAAGCCAGCCAGGCACGTACCAGGAATTGATAAATAGTTGGGGAAATCATAACTTGCGAGAAAGGGTATAAAAATATACCATTGGATTTCCAGTTGAGCATGTAAGAAGCTTGCAGTCACTCCTCATTCAATCAAGTAAAAAGAAAAAAGAAAAAAAAAAAATAAGTAAAAAGCTGAACAACGATTTAAAAAAAATCCACAACTCCTGTTTGTCAGAGAAGCAAGCTCAGAGGGCAAACCACTGCTCCAAAACTGGAGACACATGCGGGTGAATGCAGAGAACTACACTTCCTGGAGGAGAAGCAGGGGCAGGACCCTCTGCAAGACCAGCACCGGGGTGAGGGAATCTGCACTGTGATTGATGGAGACGCGGTGCAGATGCGTCTGAGAGATAAAAAGTGGGAGGCACCCAGCCATAGGGAGACCCCCACACTTCAGTGAACTTTAACTCCAGGGGCACAAGGTGGTTCTTTCAGTGAACATCAGAGGAAATCCCTAGTGGCTGTTTGAAGTAGAGGGGAAAAGGAACCATTCTGAAGGACACTGGAGTGTTCTGTTTTCAAAACTCTGCTCTAAGAAATTATTAAATGAGAGCCTAATTTTATCAGAGTTTTGTCAGTCTAACTTACCTGGAGAAGGGAAACCCACGACTCCAGTGCTCTAGCCATGATGTTTCCCCAAAAGGAAGAGAAAACAACAAAATAGAATCCACTCGTGGAATTCACAGTCCCAGAGGCCTGGACCAGCCAGATGGAAGCCTAAGCACAGGATTACTATAATACTTTCCCTAACTCTACGCCTGATTACCACATTACTAAAGGTCTGCCTGTTAAAAAAAAAGAAAGAAAAGAAAAGAAAAAAAATACTAAGCATACAGAAAGGCAAAAGGCACAGTTGGAAGAGTTAAAGCAAGCATCGTATCAAGATTCAGACATGGCAGAGAAGGAACTGAAAATAACTATGATTAATATGACAAGGGATCTATGGATAAAGTACATAGAATACAAGAACATAGGAAGAGAAGTGAAAATCCTAAGAAAGAACCAAAAACAAATGCCAGTGATCAGAAACATTGTAATGGAAATAAAGAATCCCTGTAATGGCATTATTAGTAGTTGAACATGGCTGAGGAAAGAATCTCTGAGCTTGAGGATATCTCGATTTACTCTTCCAAACTAAAAAAGCAAGGAGAAAAATACAAAACAGAACAAAATACCCAAGAAGTATGGGAAAACTACAAAGGTGTTACATACACATCATAGGAACTCTAGAAGGAGAATAAAGGAACAAAAGAAAAATATTTGAAACGATGACTGAAAATATCCTCTAATTAATGTCAAACACCAAATCACAGATTCAAGAAGCTCAAAGACTATACCAAGCAAGGCTAAATAATTAAATAATTATTTCATCTACTAATAATTAAACTAGACATATCATATCCAAACTATGTAAAATCAAAGATGAAAAGATCCTGAAAGAAGCCAGAGCTTAGAATACATCTTAACCTACTGAGGAACAAAGGTAAGAAATATGTCCAAATTCTTAGAAACCAGGAAAACAAAAACTATCTAAAAAAGAGAAAAAAGTGAAAAATTCTCCCAGATAGGCCATATCTTAATCTATAAAACATACCTTCACAAATTTAAAAGAACAAAAATAGTATGTCTGCTCTCAGACGCATGATATTTAAACCAACGCTCAATAATGAAAAGATAGCTTAAAAATTTCAAAATGCTTAGAGAGTAAACAATACACTTCTAAATCTCAAACAGGTCAGTAAAGAAATTTTAAGAAATCAAAAAGCCTTTTGAACTAAACAAAAATGAAGACACAACTATCACAATTATAAAAAAACAATACTTCAGAGGAAAATTTGTAGCTTGAATGCATAAATTTAACCAGTCACCAAAGCTACCACTTTAAGAACCTGGAAAAAAGAACAAATTTAATGTAAGAAAGCAGAAAAAAAGAAATAATGTATTAGAGCAGAAATTAATGAAACTGAAAATAGGAAATCAATGGATGAAATCAATAAAACAAAAAACTGGTTCTGTGAAAAGATCAATAATATAATAATGAAATAGAATAGTAGCCTTTAGCCAAATTAACTAAAAAAAAAAGAAAAGAAAAGAAAAGAAAAAAGACAGGACACAAATTAATATCAGAAATGAAAATCAGAAATGAATGGAAGAAGGGATATGACTATAGGTCTCATGGACATTAAAAGGATGATAAAAGAATGCTATGAACAATCTCAAGTCTTAAATTCATTGAAACACACAACCTAACAATCTAAATAGGCTTGTGTCTATTAACAACATGCATGTTACTAAGTGAAAGAAACCAATTGGAAAAGGCCACCTACTGTATGATTCAAACTATATGATATTCTGGAAATGGTAAAACCATGGAGATAGTAAAAAGAGCAGTAACTCCAGGTGTTAAGCAGAAGGAGGAAGGGATGAATGGGTGAGCACGAAGGATTTTCAGGGCAGTGAAACCATTCTGTACAGTGCTCTAGGGTGGATACATCGTTATACATCTGCATAAATCCATGGAACATATAGAACCAAGAGTGCATCTCAATGTAAACAACGTTCTTTGGATGATGATGTGTCAGTGTAGGTTGATCAATTGCAACAAAAGTAGCAGTCTGACTGGGGACATGGATAACAGGGAAGGCTGTACAGGAGTAGGGTTGGGGAGGGCTATGGGAAAACTCTATTCCTTCCTCTCAAATTTACTGTTCTAAAAATTAAATCCTATTAAGAAAATGACAAACAACACATCTGACTTGCAACAAAATCACAACCGTAGAAGGTGGCTCAGAGAAGTCATTTGACTAGACGAACCAGGTCAGCTACCCTAGCATCAAACTTGGGGACTCCCTTGGATAATACAACTGGTTCAGAAAGGCAACTGGTCCTTCTGACAAAGAGATGCAGCTCCTGATCATTCATTCATTCATCCCTGCAGAGTCATTCATCCAAAAACATTTATTGAAGACCTTCCATTTGCCAGGTCCTGTGTGTCTGAGGAGCTATAGTCAGTGAGAAAGGCAAATCACCAAATAATTATCACACACTAAGATCAGAGCTTTGATAGAAATAAGCACAGAGTGGGGTGACAAACTTAGAGAGTCACAGAGACGGCCCTTGGATCTCTCAGATCATACCTGGATCAATGACATCCTTACAGATGCCCCAGCCTATAAGCTATTCCCAGCATGCAAAGTAAATGCAAATATAAGCAGAGATGTGAACAGTTTTACTTTAAATATAGAAAAAGAACAGGGCAGGAATTTTCAGCTAAATACTGCATGAAGACAACCCAAGTTCCTAATCATTTTCTAATGAACAATAGCAACTTCTTTCCAAGGGCCCTTGTTTATCTCTTCAGCTCCCTGGTGTCTGTGAGTAAATATCCACTTATGTTACAGTATTTCTGATTAACTGGCAACCAGCTGCCTCTACGAAATAAGATATTATGTTCAAGTGTAACTATTTTCCACACCCATCTTATCACAGAAAAAGACGAGGGGAGGAAATATGTTCTTAAAATAGATAGCTTCTTTTAAAAATAAAACCGGCAATTTGACATAAAGTTAGGGCTGAGAGTTGTCTCTTGTAAGGTGTCAGAAAAGACTATACAATCTGTAGGCAAAGACTACATGTGTAGGCAAAGACTATACGATCATAATTTGATGAGTTTCCATGCATTTCACAAAGCAACAGAGCCAGTCCTAGTCAAAATTTAGTGATTGTTTTTCAATCATATTAAAGAACTAGCTGCTCCTTGAATGGCCTGTCTTAAGAGTGCTTTTTCGTTGTCATTGTTGAAACTTTTATGGCCTTTGGAACTTTTGAGACTCTTTAGTAGAAAATTTCCATAATCTGAGAGCCGAGGTTGTGGGCCAGCTGGATGCAGCCTCCCTGTTCAATACAATCTCTGTCAGATTTGCCAGAGAGTAAGAGCGCTCTGGAAGAGGGCCACGCACACATGATTAGATACAGGCCTGAGTGAGGCCACCATGACTATGAAGGGAAAATAAACAAAAATATCCAGGTGCTCTGGTTTAAGGACAACCTAGAGAGATAGGGAAACCTCTAAAGCAAAGGAATGAATAATGGAATTCCAGGCAGCTGGCCCATGAAATAGAAAAGATTTATTAATGGAGAATAGGATGGAGGGGTGCAGTGCTGGTCTAGATAGTCTGCTCAGCCTACTTCAAGACCCTGGCACTCATGTTTATGTTAATAAACAGTTCCTTCTTTCTTCTAGAAAACATTGAGACTGTGATATAGGTATAAAAACAGTGCCAGCCAGACATAGCAGATTAAGGTCCCCAAATTTCAGTGGCCTTCCTACAGTCCCTAAGAATTTATTCATAGGAGAAAATGCACAGTTAACATTTCCAGAATGAAAGTAGAAATTTGCCTATAGGTAGCTCTGATCAGGGGCATTTTTCTGAACTTGAAAGGGGTAGTAAGAAATGCTTTGTAAGACAGCATATGGGTTCCTTCCAGTAACCATAAAAAGCACAGTGTTTTGGAGTTTAAGAAAATCTTACAAAGTTCAACTCCTCTTTACAAATAAGGAAGATAAGGCCAAGGGAAATACAATGAACTTCCCTACCCCTTGCCCCTTTTTTGTATACAAGTATCGAAGCATATGAAAAAGCCAAAACCTAAGACAAATTCTTTTGATTCTAACTTCAAAATAACTTCAACTCAAAAAAAAAAAAAAAGATAATACACAACAGGAGAAAAATGAAAGCACTCTCTCTCTCTCTGTTTTTTAAAGATGGGGAATAGTCTAACGAGCATCTGCAATTTCACAGAAATATCGGCCTTGGATTTGTCTTTTTGAATTTATCTGCCCTCCCAAACTACTGCTGTCCTTGGTGAGTGCCCCTGATCTACTACCTGCTAGGTAAAGTTAATGCCTCTTTCAAGAACACTGTATAATGGGGACCTGTAGCCTTAGCTTTCAAGGAATTTTTCCATATTTGCTGCATCCATGTTTCTCTTGGCCTTATAAATTCACTAGATACATGAGGAAATACGGTTTTTCTCCTCAAAAAAAAATTCTGAGGTTATAATTAAGAGCATTTAAGGCACTATGAAAGAGAGGAGAAATAAAAGCCAGCTGGAAGCCAAGCAGGCCTCTGGCAGAATTCTTTGAGCCAGTGTGCACAGGCACACATCCTCCACCTCCTCCTGCAGCTCAGTATTTGCTCTTGGTCTAACCTGTTTGCACTTCCTGGCACCTGCCTCCAGGGTTCTGCAGCCTTAAAAACTGGACACGGGAGCCTGTCACCCGCTGCTCATCTGTTTTCCCTAGCATGTCTGCCACTTTCTTTCAGCCAGCTCCAGAACCCTCTATCCCTGCCACAGACTTTCAGCTACCTCTCGCTTGTTGCATCTCCTTGTTATCTACACTGAAGTGAGAGAGCTCACTGGGCTCCCATAATGGGTAGGGTTACCTGCAACAGTTAAAAATTTTTTTTAATTGAATCACTACTCTTTTCATCTTACTCAACAAACACATCCTTTAAAAACAACCATCTCTTATCATCATTGCTTAATAAATGATTATTTTGTAGGTTCTGTAGGTTTTTTTAATAAATTGTTTTTAATTCAGAAAGAATAAGTAAGACATCTTATTATTTTAAATTAGCTTGGCAAAAATCTTAATATTTGTCCTTTGCTTTCATATTTCTCCTCAGATGGAGAATGTGGCCACAGATCTGCATTGAAGAACAGTGGTGTTAGTACTCAGAGTTCAGATACCTTTAAGACCCAGGTCAGTACCGTCTGCATTCACGGCAAAGACTAGAGTGCAGGAAGGGAGGCACTGACCTCAGATGCAAAAATTTAGAGGGTATCCAAAAATCCAATAATCGAAATAAATGAACATTTTAATAAAACAAAATGAATGCAGCTATTCACTTATCTGAACCAAACATCTAAATTTTAAATAAAGACAGGATCACTATTACACAGATTTGTCTGCACTGACTGCATGAATACCACCCACAGTAGGACCAGCAGAAATTAGAGGGTGTGTGTCCTGAAAGTGTTCCTACCTGTTATGAAATGTTGTGCTGATTTAACGTAGGGGCCAGTGGCCAAGCTCCAGCCCCAGCACAGTCTACCACCAGGTGAATATCAAGTTCTCAACAGAAGTGTTGAATACGGGTAGATCAAGGCATAGCCAGTTTTCTGCGCAAAAGGACTTGATGCACCTCGTGCAGACCAAAGTACATGAAAAATTCAGGTCTGACTATTCAATAAGGAGGGACATAGTGTTGTCCCTTCAACAACTACTCAAGATGCCAAATGGAGAAGGTGTTCATTACAAGGAAATTAAAGGTCAAGCCCATGGACTTCATCGAGAGTCCCACTTTGGATGTCAGCAAGAAAAGTCAATCCTTTATGGTGGTGTTTTTATTATCTTTCTACCTCTGAGAGAAAAGGAGAGAAGCAAATAAAAAAGATGCAATATGTCTATGTCTCCTGTTAAGGCACCGAGAGCGTAAAGCCATTCTGCTGCTTGTCTAGTAATGACTCATATTTATGGAGCACTCTGAATGCTAAGTGTCTTTACATACATTGTCTCATTTCATGTTGCTAACATCTTTTTGATTTATATATTGTACTGTACTTTTCCATGATAAAGAAACTTGAGGTCATACTAGTAGAGCCGGGATTTGAACCCAGGCAGTTGGAATCCAAAGTCGGTATGCTTAACCACTCGGTACACTACCTCTTAGGAGTTATGACAACTACAAAGCACTTGTCCAAAATAATATTGATGGAAAGGTGTCTGGAGAGTATACAATCTGTCAGTTCCCTCAGACATTTCAAGTTAAGGCTTGGATCAAGCGAGAGCACTAGCAAGCTTTACAGCCATCAGCTTGACACTGAAGGACATTATAATCTAACACTGAAGACAAAAGGAATCTAACACAAAGAAGCTGTTGAAAGCGTCATCCACTCCACTGACACAGTGTCCTTACCAAGACCTATGAAGAAGCATTTCTTGTTGCTCTCAATATAAGAGCTACAGTGCCTGAAAATTACTTTGTAAATGCAAACATGGAGAGTTCTGAACCTGTTCAGTTTCCACCTTTGTTATGACTGTTAGGGATTCTTACGTAAACATAGAGCCCATATTTAGAAACTCTGCAAGACCACGTGCCTGTGATATGCCTTTTGGTATACATACTATGCTCACTCCTTACTTTATTAGCTTTCTACCCATATTCTAATTTGGTCCTTATTTCCAGGGCTATTCATTACATCCTTTCCTTTATTTATTACACAGTCACTAACTCTTATAAATCAAGGTACCAAATGAGTGACTGAGAAATAACCAAACAATAAGTTGTATTTTTTATGAATTGGGAAAGACTCATGACACTCTTTCAAGTTCCAGAACTCCAATCACAGGAGAGCCCACACTCAATCAACAAAGCTGTGCTTTTAGAAATCATACCAGCGACGAAGGCAATAGCAACACAACAGCTACCAAAGATATGACATGATCAGAAAGGTGAGTGGTGACCTCTTGTTATCAGAGAACTGCAGTGACTGCTTCAGAGAGACTTGTACAACCTTGGGAATGTTGTCAGTGAGACAGAAAGGACTTTGGAAGACTAGCTTTCCATCCATGATAGCAGTAAATGGTTGAATTTACACTTCCGTTAGCATGACGCATAAGTCCATCCTTTGTCCTATCAGTCATGATCATACACAAGCAGGATTAGGTTATATTTCTCATCGGTTTTTCTTGCTGCTTTACAATGTGTAACTCCAACTCATAATTAAGCTTTTAGGTACCAAGTTTGTCCCACGTCTACAAATTATGAAGTGATCTCACTTTGGGGGGCCTCCTAAATGCTCCCCAAACCATGCCTGTTCATCATTCGGCTCTTTCTGCTCTTTAGCAGTCATGTAGACCTAGCAAATCCAGGTTTATGCAATAAGACAAAGCCAGCAAAGTCTCCATTTCAAGTGGTCAACAGAGAAAAGGGGCACCCGAAAAGAAGATAAATCTGGCTGAAGAGAAACCATGAGAGAAGTTCTGATTTCCTGGGGAAGTATATCCATTCTAAACTCTTGTGATCTAGGCTCCCCCATTCGATTCCAGACTAAAAAGCTAATAAGCTTAATGATACACGACCATTCTAACACTTTTTCTAAACAATCCTACCTGCCTTAAGAAAGCTTTTTATGTCTGGTTGGAAATAACTGGAGAAGACCATCATGTTTCTGAGCCAATTACTCAATCAATAAATATTTTAAAGTCTTCGTCTATATGTTCATCACTGTGATAAGATTTTAAGTAAAACAAGAAGACAAACCAAAACTTGACTCCTGCCCTCAAAGAACTTACTCTTCCACTGAAAAGACAAGCTAGTTATTAAAAATTAAACCATCTTTACAATCAAAACATTCAGCACATTATAAAAATTCAAAGAAGGAAGAAAACACCAACAGTGGATTTTGTTAAAGCAGAAACAGAATTTGACCTGAGTTTGAACAGGAGGTAAAATATAATTAAGAGAAAAAAAAATGAGAGAACTTATTCCAAACTGGAGAGAGGAGAAGGTAAACTGTACACACGACTTGGGATCGAAGTTTTACACTGATGTTGGAATCCTCACATAACTCTGGCTGCTTTAAGAGATGCTGTCTGGTACCCAAGAAAAGGGCGATTCTCCCCAGACCTTCCAACCTGGACAGTTTTGCAGAAGCCAGTCTAGGACCCCTTCTCCTTCTGTACCAAGTGGACTTCATTTGACTCTTTTCTCTTTCAAGTGGGCCTTACTTTCCCCATTACATTCTGTACTATGATTCTGAAAGTACATCTCTTGGGATAAAGAATGTTCTAAATACATATTGTTCAATGTATATTCCTTCCAGGTAGTTGTGCTACAAGGAATACTGATTGTCATGCTGTTCACCGAGATGAGAGGGCATTCCGAATTATAAAAGCAATGTCGTACAGTTCTTTCTCCTCTGTTCAGCTTCTAGCTACTGAGGAAACCTTCATTTTTTTGTCTTAGAGATGATGATGGGATTATCTAAGGAATGGAGGAGTATAGTTGATCCTCAGGGATCGGAGCAGGGAGATAATTGATTCATAGCCAGTAGACATTTAGTCTCAAAGCAGCCAGAGATGCTCTGGAAGCAACTAGAGCTAACTGCAGCCTCCATTCTCCTGTCAAGCTAAGGGCTTTAGAAATGCCAGGGAGAGGGAAACAGCACATTTTGTTTCTTCATAATAAATCTCCCATTTTATTGTGTGAGACATTTTGCTCTCCTGAGAACGCAAGGCTTGCTTCTCAGCCCTTTCCAATTGAGCTTTTCCTTTCCTGTTGCCCATTTCTGTTAAAATAGTTTACTGGGATCCACATCAGGCTTTCTATTTTCTCTGAACCCCTCCCTCCAATCTCCTCAGAGCTTTCTGTGCTTCTTTCCCTCCCTGCCCCCCACGCCAGTCTTCCTCAGTCATCCATCATTACCCCTGGGGTCTCTTGCTATAGGTCTTCAGAGAAAAACAATTCCTGGATTGGATTTGAAGCAAAGTATTATGAGACTCTAACTCAATCTCAATTACTACTTGGCACTACATTTTATGAGTGAGAAATGCAATAAAACAGCAATTTCTAAATTTAACTAGCATTACATAATACAGTTATTTATTAGAGAAGGCTGTTGTTTATATATTGTCTGAGCTATTGACAATATATTGTCTATAGCTGAGTATGTTTATATATTGTCTGAGCTGAGCATGAAAAAGGCAGTGTAGAGGAAGTCATAAAAATTGATCAAAATTTAAAGTGATTAATCAAATATCTAATTTGTTTCCATGAATTTTTTTCCAATAATCAGGTTGCCTATCACATCGTGTACCAGTGGATCATAATTCAAACCCACATTATCAAAACTGGAATAGAACCTAGCCAGAGATACAAAGAAATGTTTTTCTTGTGCTATTGTTTGAAATGCTAAAAAAGACCATTGAAGCAGAGTAAACTATATTTTTCTTCCACACACTCAACCTCACTCTGCTCCCTCCCCTAATAACCATAAGCCGAAACCACTTAAGGATTACAATTATCCCTCATCATTACTGCCCGCATTATGATGAGGCTGCTACCCATTGCAAATGATGCTTCTGAAAATGAAAGATGCTCTTTTGAGAGATTTTGTTTGTTTGTGTTTTGCTTTATAGGCTCCTTCAGGCAGAATGGGGGCAAGGGGTGGGGGAAGAGATGGAAATTCAGTCCAGAAAACAATTAACTAGCACGGCTTCACTGCACAGTAACATCAAATCATACAGCAATTAGACCGCTGCAAAACTCCCGATTTGGTTTCACGCACACTTAAAGATGAAAACTGATACGTATGCTGAGTTGATGCTGGACTGCAAATGAAAAAATCAAAGAGGTAAACATTGTAAAATTTCATTCTCTGCCTAATCACATCGCAAGAATGGCAATTTGGGCTGAGAGTGTTTTTAGCCTGTACATAGGAAAATTCACCTCTCTACTCAAGCGCAGGTAGAGTGCTGGAGAATTGTCTACCATCCTTTTTTTTTTTTTTTTCTTTTTCCACATTGAATATAAAAAATATTTACTAGAAAAAAATAGCACATTTCTTGGTAAAAGGAAGGGTTAATTAGCCCATTGTCCTTACAGAGTCCCAAAGACTTAATTGTTAAATGGAGGAAAGAAGTAACTAAAACTTCAAAAACAACAAAGCAATACTGCTTTTTTAAAGTGGGAAAGAGCTACCAATCTTTACGTTGCTGAGCTTACAAAAGACCCTCCCACTGTGGACCGTGCAAAAGAAATTTACCTTTACCTTGTAAAACTGCCAGGAGAGGTTACACAACCTGCAAAATACTTATTTTTTTCTTTGCTAAGTGAGTGCTTTTCTCTTGGATAGTTTTTGGTACAATGAGACTTAATTTGTAAGACAGCAGGAATTCCCTAACACCAAATGATCCACAAAGGCTTCTTTCCCCCTACCTACCACTTAAGGTTTTCCCATCATTTCGCTGAGATCAAAAACAAGGTGTAAGCTATCTGCTTCCCTTAATGTTTGAACAAATTATTTTTGAATAATTGTAGATTTACAGAGAAGTTGCAAAGGTAGTGCAGAGTTCTCATCTATTCCTCATCCAGTCTTCCTTATTTTTTTTTTTTTTTACTTCACATTATTATGGCACAATTGTCAAAACTATTGCTATTAACCGAACTCCGGACTGTTTGGATCCCACCAGTTTTTACTTTATTCTCTTTCCGTCCAGGGGTCCGAACCATGGTACAGCATTACACTGAGTTGCACGTCTCTCCAGCCCTCCTGGTCTGTGTGGCAGATTCTCCTTCCTTGTTTCTCCTGACCTTGACTCTCCTAAGTACTGGCCAGGTAGCCCCTAGTGTGCCCTCCCTCCCAGGTTTGTCTGTTGTTTTTTTATGAGTAGACTGAGTTATGGACCTTTAGAAAGAATACCAAAGGGGAACGATGTGCCTTTATCACTTTGTGTCAGGGGTACATGACCCCAGTGATGCCAGGGGTGACGTTAACCTTCATCCTTGGTCAAGGCAGGTTTGGCAAGTTTCTCCACTATAAGTTTACTATTTTCCCATTGCCTTTGTTTATTCTTTGGAAGAATCACTCAGTCCAGCCCACGATCAAGACATTCCTGGAAGAGACTATGTACCAGTATTCTTTGGAAGGAGGAGATTCCAGGACTTATACTGCAAGAAAGACTTGTCTCTTCCTGCCAATTCATCAGTCATTAATTCATCATTCATGCCCTTAATTTTACAAAAAGGTCAATTATTGAAATGGTGAACATCTTAACAATACAAAATAATAAGAATAACACATGAAACAGTCTTAATTTTCAAAAAGATATTATTGTTCCTAAGACCTTTTCACTAACCTAAATTTTCTATTCACAAAACTGCTGGTGAGAAAGTGTACACACAATGTCACACACCCGCGTGTCAGCCCCTGCCAGGACTTACTGTGTATTATACACGTTAGGTTTGTTTCTGCCAACCAGATGATGTAGACAAGCAGCTGTTTAAAAATTTTGCAGAAGCATTTTGGTTCTGTAGCAAATATTCCAATTTAGTCAAAGGAGGTCAGAAAACAGAGGTCGCAGGTATTATGTCTCTGCGCACATCTGGGCCACTCCAATGAGAACATCTGGACAACTTTCTGCAGCGTAACTACTGTCTTTCACCACTCATTAACTCCTCATTCGTGCCTCCGGCAGGCATTTATTAAACACCTATTCTATGCCACACGAATGATATGCTGAGGCCCGGTGCACCAGCGAGGACCTCAGGAAGCAGCAGGTTGTGTACGGTACTCCTGCGGGTTGCGCGGGGAGCACAGTGGGGGAGGTCTCTTCTACAGAGGAAAGAAGGGGTGGCTGCACGGAGGGCCGACTTCACCAGAATCCCAAAAGCTGTTTCCCAACAATGATGCCCGGGCAGAGAACGCGAGCAAAGCATGGTGCAAGTCAAAGCAGAGCCTAGAGCAGCGGTGGCGAACCTGTGGCATGTGCGCCACACTGGGCTGTCTGTATCACTGAGAACTCTGACAGGTTCGCCACCCCTGGCCTAGAGCAAAGACACTAAGAGCTGGTGACACGAGGTCACACACCTGCGACCGAATTATTAGGAATCAATCACTTTAACCAGACCCTGGAAAAAGTCATGTCTCCTGGCGGAGTCTCCACTTTGCTTACTCCTCCACGTGATTTGTAGAATAGAATAAAAAAGAATAACTGACCAAATGATACACAAGAAATGTTTTTAAATTGTTTAGTATTCCATAAATATGCCAAAAGATTACCTCTGAAATCTCACCCAATGTAGAAGAGAAGGAAACCATAAAACATATGTAACCAACACACATCAACCTCCAGTCACCTCCAAGAATTGTGCTAGCACCCTGCAAACATTCTCTCTTTTTTTCTTTTACCCTGCTGTGGATTAAACCCAGGGTCTTACTCTTGTTAGTCAAGCACTCTACCCCTGAGCTACACCGCCTCCTGTCCTTTCTTATTTTACTTTGACAAAGATTCTCACGAAGTTGCCCAGTTTGGCTTCCAAATGGGGAGAAAGTGAGAATTCAGAGGCAGGCCAGGGATGTTATTCCAGCAAAGGACTCCCCACAATGAAGCAAATGTTCTAATACTAAGCACAGCACCAAGGATAGAATATTTGATAAAAGCCATAAATGCCTACATGCAAAGAAAACCACATACACACACACACACACACACACACACACACACACACACACACTGACAGAGAGAGCTGATTATTCACAGCAGCCAACTGTGAGCGCCGAGTTAGTAAAGTTAGCAAATATTGGACCACCGCTCCTGGGCAAAATGCAAGGCTAAGTTCCTGCAAGCTGCTGATCCCACCATTTTTGTCACCCAATCACTACCTAACTTCGTTTTAAGTGTGTATGTCATTGACTCATTAATGCTGATTGCATGACCAACAACACTATTCCACACCTTAACAAAGCTTTCCTAACACGCACCTTTCCTCCACAAGGCATATCACCGTTTGCCTGTGCCTCGGAACACCGGCAGCACTTCAGCACCGTGACATGCCACTCTGAGCAGCAAAGTCGCCAACGAAAAGCAGCAAAAATGTGAACAATATGGCATTAAATGTAGCATTTGGAGTTACAAATAAATTTCACTGAGTAGGCAAATCTGCAAATACCGAATACATGAATAATAAGAATTGATGGTGTGCGTGCACACAAACTCCTCAAAAACAAACGACAACATGAGAAAAATTCCTTCATAAACATCAGATGAAAGATGTGTTAATTACTACGTAAGGAGATTTTGTAAATTAAAAAGGCAAATATCTCAATAGAAAAAAAATGAAAGGACTTATTCTGGCAATTAATGCTTGGAGAAACACTTTTTAAAAACTTTATCTCATCTAACTGGTAATTCCACTTTTAATAAGTAATCCTCAGGATATAAATTAGGATACATGGAGGGAGGGAGAGAAGGGAAAGGGATGAAAAAGGAATTCAGATATATTATGTACATGGACCAACTTCCCACAAGGAATGTAACCCTTATGTACTACACACATGTACTAATAAATTAAAACAACAAAAAATTAGAAAATATAGTGAACTTAGCAGAAAAATAAAATAAATTAGGATATATGCAAAGATATATTTTCATTTACCTTCTTTTGTACATTAGTCATCATAGCGGGGGGAAACATGGGGAAGTGTTGTATTTCTAAAAACAAATCACTAGTATACAGACTTTTAAAATGATGCTAAATTATCCCCAAATATGACACAATATGTGTACTTTCCGGTGTACAAATTTAATTGATTAAAAATTACATGTTATCATACGGATTTGTGCCCAATATATTTATAAGTGAAAACAAGTTTCTAAACAGTATTTACAGCATGAGCCTATTTTTATGGATCCACAAATATATTCACTGATGTGTTCAAAGTAATTGTTTTTTAGCAGTGGGAATAGCAGCATTTCTTAAAACTTGTCTTTTATTTTCAAGTTATTTCTGTAATTACCACATACATACAGCTTTTGAAACAAAATGTTCTGAAGCCACAATGATCTCAGCATTCTTTGTTTAAGAAGGAAAACTGACCCTGTTCTTGGTGCTCCCAAGACACCGAAGCATCTTCTCTGTCTCCATGACTCAGTTCAGCTGAGTAGATTAATTGATTTGATAAGGAAAACGACCTTGTATGGCTGGCTGGTGAGAAAATGCGGTTCTCTTTATACTGTATTTCCTTTTCCTGCCTCTAGCATATGCCCAGTTTGCTTGGATTTCAGCTGCAGAATCGCAGGGTATAGGTTGAGCTTCACGCACATGGGACCACACGCTCATGTGATTACATGATATGCGGGATTTGCCTGCTCTGTGTGCAGAGACTAATCCAACCCCGCAGTTCAGCACGCTACGGGGCTGTTGCCATTTTGCAGTGTGCTGTTGGCAGCTCTTTACTACAAGGTTATCAGTTTAGCTGTTGGCAAAGGTGTGGTAATAAAAGATGTAGTTTTCTGCTCTCACCATATGGAGCGATTCTGCAGGGTGTGCCCCTGCCATTTCACTAACTATTAATAAAGCCATGCTGCTTTTTTCTCCATGCTGTTACAGTCTCTTTGAAAGATGTCTAGATTTTTATGCAGATATTCTGAGTCCCAGAGCTGCTCCCCTCCTTCAGCCTTGTTGGGCATAATCAATACTTTCATTTTCTAATCTAGAATGACCTATATTTTTATGACAATATAGCCTTTGGGAGTATGGCTCCAGCCGATCTGTATGACAATGGATAACGCTTCACCAACAAAAACTTACTGAGCAGGTCTTGTGATCATTACCTGTGATGAGCCAGTCCAGCTGGAGAACCCCTGATCCAAAGAGGGGCTTATGACCCAAGTTACTTCCCCCCCAGCAGCTCTCCCAACAGGCACGCTGTCATCTGTGTGATCCTCCAGGCCGCAAGTCTCTTTCCATTAAGAGACTGAGAACTTACCTTGGCTCCTTCAGGGTTTGTATTATCAGAATAAACACTTAGATCTGCCTGCCTGTCATAGACACCCAGCAGGTGAGCATTTTCCCGAACTCTCTTGAACCTAGACTCTCAAGCTCTAAATACATTTCAGAATCTGGATGTGCCTTCCTCTTTACAATGCCTAAAAGCTTGGAGACACTGAGTATATTGATTTTGACTGCAGGGAAAGATATTGAGAAATTTTCTCACCAACGAAATACTAACAGTGGCATGTACTCAGGTGTGGGGAAGTCAGCATTTGTAATTAATGTGGTAACTGGGAAACTATTAGAATATTTTATTATGTACTGTTGAAAACTGTAAAGAAGCAATAGCTAATAACCATGTAAGATGTAGGTCACCTTCATATATGGAACTCAGTGTAACTCAGTGGAATAAACTTATCTTCAGAGTGAGACAAGATCAGTTTCACTTCCTGTTCCACTACTTATTATCACAGTGACATCTGGCTTCCGACCTGCTATCTATGAGCACAGTTTTATAAATGAAAAGGCCAATGAAATAATAGCATTTACGTAATGAGTAAGCTGTATGGAACAGCTACTAAGAGCCAGGCTGACACAGCCACGAGGGAATTTGGTGGGCAGAGGGTGGGAGAGGAACCAGCTCCTGAGGCATCGAGTTCACACTCACAGTCCAGCAGATGGGCACAGGCAAATGAACAAATAAACATGGCCAGTGAGATGAGTTTAAAATAGATGTATTGCAAACAAAAATTTACATTAAGGTTGGATTAGTGCCTGATTGATGTGTTCAGTTAGAACTTCCAAAAGCATTGCTTCTTTATCATTAAGAGGCAAGAAGAAGATCTTCGGCCTCATTTGATCATGAGTAGTTCATAAGAGCTCCCACTTCAGCAGAATGCTATGTATATGGTAGACAGTCAAGTAAAACTTAATGAGCTCACCACATACACAAGGTAAAGACACATAAGGGAACATATGGGGTAGGGTACGTACTCATTTCACAAACTCCAAAGACTGATGTGTAAAATCTAAAGTCTTTTCCCGTTTCTAAAACTCATCTTGGTTTGTCAAGCCTCATAGTTCTGATGCAGGAAATTTGAGGTAGCCATTTCGAGTTAATTCGGTAATCACTTTCCCAGTCATTTTAGAAAATGACTTTTCTCATCCAGGATTCGGCCTCCTTCCTGCTCCTTTCCAGGGATGCTCTTCATTACGTCTCAGACAGAGCTAATTCTGTGTAGGATTTACAGGTAAAGTTTGTAAGCTTCGTGGTACCAGGCCTAACGGGTGCCCTCCACACGTGAGAACAGAGACTTGACACCCACACATGCACCCTTGTCTGGGTCAGGGACACTCGTGACACCCTCTAGTCCAGCTAAAAAGAATGTCACCTTTTCATACATGGAAAGTAAGTTGTCATCAGTTACAGAAAAGCATGAAATACAGGTTTCCTCCTCCCCCAATAATTGTATTTTCAATTCCTACAGTTCTAATGACGACAGCTGTACATATTGTGTTCCTGCTGCCCACGAGAGTCCATTTACTGCACAGCTTGGAAAGGAGCTCAGGCTACAGCCAGCGCAGTGAAACACAAATTTGCTCAACATTTCTCTGGGTAATTATAAATTCTATAGCAATAAAATCTCAACCACAGGTATCAATTACCAGGCTCAGGTATCAGTTGTACCTGAGTCATTTAATATTATAGCCAAAAAGACCCTTTGGATACAAGAAATCTAATGTTTGCAGAAGTAAATCAGTAAATCAGTCCAAGGTCATTGGCTATAATTTTGGACAAAGCTCCAAGTTGATGATACTAGGTTAACCCTAAAACTTAGCAAAACAGTAAGAACCCTTGTGTATATTAATAGGCACATAAGTAAACTGTTTATGTCATAGGGTGAAGCTAAGGGAGTGAAACAGGTATGACTACTTTGTAAATCCCACAGTCTTCAAGCAGCTCAACTGTGAAATACTTACCACGTAATTACGTGTTAAAGCTCGAAATAGAGTCAATTAAGCGATAATGATGAATGAGAAGATTGGAAAAGAGAAAATGAACCACAGTTGACAAACCCAGGAAACTCTTCTGCATTCTCAGTTCATTTAGTCATATCATGGTAAAAAAGATATCTGGGAGTTACCAAAATAATCTTAGAATCACAGGATTTTCTCCAGCTTCCATGGAACTAGGGACTCTTAGGCCCCAGGCATGTAAAATCTAAGGTTATGTAAAGCTTTTGTGGTTTCATAGAGTTATGTGGAAACCAAATTAAGCTGTAGGATAAAATCTTCCTTTATTTGTGTAATCTGTTCTGCCTCATTCTTCCTTGCCCAGATTCTTTCTTCCACCTACAATTAGGAACTGAACGTGGGAGGAGTGAGAAGCAGAGCCAATACCTAGCTCAGCCGCTGTGCCTGCCGAAGACAAGTTCTACCGCCCGCTTCAACCCAACTTCCTAACAAGAGGGTCGTTTTACAGGGCACCACTCTTTCAACCTTTCTCTCCTTCTCATCTGTTCGAGGGAGGACAAACACTAAATTCTACAAAAACCAAACTTCCTCAAGTCTAGTAACTTGAGTCCTTAGAAAAATATGCAATACCTTTCATAACGTCCAGTGTTTCTTTAAAGGGTATGCAGTAAGAAAAATTGGTTCTTTCTCTCTGATTCATGAAGAGAAGAATTTTAAATCAGAAATAAAGGTAAAAGGCAAGGTCCAATCTACAACCCACTGACATATAACACGTCTTGCTGTGGGTGGTAAAGATACTGCCCTTCATTCGCTTTTGCCTATTAAACTCGTTACCAGGTTTCCTAATGAAATTATTTCTGAATTAAAATTACCATTTTGGATGTGGAATTTAGGTTAGAACTCTATCACCTCCAAGCACATACACACACTATAACATAACTACTTCTTTGGTAATAATCTGTGAAAAAAAGTAAAATGGCCAAAAACTTTCCTTAAATTAGAATTGTTTCAGCACTACGATTGCTTCCAAGCCCTGAATATGCAATACCCAGATATTTCTATAATTAAAATGTAATTCCAGGAACGTCATTGTTACCATACATATTCATTATTTTCTACTACAATTAAATTCTTTATTAAATGTTGGCATTTGGATATTGTTAATTTCTAAATCTCCATCTCCCTCCTACTGATTTAGGGGCTTCCTTTGCTATAAAAGCAAAACAAAGCAACCTGAAAATAAAAAGAATTGCCAAATGAAGTCAAACTGAAGACAATTTTTAGATGTCATACTTTAAAACAATCTCAGAGTCTAACCTCCAAATATTTTCCTGGTCTGGAAAAATAAAAGAAATAATGGAAGGGGAAAAAATGGTAAAGTGTAGCTACACTTGTTGCAAATAGGAAGGGGTGGGTGAATGGAAGGGAGGGGAGGGGAAGGGGGGAAAAAGGGGGGAAAACCAAGATGTATCGTGTACAGGTACAAAATAACCATGTTGATTATGATCATTATGTATACAATGTACCAATACATGTTCTTGGTAAAAATAAAAAATTAAAAAAAAAACTAATTTACAGATTGCATAGTCAGGCAAGTGGAAATAAAATTATCGGTCTAGTAACAAAACTTATTCCACAGGGAAAAAAAAAAGAAATAATGGGAATATTTTTTCAGGAAAATTTTGTATGACCTTATCATAAATATGTGCATCTTTTAAATATCAAGAATATGAATTTCAGGTACAACACATTCATATTCAAACTATCACTGGAGTGCCAGAAAGACAAATTACTTCAGACATTTCCACATTATGCTACAAAAATTGTTTGTTAAATTAGATGCATGAAAGTTGAAAATGGATTTTCTCATTGAAATAAAATTTTTAAAAGGGCACTTAGTTCCCTCAGACTGGCCTTCAGAAGTCAATTTATCTTAGAATGTTGCTGAACTATTAGATTTTTGAAAAGTATTAGCTAATGCCACTATATTTATCAGTGAAATAGTATAGTAGCTACTACAGTATCATCCAATCTCATAATATCAGTGAGTATTGAAAGTTTCATTGCAAATAGGACAAGATAGAATATAAATAATACCTAGAATCATTTTTATTTCTGGGAGGTAGTTGTGAGTGTTATCCTGTTTCAGAACGTTGCGTGTCTATTTCTCTCTCACTGACAACTTGGCTATGTATTAGAAGTTTGGCTAATTGCACCCTCTCAGATCCTACAGATACTGTCTTATTGTTTTTTATGATTTACCATTGGCATACTGGAAAGACAAAGCCAGTTGCTCTTTGATGTACTAGAGGCAAAATGTTATTGTTGTGGTTGCTTCATGAGGCAGGATAAAGCAAGATGGAGGTTAAGATGCCTGTAGGAAAATGTTTCAGAATATACCTATCTTTTGGTGTTGCAATTTTCAAATCTGCAAACTACAGTCTTTCTTCGGCTAAGAAATGCATTAATTGCATGATGTCTATAACTATTTTATGTGTATTTTATGGGAAGAATTTAAGCAGAGAAGCAGCCTGGTTATAATTTTGAGCATTTCTATGGTAGTGCAGAGAATCAGTTTTGAGCAGGAGAAAGATGGATATAGAAAATACATTAGGGAGTCTAGTGCAAAACACACAATACAGAGGACATGACAACAAAGGGATGGAGAAGAGGATGTAGATGAAAGAAATATCAAAGACATGAAATCTGAAATACAAAGTGATGTATTGGATCTGAAAGAACAGAAAAAATCTAGAATGAATGCTCACGCAATGCCTGAGTGAGAGGGTCACTGGTACCACCACGAGTTATGATTAGGCATTTGGGGAAGCAGTAAATCGAGGTGTCTGTGTGTTCCAGCTATCTAGTTTTGTGTAACAAGTCCTCCCAGAGCTCAAGGTTTTCAGATGACAGTCCCATGTACCTCACCAATCTGCAGTTAGGCAGTGCTCAGGGGAATACTCAGCTCTGCTCTTGGTCGGCACTGGGGCAGCTTGGCCGGAAGCTGGAGTCTCCACTTCCAGGATGGCTGCTTAGCACAGTTTGACGGGGGAGCTGGTGCCGGCTGCCGCTGGGCCCTCTGCTGGACCTGTCAGCCCAACACCCATATGCATGTGGGCTCTCTACATGGCTGCCTGACTTTTCACAGCAGAGTATCTATAATCCACAAGCAGATGCTCTGAAACATAAGCATTGGAAGCTGCCAACTTCCTTAGGGTTGAACTTGACCTCACATTGCTTCCACTGTATTCTACTGATACATCAAACATTCATAAAGCTCAGACTCAAAAAGAGGATCACAGACCTCACCTCTCATGATATTGGACAAGATAAGGCCCACTATGGACCAGGTAAATCCAATTAATAACCTAATTTCCAGCCAGGAGTGGTGGTACAAACCTATAGCCTCCTAGCACTTAGGAGGCTGAGGCAGGAGGATCACAGTTTGAGTCCAGCCTGGGCTACATAGTGGGTTCAAGGCTAGCTTGGACTACAGAGCAAGACATTGCCTCAAAAAAAAAAAAAAGTGAAATAAAAACTTTTTTAAAATTTAATTTTCAAATCTCAACTTTAGAAATCAAGTCAAAAAAGATAAACCAACTTGAGAAATGTAGACAGTGGCACATTTACTGTAATTTTAATAAATCTTAAATGTTGGACCCTTTACTGTCAAGGTGAAGCCCTGAACATAATTTTGTGTTCTTTTCCTTAAAGAGAGACCCCACTATTACATAAACTTCAAACGCCACAGAACCTGATCTACCTCTGGGTGAAATTTAAATCGTAAGAGCAGATGAGATTATCTGAGGAACCTGTGCAGAATAAAAAACACAGCAGAGTGGAATAAAATCAAAAACCTGCAAATGGCAATATTCACACCTTTGGATAGAAAGAGTAAGGAGATCACAAATGAGATTTTTAGAATATAATCAAAGAGGTAAGACAAGCAGTAGAAAGTTTCAGAAAGTATGTGCAGAAGTAAGCTGGTAAACATTATCCAACTAAAGCAAAAAGATTTTTTTTTTATTATTTTCACATGCTGAAAACTAAAACTAGATACATGTCTCTCACCATATACTAAACTAAGATCAAAGTGGATTAAAGACCTAAACATAAAAACAGAAACAATAAATCTCCTAGAGAATAAAATAGGAAGAACTCTCGAAGACATAGGGGTTGGAAAAAAATTTATGAATAAAACTCAGGCTGCACGGTAAACAATTCAAAGAACTGATGCTTGGGACCACATCCTATTAAGAGGCTTTTGCACGGCAAAAGAAATTACTAATAGAGTAGGGCGAAAAATCACAAACTGGGAGAAAATTTTTGCCAGCTCTCCCTCAGACAAAGGTCTAACATCCAGAATATATAAAGAACTCAAAAAGATCAAACCCCCCAAATTTAAAGACCCTATCCAAAAATGGGCATCTGAAAGCAAAAAGATTTTTTAAAAAAAGCTAAAAATAATCTTTCTGAGTTGGCTTCTTGGAGATCTATTAACAACCTTGTCAAAGCAGGTTCGGAAGAAGCAGAAGCGACCCTTCAGTGTGTTGATAGTAAACGTTAATTGAAAAAAATGGAGATAGCAAGAAATTTGGCTGAAAAACATTAGAAATGAATACAGAAGAGAAGTTGGAAGCTAAAAAAATACAACTTTCTGAGACTATTTTCAGTAAAAATACAAAGCCTGAATAGTGCTATAGCTATTTAAAAAACTAAAACAATATTTTAAAACATTCCCACAATGAAAACACCAGACTCAGATGGCTTTACACGAAAATACTTCCAATCTCTCAAGAGAAAGTAATCATCTGTCTTAGACAATTTCTTCCAAAAAAGAAAAGAAAAAAAAAAAAGGAGGAAATAGGTCCTTTAAGTCATTTTACACAACTGGCATAGACCTGACACTAAAGCAATGCAGATATTAGAAGGATAACTTTTCCTTTTTTACTCATGAGGAAAGAAGCAAAAAAATCTTAAACAAAATGCTAGCAAGGTCAAAAGAAATTCTTTTAGTCTAAGTACAGATAAAACATAATGAAATTGCTTTTATCCTGGGAATGCAGAGATGGTTTAATATTAGAAAAGTCTATAATATAATTCAACGCATTAACAGAGTTTTTAAAAGAAAATCACACAACCATTTTAACACATGCAGAGACAAGAGCTGATAAAATGGAACGTAGTACCCATTCTTAGTAAAAGAAGAATAGAAGGGAGTCTCCCTGGCATAGGGCCATCAGAAAACACTGGGCCCTCTTCTTTAAAGCCAGGAAAGGGACATTATCCTTATATGCTATCACATTGCATTGAAGGCTCCTTTAACACCAAATGCCTAAATTACTTCCTCGATTTCTCACTAATTTTGTCTTCAGGCTGCTTTGCGAACTCAGCTTCGTCCTGATGCCCACTGAGCACCTGATTCCTAGCGATCGTCTCAGTCTGAGTTGCACAATGAAAAGATGAGGTCTTTAAATTTACAGACGCCTGCACTTCAGCCCTAGACACTCCTGTTTAATGGGTCAGGAGCACGCCATGGGCATCTGGGCTTCCAACATCTCCCCAGGCGACTACTGTACAGCTCAAGTTAAGGGTCCCTATATTAGATTAAGAACCCAAGAGGAAAAGGACACAGGAGAGAGAAGAGGAGAACAGTGATTCTCAGACTTGGCTGCACATTAAAATTCCCTAAGGAGGCTTCAAAATCCCAATATCCAGATCTCGTTCTACACCATTTTTTAAATCAGATTCTAGGGAGGTGGGATCTAGGCACAAAATTTCGCCCAAAGTTTTTGGGGTTTTTTTGTTAGTTTTTGTTTGTTTTGTTTTGTTTTGTTTGTGGTACTGGGAATTGAACTCAGGGTCTGCTCACTGAGCTGCACCCCCAGCTGTATTTTATTTCTGTTTTGAGACAGGAGCTCACTAAGTTGCCTGGGCTGGGCTTGAACTTGCATTCCTCCTGCCTTACCCTCACAGAGTACTGAAATGACAGGCACAGGCCACTACACAAAAGTTTTCTTATTTACAGCCAAAGTTAAGACACACTGCTCTCTATTTTCTCCCTGGAGAAAGTCATCTCTAGCAGATCTCTTAGAAGATGTCAGCAGCAACCTTGGATTCAATTACTACACAACTGCCAATGGCTTCAAATTGTGTACGTCCTGCCTACAGAACAGTCTAAGTGCAAACACTCTAAATCCAGCTGTGAGCTCTGTGTCTTCTCCTGGAAGACCCAGGCTTTCCAAAGGCCAGGAGCTCCTCCTCTATCATTCCTGCACCCGCTCCCTTGCTTCTGCCTTCTAGATGGCAGCTCCACAGGGGAGCTTGTGACCATCTGTGTGTCCTACGTGAAGATGGAAGCAATTCCTCAAACCTCTTTCAGCTAGAAATGGGATCGTGTCTGTTTTATTGGCATATTCTAGAAGGAGAAATTAAGGGTCGTCACTAATAAGAGGAGAGGTACAGGAGCAAGCAGCCAGTGTGTTGTTGATTTAAAAAGATTTACGGACAGAATGGCACAGGAAGGGGAGGAGGTCAGCGTATAATAGAAGATACACTAGAAACAGACTGGCAGGTCCGCCTTCAGAGGCACAAAACTGGTGGAAAAAACGGAGTCTGTCCCCAGTCCCAACACCCTGTGAACCGCAATGCCCAGAAGCAGCTCCCCACGTGTTCTCTTCCTCCTTTTCCGTCAGTATTAAAGGGGCCCGAAGGGACTCCCCAAGCCCTCACTACCACAACAGTGAGAAGAGAAATCTTCCCACACCCGGTAACCCACAGAGTAAGAAGGGACTTTCCTGCCGAAGTGATAAGATGGGAATCCCCCGCCACAGAGGCGTCCAGAAAGTAAGGCACGACCTTCCATACATAGAGTACACACTTCCCAGCCAAGGAAACTGATCTGCCCTAAGATCAGCTTTCTGACCTTTCATAAATTGTCTCATTGAATCTCCAAGGGCTGATTTAAAACAGGGTGTGTATTTAAGTAAAAAAAAAAAAAATTACAGTAAAAGATATATTACTATTAATTCCCCTTAAAATCCTTCCTCTCGCTTCAAACGTATTTATCCCATCATTCTTGCCACTTTCTGAAGCAGTTCCAGAGATCCTCTTTCATAAGAGTCTTTATGAGATGTGGTCAAAATACTGTGAACGCTGCTGCCAAGTCCAGCAAAAACGTAGGCTCATGAAAACACTGTTATTTGTCCTCATCCACCTTATTCACTGGACCTGGCACCACGGAACTTCCGGCTCTTCCCCAAAGTCAAAATGACTATGAAAGGTAAATATTTTGGATGGATTCAGGACACTGAGGCAGCCACGCCAGAGCAACTAAAGACACTCATGAAGGAGGACTTCCAGAACTGCTTCAGAAAGGGGCAAGAACGATGGGATGAGTGTGCCCGAAGCAAGGAGGGGTATCTACAGGGACTAACGGCAATGTGTCTTATTGTAATGCAATTTTTTCGCTTTAAGCATTTGTATTTTTCAGTCACTCCTCTTACTTTAGAGATAAGGAAGAGGAACTTGCCTGCGGTCATACAACCAGAAAACAGTAGAACCCAGTTGTCAGCCAATGTATGTCAGAATAATTCCAAAATTATGGGTTTTTTCCCATTGTAAAATACACTAGCCTATCCTTGTTGTCAACTTGCCTAGTTGGTTTTTTCTTCTTTTCTTGTAGCTAAGAGTCAAAGAAGGTAATTAAAAAGAGGAAACTCAGTTTGTAAAGGATGAAAATTGGTTCTCAAAATGTTTCCAAAATTGCCCTTTCCATCTTGAGGGGGAAGACGACTCATCTTTGATCTTATGTCAAAGCAACACAGAATAATACCATGAACTTTTTCCATCTACCACTCCTAATATCAAGGACCTTGGGATTCACCTTTTTAAAATAATCTATTACCGAACAAACTCCAGGTCAGCAGGGGAAATCCCAGCACCCACGGCCCTGAAGAACACACTTTACCGGAGCTACGTTCCCCAGTATACTTGGGTTGCTGAAACCCAGACTTTCACCTGGCAAAAGGTGAAGGTGTGTAGGAGGTCCAAACACTTTGGGCCACTGCCAGGTGAAGCAGCCTTCTCAGGCGTACTCATCTGAGGCTAAAGTGCAAATAGGGCGTCGCTTGAAAATCAGCAGAAAGGCTCTGCACGCCCCAGCAGGGCAGTGCCAGCTCTACAGTTGCTTCAGTTGGCATCACTCCTGACTCACTGCTATGGCAATTTATCTTCTTGCTTATATTCATTAGATTAAAATGATTTAATTAAGCAGTGAAATGTGGGCTTGTTTGGTGTGCTACTTCACATCACTCATGTATTTCTTGGTTGTGTCCATGTATTTAAAACCTCAGGGGAAAGGAGAATATTTTTATTCCCACAGCACCCTTTCAGAACAAATTAGATATTGTTTTCTCTTGCTGCCTACCTCATGATCTCACTGCCTTTTCACTGCATAATGGGAAAGGAGCCATTTCAGTAATTGCCACATTGTGAAGAGCTACAGGGAGTGTTATAGTTACTGTGTCATAGTACTTAATTTTAGTTAATAAGAATAACAATAGGAATGGAGCAGAGTCCTCAAATGTATTGTTTTTCAAGGTTGGCTCAGTCACTGGCAATCTGTGTCCCATTATAAAAAATGGCCAAATACTGTAAGCAGAGACGTAGTCTCACACTTCTTTTCTCATTTACACACATTCTGAAGAAGGGGGACCATGAGCATAAAACTGAAGGGGAAACGCATGGAATGCACCTGTGTCCTGCATACAACCAGTGCTCAGAAAAACACTTGTTGATTTTATCTTTAATATGATTTATACTCCAAGTCTTTCAAATTCCCTGAACATTAAAGGCTGATGAATCTTAACAAAAGTAAGTTCTCTGGTCACTCAGTAGTTCTCTGCACCTCCAGGTAACCCTTCTTTTCATTCAATCTTTTCATAACTTTCTCGGGCCTAACTCTACAGCTACAGTCCTGTCTTTCTAATTAACATCTTATAGGTCATCATTTAGCAGCTCCTGAAATCCTTCATCCTCCTCAGAAATGCCTTCTAATCTGCCTCCCTGTACACATACTGTGACCCAATGCCTGTGATCCCTCCTCCCATAGCACACCACAAAATAAAGTTACTTCTTCACCTATGCGTAGGAAAGACGGTATTTTCTACATTTGCGTCCTGTTGTTCAATTGTTTTCCCCCATTACTACACAGCAGGAAATACAGTAAGGAAGAGAAATCCACCTGCTGTGTTAGAGACAATCTCCAAGCCCGTTTAGCTCCCTGTCACAGCATTACTCGGTGTGGCATTTAAGAGAGTCTAGGGAGAAAACACCAGACTGGAAACTTGCTGTTTCACTGATTGCCAGCAAGAACAGCACGTCCTGCCCACCTGCCGGTCCTCATTGGTGCTGCAGGCCCTGAGTACACTCATCTATGCCATAAGTACATATCAAAGAATGACTAAAGAAAAGCTTTCTTTAAACTGTAATTTACACATCATATCCATCATATTATGAGTACCATTAGAGGCCTCCTGGCCCATGGTTCCAAGATTCTGGAGCTTTTACTAGGCTGTTGCAGTTGTTTTCTTCTATGTGTCTATAAAATCATCTCAATCCTTTCACAAATGAGTCAGCTTCTTTATTGTCTTAATGAATTTCACAGTTCACTGAAACCCAGCTCCATGTCAAATGGCAACTATAAGAACAAAGCGCAGCTGCGTCCTTCTATATATTTTTGATAGTTGCGGAAGACTTAGCTGGGGCCACTCTCTGCTTCACTGTCAGCTTTCTGTTCCTCTTGCAGCATGGAAGAATCAGACAGGGGAACAGCCACTGCTTTGGACATAGTGCCCGCTTCTAGACTTTGTTTTATAATCCTGTGGCCAGCTCACATCTGGTAATAGACTATGCTCCAACACTGTGAACACAATGCCAGGCCAAGCCAAGAGACTCATCCCTAATTCAACTGGATGATATTTTAATGGGGAAAAAACTATGATTTTCTGGATAAGAAATGCATCAGAAGAATGTGTGTGTAGGGTTTTGTTCTTGTTGGTTTTTTGTTGTTTCATTTTAGTTTTAGTATGCTTTTGTTTTGTTTGTTTGTTTGTTTTTGAGACAGGCTCTCACTATGTAGTCCAGCCTGGCCCAAACTCCCTATAGCGGTCAGGCTAGACTTGAACTTGAGATCTTCCTGCCTCAGCCTCCTGAGTGCTGGGATTACTGGCATATACCACCATACCTACCTTGAATCATGATTCTTTTTTACTCAAAATTTATTAGAGTTAAATGCAAAAAAGATAGGATTTAAGATTTTAAAATGTACATACCTTACAAGCCAAATTAATGAAAAACCCAATCAACATAGTTGCTACCCAAGTCCTTGTATTAGCTTGCTACAACTCAGTATTGCAGATTACATATCTAAAGACTAGCTAGAAGAAACTAGGAAAAAACCCGATAGAGGAAATCAGGAAAAAATTTAATTGAGTCTAGTGGACTTCAGATCACTCCAAATGGAAGCTATTTATCAAGAAACTATGAAAAGAGATCCTGGCAGACCACTGTAATCCTAGATGAGGATTTACTCTTGCCCAAATTCGTATCTTAGGCCTTAGACACCTTCAATAACTCAGAGGGCAACTCCCAAAATCAAAGGAAAGAAAGCAGGGACTGAGACTTCGCCGTCTCCCCCAAAGTCATGTGTAAAGATTCATCTCCAGGAAATCAGCATTTTGGAAGCAAAGACTTTGGGAGGTAACCAAATCATCTGGGTGGGGCCCTCAGGAATGGGATTTGTGCCTCTACAAGCACAGACATCTGAGAAATGAGCTCCACCCATTCAGAGAGGAGACGATGAAAAGGCTTCTGTCTGTATCACCAAGAACCCAACTATTCTGGCATCTGGATCGCAGATTTCTAGCCACTGAACTGTGAGAAATAAATGTCTCTTGTTTAGCCACTACTCTGTGGTAATTTATTATAGCAACGTGAACCAACTGACATGGACGGCAACCCCAAAATCTACACACTTCTCCTGTAGTGGATAATCATAGTTTAATTTCTAGAAATTTCTGGATTTAAATTCACAAATGTTTAATAAAATGAAACCTTTAATATCGCTAATTTTGTATTAAGGGACATGTGCATTTTTTGCAGTTTAAATATTCATAGGAGAATTTGGACTCTTTGTGTGACAGTTCAGCTTTGTAATTCAAATTTAAAATACATAATTGAGTTATTGCTTTAGAGTTGTGATTTTTAAAACATAATATTGGAAGATTTAAACATTAGTGTTTCCATGCCTGTGAATTTGATTTGTTGTACTTAGGAATGGTTTTGTTAGCTAAAAGAATTATGGCCTACAAATGGAAAATCAAGCATATTTAAATCATAAATGAATTTTAAAATGTTCCATGCTATTTAGTCAAGTTTATGAAGAGGGCCAAGTAGTAGATAATTATTAAAATTTCTTAGATTTATAAAGAGAAAAGTAAGAACTCAAAGCTTTTTAAAGAACTACATTTTTGGATTTGTAACATTAATTTATTCTTAAGTTTTTTTTAATCTCTGAATAATCTTTTTGGCACACAAAAACTTCCTTAAAGGACAATTATTAGGCTATGTCCAAAACATCCTTCAGAGCTTAGGGAGTGAATGAAGAGAAAAAATTGTGCTTAAAAAGAAAAGGCAGGGGAAAAATATCTATTTCATATGACCCATTACACCTGCTCCCTTCTATCTCCCTGCACATGCAGGAGAAATGCTACAAGATGATGTGAAGGAAGCAAACTCTCAGGATTAATCAACAGTTATTTATTACCGAATGCCTACTCTGCTTCACATTATGAGAAAATACCAAACCATGTGAAGTTTATAATCTAGTGAAGCAGGAAAAAGGCACAAATCTGAAACAATTAGAGAACAAAACGATTCAGTTCAATAAATATTTATTGAGAGCTAACCTTGCAAGAGATACAGTGATTGGCTCCAGGGACAGGGAGGGTGTGGGCTCAAAAACAAACAATACGCTTTATAATTAAGTGCTAAATTGTGTGTTGCGGAAGCCAAGTGGGATGAATTCAAAGAGAGATACCAAAGCGTATTGAAACAGCTGAGATTTATGGATGAGGCAGGAATTGATCTGGGCTTTGAAGGATGCGAAGGACTTTAATACACGAAGGGAGGCAAGGATGGTGGGGGCAGGGTTCCCATGAACTCTGCGTGCAAAGGGAACAAGAAAGGACCAGCAGAGCAGAGATGTTCCTCAGGGAGTAACAGTGGAATCTGATTATGGCAGCATGTCTAAATTACACAGATTAAAACTCACTTTCGTTATTAGTCTAAGTTACTAAAGACTGGGACTGAAATCAATAATAATACCAACACTGGGAGAAAGTAGCATAAAATAAGATTAATCTTTATCCATCATTGCAAGAAACCAAAAAATATTATTTAAATTTGGTTAATCTTTGTTTAAAAGTATAAGTATACAGCTTTAGACCTTTTAAGGAAAATATCAGAGGAGAGCCAAAGCTAAAGTGGCTTCGTCCTGGGGATGGAATTAGGATGTGGAGGATGGGGGACAGAGAACAGTAATTTTTATTACAAGCTCTTCTCTAATTGGGGTGATACCACTTTGATCTAAATATGAAAATTCAAGACAAATATAAACCCGATTATTAGGCCATGGAACAACACAATGCAATCGAAAAGTACAACACAATGCAATCGAAAAGTACTCTGTAAATGGAAATACCACTGCTAAAAAACAGAGCGTTATAAACAGATTGATGTCTTTGGTTTCCGAAGTCTGTTGATAGACTAGAGCAATATAAAAGTAATAAAAATAAAGTGAGCTACCTCATGACAAACTTTGAGCATAAAGTTAGGACTGTAGTCCACTGTAATCTGGTGAGTATTCGTGGGACAAATGGGAAATGGACTAAGCTTAGAGGCCTTTTCCTTGAATTGACCTCTACCAGCCCCATACTGTAGTCCTCCCTTACCTGAGGTTTTGTTTTTCACATTTTCACTTACCTGTGGTTTCAGTTACCCCATCGCCTGTAGTTTGAAAACATTAAATGGAAAATTCCAGAAATAAATAATTTATAAGTTTTAAATTGAGCACCATTCTGAAGAATGTGATGAAATTTCTCACCATCCTACTTCAACCCATCTGGGACGAGAATCACTCCTTGGTCCAATGTATTTCAGATGTGTCCCCTATCTGCCCTGTCCGTCACTTAGTCCTTATCAGATCGACTAGTATAGCACCACAGTGTTGTGCTCAAGAAACTCTTATTTAACTTAATAACAGTACCAATGCAATGAATAGTAACTCAGGGGAGGACCAGGACATCAAGCATGGAAGGAGAGACGAACTCCAAGGGATACAACAGTGCTGCGGGGCGCACAGGAAAACACACAGTACACACTGGGAGTGAGTCCTAGTCAGATTCAGGCATCTACTGGGAGTCTCAGAGCATCTCCCCTATAGTAAGGGGAGAAGTACTGGGTCTAATTTTTTTATTTATATACTTTCTAGTCTTTTGTTCTCAAGAGGTTGCCCCCGCCATACAAGTTTCAAGCCCTGGATGACCTTAGTTTGAACTAAGATCTTCCTGATTTCTTACCGTTCTTTAATGCTTTTCTTATTGTACATTTCCTAGAATGAATTCAGTCTATACTTTTAATGTCACTTTTAATCGAGGCACACAAGTAGTAAATTTTGGTAATAAATAATTTTTATTCAAAATAAAAATCCCTACTTGATTCAATAAGCAATAGCAGGGGATTTAAATTTTTAAGTAAGGAAATGACCAAAAGAGAGTAATGATTTACAAAAGATTCCTTTGACATAGCTGAAGTGAAGCTGAGAGACTAGAAGCAGAGGGCCAGCTGGGAGCTGTTGTGCTACTTGGTGGATAAGCCATGAAAGCCTGCAGCAGGTGGTAACAGAGGAAATGGAGAAAATGGACCTAGATACAAGAGATATTTTAAAATAGAAATGACCAGGCCTGATTACCAGCTGAAGAACCACCCACGAACAGTGACGGTCATTTACATACTTCCAAATACATATTGGAATGGAGCCTCGTGTGTTACTCTGCATTGGACGGATTTCTTACCAGCTTCCACTGCAAATTTGATCAGTAAAACAGATTTGAATGAATGCATGCTGTCAGTCCTTCTGTAACTTTAGCCAAATATTTATGGATAGAATTCTACCAACAAGTTTTTAAACAAGTTAGCTTTCTTTTAATAACAAAATCGTGGATGTTCAAACCTTGGATATGTATTAATATTCTTGTGCATAGTCTTTGGAACGTGTGCTGAAGAGAGAGGCTAATAAATGGATTCAATTAAAGCACCCAGAGATCTTTTGGACTAAGGGAGTTCTCCACAGACACAGTTTATATCCTCGGCAGAGAGAATCTACGTCCCGTTGGAGGAGGCACATAATGGAATTATGCTGCAATGGTAAGGCCACTTGGCAAGCAACAACAAACACCAAGCTGAACGACATTGGGAAGGACAGCTAAATATTTCTTATTAATCTTGAGAGCTGGTATTTTTCAATACTGTCTCTATGGTATAGTTTCAGTTGTGTGTATGTAACACAGGGATTCTTAATAAATTGTAGATCTTTGTCTTTCTCTATAGAAATAAGAAATCTAGACTCATGTCTGCATGCAGCCAGCCCAGCACGGCTGACCTGGAAAGTGAAGCCAGTTAATGATGCACTTGGGTTGTTTTCTGATTGATTGATTTGACTGGAATAGATCAGTTGCCAGGCTTGAAATGTGGTAGGAACTGCTTTCTTCGTCCTCCATTCCCTAGTGTGGGCTGTTGGAGAGGAAGACTGGTTTTTTTTTTTTTCCCCTCTTGAAAAGGGAGCCCTAATGTTCTACTCTTTGTTTTAAAAATTAACTGTCTTAAGCACAAGGGCCTGAGTTCGATCCCCGGCACCACCAAAAAAAAAAAAAAAAAATTAACTGTTTTGATCATGTAATTAAACCCTAAAATTTCATTTGCTGATTGTGCCTACTGGGTACAGAAAGCAAGTTTAAAAGTGAAAATACAGAGCACTCTCCTGCAACACCTCTGAACCAAGCGAGTAAACTGGACAGATGCTGGCCCTGGGAGTGCAACGGTGGAGACATTGGTTTGCACGTCTGATTATTTTACCGGCATGTAAAAAGAAGAGGGAGGGACCTTAGATGCATCGTAAGTTTTACTGCCTCCTAAAAAGCATTTCTGACACTCTCTCCTACCTCCAAGCTATCATTTGTCCTCACATTCTTCATATCTACAAGTTCTCCCTCCCTACTGGCTCCTTGCTTTGCTGGAGTAGTAGCTTTTGTTAAAGAGAAAAGAAAAGAAAGAAAAGAAGAGGATCTACAGAAGGGAAGTAAAAATGATCAAGATGTGAAGTGTATGACAAAATTTCCCCAAACAAATGTCATCATTATCACCAACATCTACTACTAATAAAACATACTTATATATACTTAAATTATACAGACATATGCATTCCTCTTTAACAGTATAAACCCCATCAGAAAGTTGCTTCCAGTCCTTGCTTCCTCAGTCTCCCCACCCACTTCCTCCTCACCACTGTGGTGTCAGGCTGCTACTTCTCCCCAGCAACCGCTCTTGCCAAGATCAATACTTGGACTGAATCCAAGGTCTTTATTTCTGTGATCGCTTAGCCGTTTTTATACTGTTGAACTCTCTCATTCCCCTAACTGCTCTGCACAAACAGAAAAGCAATCCAAAGAAAAGCAAGCAAACAAATAAAAGTTCCTGGATTTTGCCCCTCTTCTCTAGTGATTTCTTCTCAGTCTCTTTTGCTGGGTGATGCTTTTCATGAATAACTTACTACAGTCCCTGGATTTTGTTTCCCAGCTCTCCTTTCTTCATCTAGATTCTCTCCATGCTCTTAGCCCTCTGACAGAGTGAATCACCATCTATATGGGATGGTCGGGCTTCAGAATCACAGATCCAATGAGCAGCGACAGAACATTTGACTGCTCCAGAAGCCTCCCAGGCTTGAACATCCAAAACCAAATTCATCTCTCTGCCCCACACGTTCCTGTCCTGGGATCATCATCTTGTTGACAATGTCACAATCCACCTAGCTCTGCTGCAGAAGGGCCCTGCTGCTGGTGTAGGCAAAGTATTTCAATACCTGAAAAGTTGTGCTTTATTATTTTTCATTGTGCTGATCTAAGAAGTCCTGATTCATTCTTTTCATCTTTTGTTCTTCCAAAGTCAGTCATTTTTGAAAAATCAAATGTCTCACGAGCTATTTTGACAAATACATAACAAGCCTACATGGTTTAGAAAACATTAAAGTAGAGCTGGGCACTGTGGCACATACTACAGAGGATGAGTGAAAAGGATTCCAAGTTAGAGGCCAGTCTGAGCTACAAAGCAACTTCCAGGCCAGCCTGAAACATAGGGTGAGCCTCTGTCTCAAAAAATAAAAAAAAAAAAATAAAAAATAAATAGTTTGGTATTATTCAGTCTTCAACTGTTTGCTAAAGTAGAACTAGCAAATCCTTATCAACATCTTCTAGAAGCCAGAACGATTAACTAGTTCCTATTTGAGACAGTGACATTACCCTAGAAAAATTATTTGCATGTAATTACATATACACTATTTTATAGAGTAGATCTATGATCACTTCTTCATGTTCCTTACATACTAAGAAATCAAAAGACCATTAAGTATTGCAATGGTCCATCGGGTAAACATAGGGCAAACTTCAGCTTCCCTGCTTTCTGAGATTCTCTTCACCTACAAAATAAGGTAATGATACTGTCTCTGGCTGCTACAGCGAAAAACCTTAGGGGCTAGGAACGAAGCTCAGCAGTAGAGGACTTGCCTAACATGCATGAAACTCTGAGTTTGATCCCCAGTGTGGCAAAAATAAATAACTTTCTAAAAACCTTAAACTGGGTAATTTATAAATAATGGAAATTTATTGTTCATAGTTCTGGAGCCGGGGAATTCCTCGATCAAGATGTCTGATGACAGCCCATTCCTCATATATGGTAACTTCTAGGTGTCCTCACATTACAGAAAGCATTAAAGGGCACTCTCAGCCCTCTCTCACAGGACACTGATCCCATGCAGAAGGGCAGGGCCAGGAATGTGGCTCAGTGGTAGACCACTTGCCTATGTGCATGGTCCGGAGCGCTGCCAAACAAAAAAGGTGGGACCTTGTGATTTAATCACCTCCTGAAGGTCCCACCTTTAATATTGTTGCACAGGACATTCCACTTCAACAAACAAATTCTGGGGAACACAAACACTCTGATCACAGCAGATATCTACTTTACATAGATATTGTGAAGATTTCATGAAATAAGGTATAAGAAATACTTGGCACATGCTGGGTACTCAAATTCTGAACAACAAAAAAAAAAATGTTATTTTCAACACTCTCCCCACCACAGTCTTTCCTTCCCTTAATTCTGAGGCAGTGTAAGCCTCTGGCAAAGAGTGAAGTCTACCCAGAAAATCTCCAGTTCTAGATCAGAACCCTTCCCACAGACCTGTTGGAGGGTAAAATTGCTTTAAAAGCATTTCAAATGCCTTAGACTGAATTTTTCAGCTGTTTTGCACAATGGACCCAAATCCAGAATGGAGCTCTCTCCCGAATGGTGTCTGCAGAACGGAGCTGACTTCCCAAGGCTCTCTCTCAGTATTCCCCTGGGTGGGAACAGATTCAGTGGCCAGGAGCAGCGATGACTAGCTTACCCTCCAGAGCTGCTTTAGGTCTTAATGAAATTCTCACAATGCCTCAAAACTAAAAGGAAGAGAAAGGAAGTGGAGAACAAAGGGCATTCTTTGGGTACCTCCTCTAGAAACACTTTGAGCTATGTTCTTTAAAACAACAAGGAGCCCGGGAGACGGTTGCTACAATCCAGGACGGGGTGGGGCACATCTGACCATCCCCACGACGGAACAGGAATAGTTCTCTACAGTTGAGATGTAAGGGGAGAACGGAGGGGAACACAACTGTGCTCGAATGATTGTCACCAGAATCCCAGTGAAAAAAGGAAGAACCAAGCGGTGAGATTCAGGCGCCATGAAAAGCCCATGCTGCAAGCGCGAGTCTAGCTACCATCAGCAGCTAGAAGGCTCCCAGCAAGCATCCCCTTCTCGGTTCCTTTTGGGGGAGTCTGAGAAGTAGTACGCTTAGAACGGACCTCAGAGAATCCCTGGGCTTCCAGGTCAAACACAGGGACTACGCTATTAGTATAGGGACTGGCTAAGTTGACCTCCGAGTAATCTCCCTTTTACTGCAAGAAGCCAGGCTGGACTTTTTTCCTAGGGCAGCTGTCTTCAAAGCGGGGTACACATGTACCCCTGTGAGACCCCAGAAGACTTTCTAAGGGGTACACAGAAATGGATGGTCTTCAGGGAGTCAGTTTCTTCCAATGAATACTACCTGTCTGGGAAAGAGCTTGATGTCAAAATAGCCCTTTTATCTTGTCTTCCATTATACTGAAGAAATGCTCGCTTCATACTCATGCCAAAGCTTACTGCAGTGCAGCCCCGAGCACCTGCAGGGACCAGCACAGGACAAATGAAGTTTTAGGCTAGGTGTTGAGGAAGCAAAGAACTTTGAAGGCTTGAAGTAAGTTCCTTTGCTAATCAGATGAGTTCTTATTCTCTGCTTTCCACAAGACTGAATGAAGTATATGCTCTGATCACAAGTGCTTTTCAGTGAATGACTCAGTTCAAATTATCTGGGGAAAATGTCACTTACTTGCAAGTGGGCATAGTGGTGCATGCTTTGATCCCAGTCCTGGGGAGGCTGAGGCAGGAGGACCATGAATTCAAAGCCAACCTGGGCTACACAGTGAAATCCTGTCTTAATAATTAACAAGTTAGCTAATTAATTAAAAGCTATTGCCATCACCTATTTATGAGATGATCTTTCTTGTATGTGTGTGCATGTGGGTACACATGAATATGCAATGTGACAAAATATTAGAAACAGAATGGATGTCAAAATTGCCTCAGTTAACACAGACATTCATAGATAGATCATCTAACTGGAAGAAAGGCCACATTTACCTCATTAAGATATACATTGTCAATAAAAATTAACACAGCCATATAATCATATGTAATTTTTAAATTAAAATTTGTATTTATTTGGTTGATAAGCTATAAGCATAGCTACATAATATCAAGGAGGAAAAAATGATGTAAAACTTGCCAGTGTTAAAGAAGAGCTTGTTCATGAATTTTTTAAGTGAACAATGATGGGTGTCTGATTACTGTGGTATTTGGATCCCATTAGAAACATTTTAAAAAGTGATGTAACAGTTTTATTCCAGAATGTCAATTTTTGCAGTGCACTGGATGTTATATCCTTTGCTATAACTTTCATTTATGCCAAACTGCAGCTGCTATTTCTAAAAAGCTTGGGATCTACTGCTTTTCAAGATTCTTCATCTAGGGGGTACATGCACCAGAGGGTCTAAAAATGACAACTACTAGAGAGTGGCAGTCCCCTAATCTTTTCATAAGGAAGCATCACCTCTTAAACTTTTTCTTTTTTAAAATCCGTAGTTTTATTTTTTATATCTATTCACATAGACACACAAAATCAAGTAACCAAAAACTAGTAGGCATTCGGCAACACTTAGGTTATTGAGTTAATTTTGATATTCATCAAAAGAGCATCTTACCTGAATCTAAAGTTGTTAACTTATATAGATTTGAAGTGGATGGTCCACTTATCTGGACTGGTTTGGGGCATCCAGTGATCCCCACCTCTGCACTACACCTTAGCCTCTGGCTTCAGAACCAGGCTGCCCTGGACAGGCTCCTTGGACCTTTGCAGGGCTCGCTCTTCCCCTAAGGGCTGGGAAAATACTCAGGCCACTGAGCCCTTCTTCCTTAAGGGCTAGGAAAATACTCAGGCCACTGCAAGGGACATTCTGCAGAAGGTCCACAGATTCAAATGCGTGCTGCAGCCACAGTGGCCCACTATATGCCTGGCTTGAAAAGGGCAGCTGCTTTTTCAGCTCCACCCACTTTACGGATGGGGCTTGTGCTTCCTGAAACTTTTTATTTTTCAGGGAAAGCTGAAGTTTTTTTGTTTGTTTAATTTTTTGAGTTAAGACTCTGGGTTTTTAATTCAATTAAAAAACAAAAAACAAAACAAATCAGGCCAACCTGCACAGAAAAGGGAGATAAATTCAGCTCTTGGTCTCCACTTTGTAATGTCTACACCAGTTCTACTCAGTTAGGTCCCAGGTTGAAGAACTGTATGTTACATTCCACAAGGGGCTGTGCATAGTAACTGGGAACAACATTTAGAAACAGCCATGACAGCTAGACAGAGTAGTTTTCTGAATCTAATAATAATAAAAAATTGGCTAATATTTTGTATATCTTTTTTATCTACTTCTCTAATTTTTTAAACAAAAGTATCAGTGGGCAATGGGTTAAAATTCTTGCCCACAGACTGTTCAAAATTAATTGTCACAGACCTGGGCACGATGGTGCACATCTGTAGTCTCAATTATTTGGGAGGCTGAGGCAGGAGGATGGCTGGACTCCAAGAGTTCCAGGTCAGCCTGCACAACACAGTGAGACCCTTTCTTCGGGGGGAAAAAAAATTGTAGCATGCCATGGTCTTCGTCAAAGCAAAGGATGTATTTGAAGATGCTGCCTTTCAAGACCAAGATTAAGGCTTGATAATTAGATGCCAGGCTCTGGACTACTCACATGGATCACCTAAGAGACAAGTGTGTTAATTAAAATGCACTCAGTTCTAACAGCTGACAAGTATTGGGCAGTAAAGCCCCAGAAGGTGACTTCTTTTCCCCAGAGGGATGGAAGATATGCCACCCTTACAAGGCCCAGGTCAAGTGGCAGAGTGCTTTCAGGCTGGTTGTGTGTCTGCCTCTTCCCATACGGAGGCTCTCCGAGGCCAGCCTCCTGCATCCTCATGTCCTCAATATGGCCCCTTTCCACTCAATTCTTTTCTCTTCCTGCCCAGTACAGGGTCATTCTGAGTGCTGACCTTCAATACTCAGCAACCAACCTTTTAATCTTAGAGGTTCTCCCCAATGCAACCTGTTTAAGCAAAAACTGCAGGGTGGGAAGATGGTTGCCCTATGAGAGCTCAGCCCCTCACATCTAGGTGGCTGGCACCCTGTAAGTCCCGTAGTGGGCAGATGCCTACAGACGGCGCTTGAGCACGGGCCAGAGGAGAAAACAGAAGTGCACACAGGTGAACTGGCTCACAGACTCTCAGGTCTGCACACGCCTTTCCAGTGAGCTAGGGAAACCCCCTAAATAAACAGTCCAAGTCTGGGGTGAGCGCCTCCGCCCTTCCCCCTTCCGCAGCTGTGCAGAGAAGGTCTGAGCTCCCCTAGCTGTGCGCACCACCCAGAGGGGAGCTTTCTCCAGGGGGTTGGGGCTGGGGTTGGGGCGGCCTGGGAAAGGATTTTAGAAGTGCAAGCCTGGCGAGACAGCTTCTCCTTCGGACCATCTGCTGGGAAGTAATCATAATCTGCAAATTCTCCGGAAATAATGGCGTGCACGGAGAGAAACTGTTACATTGTTGAGAAATATGTTTGTTTTGCCTCCTCCTGGGGAGCTGTGAGTACATTCGTATCGTCAATCAGAGATCACCAAGGCACAGAGGGGTTCAAGGAGGCCGCGAGGTACAGCTCTCTCCTGACTGTCCAGGTAGCCAGTTTGAGACTGGATGCCATTCTTGGCAATGCAAAATATTAAGATGATTTAAATGAGATCGGCCCTGTGTGTATAAAGAAAGGAATTGGCTATTTGGCCAAACAGGAAAGGTACCGTGCTGTTCGAGTTATGAAGTTTTCTATTTTTTTAACATGTAACAAAAGTACAGTGATCCATACAAATAGTTATTTAAGCTATTTCAAGTACTCTTCCAGCCACGGGGAGGGAAGGGAACATCTAAAATACATAAAATTATTTTTAAAAACTCACTCTAGGAAAAGGAAATACCAGAGTAGTAAGATAAAGGAGCTTTAATTAACAACAAATCCGTCCATTTCCCTCCTCCAACACGGAGCCGCTCTTCTGCGGCAATGTGCTTGGGGAACACTTCTGCGCAGAAATCTGGGGCGCGTCGTTGTGCGTGTGCTGCCCCGCGTGAGGCCCAAGGGAAACCGGCGTCGGAGCCGCCCCGCGCGGGCCGCCCGGAGGGACAGAAGAGCCGAGCGCCCGCGACGGCGATTACATAACAGGAACGGCGCGCGCCCCGTCTCCGAAGGACCAGCCCCGGCCTCTCGCCCTCGGAAGCCTTTCTTTTTGCTTTGTGAAGATGACTAAAAATGCTTCTTAAGGCCCCACTGGGTGTCTGTGGCAGAGACCGAGGTCACTTGAGGGTGATCTGCAAGTGCACCCCCAAGTCACAGGGAGGGCCGCACGGACAGCTAAGGTGCTTCCGCACTGTGCACTGGGGGCAGCAGCCCCGACCCGCGTCCGGGCGCCCCGCAGCTGCCCCCGGGCGGGGGGCCCTCCCCGGCCGCCCGCGCTCGGCTCCGAGGACGCCGCGCGCTCGGGAAGCGGCCGTGTGATAACACACAGCCCTGATGATGTCAGCGTGTTATTGACTTTCCAAGTCTGAATGACTGAGCAGCGCGGCGGGGGCGGGGCGCGAGCCAGCCGGCGGCGCGGGGACCGGCCGAGCGAAAATGGGCTCGCGGAGGGGGAGGGGCGCTCGCAGCCGCGCGGCGTCGGGGTCGCGGCCGGCCGCCCGGCGCGGGGGCGCTGCGGCTCGGCTCCCTCCGGTGTTTACGTTGGGTCGAAAACTGAAAACTCCTCCGGCAGCTAACGGATGCTGCCCCCCACCCCGCGTGGCACACCGGGCTGACCGGGCGGGGGTCAGAGGCCGGAGCGGGCGGAGGCCGGGGGCCTCCCGCGGTGGCTGCCTCCCCCAGCCCTGCCCCCCGGCGGGGTGCGATTCCCGCCCCCGAGGACCCTTTGGGAAATTGCGTCTCCGCGGTGGGGACGTTTTATGGGCCCCGATGGGCCTCGTTTGGGAAGCCAGTAGGCAGGTGCAGAGTCCTGGGCTCCCGTTCTCGGCCTGCAGATGGACCACCGGGCAATCTGTCATTTTGCAGGCTAGGTGTGAACCAGCCTGGGTTGCCCTTAAATGGAATTGCTTTGAAGGCCCGGATCGGAGGCCGGCTCCCCACGCTGGGGCGTGGCCTTCCCCGGGGCCCGGGGCCTCCTCCGGGCCTGCAGAGCACCCCACCGGCCGGGCTCCCAGCCTCCCTGCTCGGGCCTGTGAGTGCTGCCAGAAACGGAGGCCCAGCCAGGGGCTCTGCCCACCCCGCCGGGAAGGGCTGCACAACAGGGAGCCCGGCGGCCCCGGAAACGCCCTTCTCTACCCTGCCCTGAGCCTGTCAACTGTGTGAGCGTGGACTCTGTGCTTCAACTCTCTGTGGCCGCATCTGCGGAGTGAGAGGAGTAGCAGCCCTCTCAGTAATTGCTGTGAGGGTTAAGTGAAGTCCAGATTTCATGAAGGGCTCCTTTTTTCAAATATCCAAGTCTTTGCCTGCATTAGGAAAGTTCCACGAGTCAGGCCAGAGGCCCTGTAGTGGTTTCTGACTAGGCCCACGGTTTCCTAAACTCAGCCCTTCCCCCACCCCCTGCTCGGTGGAGCCCGCAGCCTCCCGGACCCACCCACACCCACCCCCACCGGATTACCGGAAGAGCCGTTTGTCTCTGAGGTGGGGGTGGAGGAGTGGGGACTGCGTCCCTGACCTAAACTGGGCCAGTCACAGCCCTTCAATCCCACTCCCCCCACCTTGCCACAGGGGATTGGTCCCGGGGTGAAGAGCAGACACATTTTAGTCCAATCAGCAGCTTTCTTGGGGAATTTTGAAACTAGAAGTGAAAAAGACAATTTCTCCCCAGGGAAAAAATTGCAAAATACTATAAAGTTGGGAACCTTTTGTGTGACCCTATTTCCCATCACGTGGAGGAGAGGCTACTATATATAAAGGCAGAGCTAGAGATGGGGACAGGGAGAGGTCTCAGGACAAACAGAACTGGACCCTGCAGAACTGACACGGGCCAAGAGGGGTCTAAGGACACAAGATTTGTTGGGGGCCACACAAGATTTCTTGTGGCAACCAGTGTTTTTTACAATGATTTCTTATTGTTTAACTTAGTTTATGTTTTTGTTACTTGCAACTGGAAAAAAATCCAGCATGACATTTATTAGCCTAAATCTTGTAATCCGCCCCCCACCAGGGCAGAGTTTTGTCTCCCCCTCCCCCTGTGGGTGTTGTAATGCTTCAGGAACAAGGTGCTAAAGAAATGTTCTTCACTTTGCACTGCGGTTGAAGTGAACCGGAAGTGCCCTAGTGGCTGTTGGAACAGACTTTGTTAATGTAATGGGGAAACATTATGTATTAGTGCAAACTCCTCAAAGCCCATTATATTCTGCCCTGTAGTAATCAGGGTTTATTTGAGTGAATAGAAAGAGAAAAGAGAAAGAAACTATCCCCTCTGAATCGCATTTAATAAAAATCTTGGAGAAAATGAGTGAATTGTCAAGCTTAATAATTCCCCCTGGGTTTGGCTGGAGGGAGGCTGAGGTAATGTACAGCATTCAACATTTATGGGACAGCAGATAAACATTGTATCTGAGAAGAAAATGCAGTACTGGCTTAACCTTTTTTTCCCCCTCATTTGTTTCCAAAAGGTTTTTTTCCAGCCCATGAGTCACTTCCAGTGAGATTCAAAGACAAAAGCTGGCTAATTGTGTGTCCATGAGTCAGGTTCCCACCCTGCCTTATCGAGAACACCCTTCTAGCTCCAAGAAGCCGGAGTGATTTCCAGCCTGTTCAGCACTCAAGAGGAACCTGTTACACACTGCTTCTGGGGAAGCGCTTGAGGTGCAGTGCGGGCCCTCCCATCTCCCACCGGCATCTAGCAGCTGACTTCAACAGCTAGCATCTCTGAGTATTTCCTTCCCACTGTTATTTTCATTCTGGAACTACTGATCCAATCCTAAGGCACCCTGCGGAACACAGGGAAGTAAAGGTGAATCCAAAAGGAGGCTCAAACCCTCCAGAAACTTACCAAATGATGAAGAAGGAAAAGAATTCGTGTCTCCTCCCTTGCCGGTTCTCAGCAGCATTTTATCTGGTCAACTGTTTCCAACTTCTTGAAGAACTTTGTCTTGGAGGTGTCTGTGACTTACTTTCCAGCCTGCTCTCTACTTCCCACCTCCCCCCAGCCCCCACACTGTGTCCTAAAGGCTCCCTCTTCTAGAGACAGTCTTTGTCTTCTGTTTTAGTATGTGCTGCTGAAGGGAGCAGTCTTTGCAAGCCAAAGATGTAATTCTTGATTATTCCTTTTCTCTCATTCTCTAAGCCTGGTTCATCAGCTTGAGGTAGGAGAGTAGAGCATGGCTAAAGCTACCTGAGAAAATAGGCATGACCTGTTAATTACAAAATCCCAAAGAGGTGCGACTTCGACTTCTCACAAGAATGGCCTAGACCCTACTTCAGCCTGAGGTGCGAGACCCCAACATGGCCTCTCAGGACCCGGATGTAGAAATTCTCACAGGTTTCCTCGAGATTGGCACCCTGAAATAAAGCAAGCCATGAGGAGCCAGTGCTATCCTATCTTTCCATAATAACCTGTACTACGTCTCTCAGAGGCAGTATTTTTATTTTCTTTTTCTACTTTTTCTTTGTTTTGCCTAAACTCTCACTCTGCAGAGCCAGTTTCTCCCAATCTCCATTTTGCCTTTTAAATAAACTTTGTCACCGCTTTTGGGTCATTTCCTTCAATTCTTTGAGACGAGAAGTACCTAGAATCTAACTCCAGAAGGACATAACCACCTGATAACAGGTTGGTTTACCTCCAAAAGACATCTACCCATGTACTTGTCATCGTCTATGCGACCATCACTCAGGAAAGCCCCCCTCATCCCTCTTGCTCTTGGGCAGAAACCGAACCACACTATTAGACACTGGCAGGCCTGCGGAATGAAGGTAGGTTCCAAAAAAGCATGCATTGCCAATAGATTACAGAAAGACTTTAATGTATGATACATTTATAATCACTTGTTAGTCCTCAAATCTAACGCGATCCCACAGAGCACAGTGGCATTTTAAGGTTACACATTGTGCACATTCCTTCAGCTATCTGTTCACCTGGCCCTCTATTTCCACAACAAGGCACACAGCCTTCCTGAGTGCCATGAGCTATACCCAGGATATCAGACAAGGGAGCACCCACTCATTAAAGACCCTCTTCTGGTGCACAGACCTGATTTACATTCTGACCTGATTAAGGCCCGCAGAGGGAACACTGACCACATAAAAGGAACAGGGAAGATACTTCTGAAATATCAACACCCCAAAGTAACCCCTAAGAGAAATGTCACTAAGCATCATAATCGCATTTGTTGCCTGAACTCCTGGAGTAATTTAAAAAGGTCCCCAAACTTCTACTCGGTGAAGATGCCTTGCTGACGCTGCTCACCTTCTCGCTCGCAGGTGTGACTGTCTACTTCACAATAAATTCTATCTATGCTCCGCACAGCCTACTGTCTTGACTGAATTTTCAAGAGCACAGAAGACAGAGGATCATGGAGGTGAGGGTCCGCTTCCTCACTGCATCAAGATCCGGTTTCCCAGTGACAGCACCGAGTCCAACTCAAACTCCTGGCCCAGGTTCTGACCCTCACGGCACCAGCAGCCTTCATGCTCTCACTGTCCTTTCCCCGCTCAGGCTGCTCCGGCCACTCTGTTCCTCCACCATCCCACCCCTTCCTCTCTGAAGAGATTGTCCTGCTTATTCTGGCCCGTCTGCACATTTGCGTTTCTTGTCCCTTCTTATAAAGGCACTAAACCTACGCCTTTGTGGCATAGTTACATCTCAAGGTCCCCACTCCAAATAACATCACAATGGGGATAAGACTTCGATATACGAACCAGGTGGGGGAGGGGTAGGCAAAAACATTCAGTTGGTAGCGGTGTCTCCCAGGTTTCAGTTCAGTGGCCTCCTTCCTAGTGAGTTAGTCCACGACCACCACATCTCATGTTCTACCACATCACCCAGTTTATGGCCTACCCAATACTTCTCACAATCTGGAGTGATCAACTGCCATCTTTCTTCGTTTGTTAACTTCTGTATTCTCAGTCTCACCACTGGAAAATAACTGCCAGGAAACTAGACCCCTTACAGGCTCGTTCTGTTCCCTGATGAATTCGTTGACCAGGACTTGTCCATAAGAGGCACATAGTAAGTCCTCTCTGTGAACCACTGCAGACAATAGAGCAAGTTCTATACAAACATACCTCAGTTAGCTCCTTGTGAAAAAGTAAACATTATCCAGGTAGACTCAAGGACCAGGTCTTCTCAGAGAGTCACAGATGTTGGAGAAAGTCCAGGGTGTGCAGGAAACCCTCTACTGACCCCACTGGTGCCTCCAGCTATTCCTCTGCTCCCTGCCTAGCTAAACAATGTTCTGAATGACTGTCTACACCACCTTCATTCCTGTATCCCATTTTCTCCCCTTTATCACCAATCAGGTATTTGCAGCAAGCACTCCACCAAAACTGCTCTTCTTAAAGTTACCAATGACCTCTACATCCCTGAATCCAGTGATCAATTTTTAGGCTCATTCTGGTTAATGTGCAGCAGTATCAGTGGAATAGACCACTGGTTCAGGGCTCTGGAAACATTTTCTTCCCATGAGACTCGGGATACTGCCTCTACTGAACCTTCTCTTCCCTGCAACTGCACCTTCCCAGTGTTCTTGCTTACTTCTTTGCCATAACCACCTTTGTCCTTCGAAGGTTGGAACATTTTACATTCAAATACTATAAAATATATTTTTAAAATAGGTCCCTAATCTGTCTGCCTCTCATACTTCTACCACTGCTGCCCTAAGCTAAACCACAGTCCTGATGATTGCAGTGGCTTCACAACTGATCACCCCACTTCTGCACATCAAGCTGTCCACAAGACAGCAGTCGGAGTGACACTCTGGAAAGTTATGTCAGGGCATGTCACTCCCCTGAACGAAACCCTCCATTTGCTTTCTGTTGCACTCAGAGTCAAAGGCACAGCCCTGACAGTGACATTCAAGACTAGGATATCTGGTCCCACAACCCCTTCTCTCCCCACCTCCTCTACTCTCTTGCTTTCTTCATGCATTCGAGCACACAGCCTTTTCTGCTGTTTTGTAAACACAATAGCCACTTCCTGTCTCAAGAGCTTTGAGATAGCCATTGCCTCTCTTGGAAAGCTGTTCTCCAGGATGTTGGCTTGCTGCCTGTATCAGGTAGCTATTGTTACAATAACACTGCAGAGCTGAGACATGCGCTGGCCTTCTCAGAGAGGCCTACACTGTATGAAATGCAGGCCCATCCCCATTTCTAGGACAACTAGGGCTCTCTGTCTCACTCTAATTTCTTTTGCATAGTTCCCATCACTCTCTAAAATGTTATAATAATGCTTATCATTTGTTCTCCCTACAGTGTAGGCTCATTTTATTTACTAATATATCCCCAGGACCACAAGAATGATGCCTGACTCTCATTAATCACCATGCATTAAATATTTGCTGAATAAATATAGAATTTGAGAATGAAATTTTGGAAACTGGGGCCTAGAATTTTTCTGTGAAAGAGTAGGCAGTAGTCACAGCAGAGAGAGAACTAGAGAAATAGATAGAACCCATATTTTTCATATAGCATCCTTGTATGCTATACTAGGACGTTGGGACTTTATCCTGCAGGCAACGGAACAACACTGAATCCTTTAAGCAGTGGACACCCATGAATGTGACTGACTGAGCCTAAAATGGCTCTGAGAACATCATGGAATAGAGCAGGGTACAGATCAGTGCCCCGAGCCTGACAGCAGGCCATGGGCTGTTGGACTGATGAGCAGGAAGGTCAAACTAAGCCTCTCAATTCAAGCTGTGTGAGCAGTTGCTAACTTTGCTCACTGGCCTACCTGACGAGAGTTCAAACGCCAGAAAGAAAATATGAAACTCCAATGAGGTCCTTCTAGCCGGACTTCTTTCAACCAAGCCACAAACTACAAGTGTCACTTGAGTGTGTATTGCAAGAATAATAATCACTGACTCTTCTATAGCACCACAGAACTTGGAAAAGATTTTCCTATTTCACCTAAAGACTCAAAGTACTTTACTCAGTATATTTAATTAAGTATCTGGCCATTTCACTGGTTAGGAAAGGTAATGACACTTATATCCTGGCATAACACTGGAAAACTTTTTCTAGCAAACTGCCGAGGATAGAGTCAAATGCAATCTGAGGCCTACTTTTCCGTTTCTAAAACAACCCTCTTGGACCTTAAATTTTCAGACATGGAAGGTTAGTAGAATTTTTCAGCCTGGTCCCGGGGAGTCTATAGAACAAAGAATCCATCAAATGACTCACCTCTCCACAGTTGAGTCATTTACGTATGTGCACAGACACACAAAATCACCAGCAGGTAAAGTAGGTACTTTCCCTAGAGACTTCTGCAAAGAGTTAGAGATTACACTCTGCTTCCCCCAACCACCGAGAAAGCAATCAGGCTTATAAGAACATTTATGGGACTACCAGGAGTTCCCCTTTAGTCCCCCTAACCTGTTATATCCCCCTAAAAAGTTTGTTGCTACATAAATGGTCTTTATAAACCCTGCATGCCTTTCTTCCTTGGCAGAAACACAATCTGACCATGCCTATATTTGAATGTCACGGCCCAAGCAATTCATTTCACATCGATATACTGACTTTCGCAGGGGGAAGTGGCCCTAGAAGTTATTTAGTGTCGCTGACCTCTTCATTTTCTGGATGGGGGAAAAAAATTCATCAAGCAAAGGGACATAAAAGGGAAAAAAAATCAACGCTTACTAAATATTGGCATTTGATATAGGTCTGTGTGGTTCTAATACTTCCCACCATCTGGCATTTTCAAAGATGCTTTCCCTGCTGCTTTTCTGTCAGGTTAGCAGGATGTAATTTCTCTCTCAAATTTAAAAAAATGACCCAGAGTTTTCCTCTATTATTTCTTTAGTTTAAAGTGAGTTTTCAGATATCAGACATATAGGATGAGGAAACTGGTTTAAATATATATAAAAAAACACATATTAAAATTAGTATTATATATAAGTCAATATATTAACTATATAAATACAAATTCTTCCACATTAAAATGAATATTGTCTCAAAAAAAAAAAAACAAACACTATTCCAGACAACCACACACTTACTCCATTACTCAAAATTCCTCTTTTGAAATTGCCTTCAGGCCTGTATCACTTGCTTTTGTGACGTAGTTTTAGGGGCTGGGGATTTAGCCAGCCCCTAGGTTACAGGGCTTGCTTAGCAAGAACAAGGCCCTGAGTTCGATCCCCGGCACCAAAAAAGAAAGAAGGAAAGAAAGTAGTTTTAATGTTAGCAAGTGTTCATTGTTTGGTTTGATTTTGGGGAAACAGCCCAAAGTCACCTGGTGCCAAATCTGGTAAAGGAGATATATGATCAAGCTAATACAATTTAGATCAGGAGTAAAAAATGAGGCATGACTAGAAAACAATGAGTGATTTTTTTTTTTTTTTTGAGTACCTGGAAAAGGGACTTAAAGGGTAACCCAGTCTCACTTTGAGCAATGACAGCAAAACTGAAGAAACAGTGGCTTAGACAGAGGGACCTCTCCAGTGGATGACAAAGGATAAACAATGGTCCATTTGGACTGTCCTATTATTGATGGTCATTCCACATGCTAAAAGTTCTTTAAAAACAGACGATATAGGTAGAAATGTTTGGGGACGAGCTACTTTCACATAATCACTGGCGCTTGCTCCAGAGGAAGGTCTCACAAGCAGCCCCAGGAGCTAGAATACCTTGACAGTCGTACTCCAGAGATATTCCTGTCTCCCTGCCCCACGTTTTATTTATTTATTTTTTTGTTTGTTTGTTTCTTTTGGATTCTGGTTATTGCAGAGATGATCAGGCAAAGGTTTTTTCTCGGTAGCATTTTCTCCTTTTTCAATGGGCACAAAAGAAATGTCTGGGGAAAAGAGTTTCTCAAAAAGCAAATTAGAGAACTGCAGGTCTTTAACGTTTAGGGAAGAATGACTTCCTGCTGCACAGCCGTCTCTCTTAATGTCCCTTCATAATACCCCTTAGAATCCATACACGGAAGTCCCCTTAGATTCCACACATAATTAACACTTGGCAGAAATAAGCAGTGTCAGCCTGAGGCTTTCTTAAATTTCATTTAAGAAATTCAGATTTCCATGGGAGTGATTAGAGAAGGGGAACTAGGGCCCCACTGCTCACACAGTATTCCCAGTGGCTGAATTTTACATGAATTTATAAAAATGTCCTCAGCCAGTCAAATGGTATTTATTGAGCATCTGCTATGTGCAGGGCACTGGGCACTGTGCAGCTGTTGAGAGAGCTGCCAAGTAGTGTACACAAAGTTCCAATGTGCATTCATTTTTTTAGGGTCACCACAGACCCTGAAAGAGACTTGATGAGGAGGGGGAAACTGACTAAAGAGTTGGAAATGACAGAAGAGAGGGGAGAGGTTAGCTGTAATGAAGAATGTTCAGGATGCAGATGGCTAGAGCTGGGGAAGGGTGTCTTGGGCCAGAACAGCAAGACAACCAGCAGCAGAAATGGACAATGTGTAGTCACATCAGCACACGGAGACTGAATGAGGAAGGTTTGCCAGACGGGCTAAGCATGGAGCCCTGGCAGACCGTAGAAAGCCTGCTGTCATTTGGCATATGAGTAGGGAGGCTACGAAGTTTCAGGAGCTGTTCTTACATTGGCTAAACATGGAATCTGTATATTCAAGATGTATAATGTGATGTTTTGATACATTTACACAATGAAATGGTCACTGGTTTTTCATTTTGTTTGTTTGTTTTTGTTTCCTGATTTTTGATTTTTGGTTTTTCGAGAGAGGGTTTTGTTATGTAGTTCGAGTTGGCCTTGAGCTCACTATGTACCCCAGGCTGGACTTGAACTCACGGTGATCCGGAGTGCTGTAATCACAGGTGTGTGCCACCACAGTCGGCCTGAAATCGTTATTACAATCAAGCAAATTAACATATCCACCTTCCTGTGTTACACTTCGTATGTGTATGTATGTGTATATATGTAGTAAGAGCATGAAATACCTACTCGTCCAGCAAATTTCAAGTGCTCAATGCAATATTGTCAATCATAGTCCCCATATTGTACCTTAGATCTCTAGACTTACTCATCTTACATATCTGTAACTTTGTAATCTTTGACCTACATCTCTGTTTCCTACCTTTTCCCTATCCATGGTAAACACCATTTTATTCTCCATGTATTCAACTTTTTAAAAAATATCCACACCGAAATGAGGTCTTGAAGTATCTTTTTTTCCCTACCTAGTTTATTTCATTTAGCATAATGTCCTCCAAGTTCATCTCTGTTGTCTTTTGATTATTTAGTTTTCTCATTAAAGTAATGACAAATTATCAGCTGAGAATACAGATTAGGGTGTAAGTTTGGGGCTTTTAATTTGATTTTGAATGAGTAATATTTTTAGGGATATAAAATCCAAATGCTGCAAAGGACAGAGAAATAAATCCCTCTTCTTCCTCTGTCCACCAGTTGCCTACTGACCCTTCCTGGAGAGTACCCAGCCTGCCCTGGGGCTGGGGGTGTGGGAGGGTAGAGAACTGGCTCAAAGAAAGTACTATGTGAACTAAAAAGAATCCGAAGAATCACTGGGGTATTAATTTTCTGATGCTGATTTTTTGCCCAGATCAGCAATTAAGAAAGTGTTTAGCCAGGCTCAGTGGCACATACCTACGATCCCAGCATCTGGGAGGCTAAGGCAGGAGGGTCACAAGTTCTAGTCCAGCCTGGGCAACTTAATCACTTATGAAACCTACTATGTCAAAATTAAAAAAAAAAAAAAAGCACTGAACTTTTTACTTAATCTTTGCAGAATTTTACTTTCTCACAAAAGACTGCCTATCTTTATTCTGCTTCTTTATAATACTGAAAGTAGCTTTCACAACCACATTACCTTCTACATACTATCACTACGTTTTTGGTCTCCCTGGTCAGTCCCTCTGAGGTTGCCCCAGGCCCATCCACTTCTGGTTCTGTCGCTTTCTGAGCTGTGTGCAGGGAGTCCCAGCATCCTGGAAGCTTATTGGCGTGGACTGGTGACCTCAGGCCGAGCTGTGGCCCCCTTCACTGTTCTGGGAGCAGAGGCAGAAACTCCCATGGAGTTTGTTGGGACAGCCTAAGAATAAATGGCCCCTTGAGGTCCCCCAAACATGCTACGGAACCAGAAAAAAAGCCAGAAATCCCCAAACATACACTTATAATCTCACACTTTCACTTTGTCTTTATTAAAGAAGGTATTGGAGGGTAACTGAGAAAACCATAGGAGGAAAGTATGACATGTCCCTTTCTCCTCAACTCCCAACTTTAAAAAAAGAAAATCTATATAAACGTATGCTGCCGGATGCGCAGCAGAGCAGACATTCTACAGATAAAAATAAAATTAAGAAAAAAAAGAGACCCCGCTGGAGAGTTTAAACAGGAAGGATTAAGAAGATTATTGAAAATGTTGAAGGTAAGTCTGTAGGCCAGATGTTCTTGAACTCTGTGACCGAAACCTAGAGCTACAATTGAGACTCAGAACACACCCACACATACATATCACCCCACACAAAACTTAACTACAAGGCACATAAACAAGGTTCACTCTTACTAGGAGGAACGTCCTCAGATACTTATTCCACTCTATTTTATTTTATTCTATTTAGTTTTAAATGCTTGTCACAATGCACTAAATATACATATATATATATTTTTTTTTTTTTTTGCACTAAATATATTTTATTACCTGTAGTCTGAAAAACACTGCTGGAGCCTGTGCTCTTGGGCACAGCTTCCTGAGCCGGAAGCCAGCCTGCCTGCCCGCACTCCAGGGAGAAGCCCATCTCCGCTGGTGCAGAAGCTGCTGAATCAGGAGGGTGCTGACCCAAACAGGAAACATGGCCTCCTGCTGGCTCCAGAACCATCCCATCTCCACCATACCCGTGTTTGTCTGAATGGTAGAAACTCAGCTATAAGAAATTCCGAGAAATGTAGTGTCTAGCTTTCTAATCTCAGTAAGCACACAGGAGATTAGAAAGAGAATGGATGGATGATCTTGAGCAGGTGAATCTTCCTTGGAGATGGAGAGAACCCTTCATACTACAGACATCCCTAGACCACAAGGCCACTTTGTTCTCTGGTCTTTACGGTGACAAATCTTAAGGACAAACTTTTCCTGCACTTCTGGAATGCGAGGACCCCTACTCTGACTATACCACTACTTGGGATGTATCAAATGCACTGAGGAAAAATTTCCCAGAAAATTTTAGCTGCTTTGACAACATGGATATGGCCAGTAATAAAACTGTATGCTGATCTGTAATTATTCACGTATGCATGTGCACATGTGTGTGTGTAAAAAATGTTTCAGATTGAATTCTAAGTTTAATTTAAAAATGGTGTATCACATAAACTTGACCTTTCGAAGAGTTACATTCTACATTCACAGAGCATCTGGAAAACATTCATCAACCACTATTCTGTGTCAAGTATTATATAGATGCTGCCATTCACAATTAATTTGAGATATCTACCCTCGAGGAACTTAAATTCTGATGAAATGATAAACAAGTCAATCACACTTGTGTGATGTCGGCAAAATGGGTTTAGTTATAGTCTACTAAGGGGACACACAGGAGGAGCCCTTGAAGGAGACCATGGACCTTGGAGAGATACTTGGAGGCTGCTTAGTCTGTTTCTTGTCTCTGAGACAAACATTAGACACCTGCAATTTAAGAAGAAGCTTATTTTGGTTCACGTTTCAGTCTGCAGTTGGATGACCCCAAGGTGGAATGGCATGGCACAGGACAGGGCGGGGAAAGCTGCTCCTGCTACCGGGACAGGAAGCAGAGAGAGAAGAGAGGAGTCGGGAGGGAGACAAACCCCCACCCCAGTGATCTTCCTCCTCCCACCAGGCTCCACCTCCCAACATCACGGTGAGCTATAAACTAACTCACCAGCGGACTAAGCCACTGATGGATATCACACCCCCATCACCTTCCGAAAGCCCCACCTATAGGCGCGTGAGGTTTTGGAGGGACGTCTAAATATAAACCGTAACAGAGGTGGTGACCATTAAGCCGTGTTTTGGAGGAAGAGCAGTCCTCACTAGGTGAAGAGGCAGAGGAAGGGCATCCGGGCTGGAGCCAAGCCAGCAGCCAGAAGCAAGCTGCGGGGTGGTGAGGGTGAAGCGCTTGACTGTTTCGAGTGGCTGAATAAAAGTCCTCTGAAGGGACAGAAAGCTAGAAAAACAGGCGGTAGATCCCAAGCCGTGCCTGCTGTGCTAAATAAGCTCCCCCTAACCCTGTAATAAAGATTTCCCTGAACACTGTAGATTTACTGTCTCTTTGCCACTGTTTCTAGGGTAGAATACATGGATTTAGGAATATATTTCATCCTCATTTATCAAACCTCTTGTGCTCAGCATTGTTAATTATATTGTGCAGGTAAGAGCATGAATCATGGTGATACATTATGATGCAAACACTACTCTGAATAAACATCTGGAAATAGGTCATTTATAACAGTACCATGATAGGTGGGTGAATGCTTGTAGGGTATTCCAGGGGATGCATATCTACAAGAGTTTATTAAATACATTCTTAAAATCATAAACTAATGACACACTTGTAATTTTGTCCTTGTTATCAGTAACGAGGTCTCTTTTTGCGACTTTGCAGATGTCACTTAAAAAGAAAAGCTCTAAGACTGAACTGTTTCATATTAGCATTATAATTTTAGGCTGACTGCTGAGCTCCAAACCACTTAGAAACTTTTTGCTAGTTCTAGAATAGATAGCAGGGTAATACTCATTTAATTCCTTTGCACAGTAATCTGATAGCTGAATATGCTTCAGAGATTCTTTTAGGACTAGCTGGGGAATGAAATCAATCATAGTGCATAAATTACAAGAAAAGTGCTGTTGGTGTCAATTACCTAAGCTCTGTGGATGTAAGTCTTCTAATTTCCTGTTAAATCAGTAATGTTACCAATCTCGCCCTATTATTTTAAATAGGACTATAACTACAATTGCTAGGTGTTGAAAGAGAGCAGACAAATGTGAATAGTTAATGAGTCTCACCAACTAATAGCAAGTTGAAGGAGTCAATAACAGGGATATTACGCTATGACTCGCCAAGCTCCACCCTGGTATCTACAAAAGAAGGTTTAATTCTGTTTCCTTTATTATTTGCACTCCTCCACCCTCCCTAAATCAGTTTTTATACTGCAAATGCCAGGCGAGTGTAGGCGTTCCTGTTGCCAGAGTGAGCGTCTACCTTCCCCCAAAGATAATGACCCTGAGTTGGTACAGGAAGTCTTGGCTGCACTTTCCCTAGTGATCTACCCACCCCCACTGCTCACAGTTACATTTCACTGACTCATAATTTCCAAGTATGATCAGCATGCTAACAGGAAAGATACAGTCACCAGGCAAAGCAACAGCCCTGAAGAGCTGCCCAAGACCTATCCAATAACGGTCACCATTGATGGCAAAAAGGAAATAAGGACAACAATAACAACAGAACATAAACCTAGAATACAAGGACTTTTTTTAAAGATTCAAACCCCTGCTATTTTGTTGTTTCCTCAGCATAGAGTCTGTCCCTATTCACACCAAACTTAGTGAGGGAGGACAGCTCACTTACCATCAGGCTATCAATTCACTTCCTAGTCTCTAAAAATAATAAAATTCGCCAAGGGCAAATCACACCAAGTAGTATGACAGGAATCATACTGGTGGGAGCCAGTGTTATAGCTGAGGGGGAGACAGACCTGGGTTAGAGTCTGGGGGTTCGAGTACAGTGCTGTCAGTCAGGGCCCCTCCTCTCCGGGACAGCCTTCCTCTCAGAGAGCACAGACTCTACCCCTCAGCCTGCCCTTGACCGGAAACCACTCCACCCTTCCACTTTCCTTAGTAAAGCTCAGTTTCTTTGAGTCAAAGAAATGTAACTGTCTAAATCACCCCCATTCTTTTAAACTTTGCATTCTTTTTTTGTCGGTGTCTTGCAAATTCGAAAGTAACTAAGGTCCCTTCAACCTATGCTCTAGTGTCCCTTTATCTCCAGTAGCAATGCTTCATGAATGAAAGGAAATCCTACGACAACAGATAACTGTTTTTGATGATCGACCTGTCCAATGTACTGTATCTGAGTAGCTAAATTCCAAACACATTTAAAAATTGGTGATGAGCTAAAGCAAAGTCAGGTTTTAGAGTTATATTTAGTCTTTGGGTCAGTTCTCTAATTGCTTAACAGACATTTTCAGAAGAGAATTTTTCTACAGTGCTACAGGACTAAATGTGAAAACATAAACAAATAAATACAGAAATGGAGTGGGAAGAAAGTGAGAGCATCTGGTAGAACCGAAGAAGATTAAGGCTGAGGAAACTGGCAGGTCTCCCAGTACAGATTTCCTAGTTCAGAAAAAGCCACCGCAATCCTGCATGTGGCCCTGGTCTATCTTGCATCATGAGTAAGGATACTGCTGTAAGTTAGGTTGAAATGCTTAGAACCATTATGCTAATTCAACAGTACGAGGATTGGAGCGACACAGAGAAACGAAGTCAATTTGTATGAGTAGAAACTCAGTGACAGAGGGTTCAAAGAAGTTAGAGAACTCACTGGAATCTATGTAACATTGGGATACTTCGGCCAGAGTCCTTGTAATTCTCCCCATCTCTGCCAGTCTGGCCATATCTCGTTTGCTTTACAGATCCTAAGCTACTTACACGCTGATTAATTACCTATTTTTGACCTCTGTGACTGTAAATGAGATTAGAAAGTTTGTATCATGGGAAATTCAATGGTGCCTCACATGCTGTTAAGAAATGTACTAGGACAAAATCTGCTTTGTCACAAATAACTTGGCGCAGCTATCGAGGAGCACCAGGTCTGTGGACACCGTGGTGTTGTTATTCTTAGCCAAGACTCTCACTAGGTTCATACTCTAGTCAGCTGCAAGGAAAAAGACACTAAACTTCAAGAAAGATTTTCCTAGTGCATAGTCTTTCACTCAGAAGTCGAGTTATTTCCAGTTTCAATACAAAAATGTCTATTTTAGGAAAATGATGTTTCCAAAAACATACCTTTTTGGAGAACATGGTCAAGATTTTCCAACATCAAAAAATGCTATGGTGGGATTATTATAGGCTTTTTGAGTGGAAACAAAACTAAACAAAACCCTTCATAAACTGGAAAGTGCTGCACTTCTTATTGGGAAGTAGCTTGTCACCGTTACTCTACCATCCTCCAGAATGACTGTTTGGAAGTTACTGGAGATTTCCAGGTGGAGTGAACAGATCTCAGATGGTGGTGGCCAGGCTCAAAGTCTGCGCTGCCACTTGAATTAATAAAAGGAAGGAGAATGAATGAGAGTGAAGAGGGAAGGAGCAAAGCCCGGTTTCTCCGAATTTTTCTAGAAGCTCTCCAGTTCTGCACAGACTCAGCTTGTCCTCCCTTGGACCTTCCCTCGGGGGAGGCACAAATATAAAGATACCTTTGTAAAAATTCATACTACCAGGGCTGATGTAGCTCAGCGGTAGAGCAATTGCCAAGCATACACAAGGCCCTGGGTTTGAGCCCCAGAACTGAAAAAAAAAAAAAATTACTGATGCTACTAGCTAATATGTAATATGTGCTTTCTGTAGGCCAAATCTTAGACTGAGCGCTTAATGCAGAGTCCCTTTTTTCCCTTCCAACAACCCTGAGAATAGACCCCATCAGTATTCCCACCGGCCCGAGCTCCTTCACATGGTCACACAGTTGGGGGGAGGAAGTGAGAAACACAGTCTTGCTGTGGCTTGAAAGGTAGCAGAGAACACAGGTATCAGGGAGCGTCCCTCTCCCTCTGCTTCAGAAATTAGTATCTTCATGGAACTCTCCATTTAGTTTCTCTACTGTTCAAGGTACATAACCCACTGATTTCTACACACGGCAGTGTACACTTATGGTATTTTGCCCCCACACTCAGCATCCTGGAAACATCTTTCCTGATTTGCACTAGTTGTGCCTTTGACTTGTATTGAGAAATATAGTGAGACAAGGCTATATGAATTTCACTGTATGAAACTCACTGAGAGGATATTATCAAGGAAGGAATTTCTCTCAGGTCTTAAGTAAAAGCAACACTTTTCTTGAATTTATTTTTCTTTTTAATTTTATGAACATTCTGACTCTTAAAATACATCATATTTGCCACTTTGCTTGGACCACTAGGAAACTCGAAGTCACAGCTGACATTTTCTCCAGACCCAGAACAGAGGCTTTATAATATTTATTTCTGTGTGCTAAATTTACTTACCTTTATTATTTTCCCATTTAAAAACAAAACAAGTTTTTTCAAACTAACTGCTCCTTTGTTTACTTATATTTTTATATTTGATATACAGAGAATCTCAAGACCATGATGAACAAAAATAATCTCATGGCTGTGAAGCATCACATGTGAATTTGATCATATTTGCAATTGGGAATCTATGCTCAATTCGATGCCAGTTATGGGGGTTATTAAGAAAGACAAATGCGACAGATCCGCCCAGCTGTCACACTGCCCCAGTGCACAGGAAACCCCATGAGCAGCAGACCCTCCAAGCTAATCTCAGGTCAACGGTGCTCTTGTCTCGTCAGCCACAGAGGCGAAAAGTGCGGATGTAGCACATGTGATAAAACTGTTCTTTTAGTTAGGGCCTTTGCTTAATGAGGATCTGTGAACACATGGGGCTTGTGGGAATAGTTTAGCAATTAACCATGTGCTCACATTGCAGATCTACTGGGGCTAAGTAGCTGAGTGTCCTTGAGCAAGATGCTTAACCTCTCTGTGCCCCTCCTGTAAAATAAAGGCACCGGACTAGATAATCTCTTCCAACACAATAAACCTGCGATGCATTTTTTTAAACAAATGAAATTAATTATAGTTTTGAAAACTCCTCCAAGCCTTTTAGAAATAAATGACTATGCGGCAAGATAGAGAGCAGTCTACAAATGGGTGAGCCACGTGAGTATTAAAGGCATTCAGAACCACCCTGATAAAATGTAGCTGCTTATCTTTCCACTTTGAGCACCAGGCAGTTAGTTTTGCTATATACAGGTGAAAGGTTGCATAGACGGGATGCACTGATAGGACTTGGAATTTGGCTGGAGCACCTGCACGGTTAATCCATCTCTTGGCTTTAGGCATCTGATACTACCCTAAGAACAAAGTTGCAAAGTTTATAGGACACCCTGGACTTTGTTCCTTGGTGGGGTTCAGAGCAGTTCCTGTCAGCCCAGCCCGTGCCAGGGAACCACTTTGGTTTCCTGATTACCCAAGTCAACGTGAACGGTGAAAGCACCTTTCAACTGTAATCTGGGAGGACGGTGAGCCTGCCACACTGAGTCGAGACTTGCAATTCAAGGTCCAGGGCTAAAAAAATGCATTTTATGGTGAAACGAGGGATTAGCTAATCTTTCAGGCTAGCGGAGGGCCAGCTATACATGTTTCCTGTGTGTATTGTGAAACTCCGAGATGACAGAGAAGTTCCTCGTTGCTTTTTGAATTGCCCCTCCCCCACGGCTTCCATGGGTCACACAGGCCGTTACCGGAGGCAGGCCGGCCAGGCTGCGACCTTGTCATTTCTCTTGACTCATACATCCAAATTAAATCTGCTTGCAAAAAGAAGACTAGAACATTTTAAAATCTTGTCTTGACTCCCACAGTAGTTTATTTTTCTTCATCTAATGGCTAGTTTTACTTTTCATAAAAATGCAGTCTCTGAATATTCTGGAGACCAAAACAAAAACAAAACTCCCTAGAACTGGGCGCTTCAGCAGTATGGCCTGCACTTTCACACAAAGGCACCGACAGAGCTCGCGGGCCGCTACCCTGAGGTTTCCCACACGCGGGTCACACCAAGCGGCCACTTGGATGAATGAATGTTAATACTGTTTTCTTCGACTCATACTGCATGGATTTCAAATTCTCTTTGGCCTTACTCACAAGGCTGACTTTCTCTCTCTCTCTTCCTTCCTTCCTTCCTTTTTCTTTTTCTTTCTTTCTTTCTTTCTTTCTTTCTTTCTTTCTTTCTTTCTTTCTCTCTCTCTCTCTCTCTCTCTCTCTCTCTCTCTTTCTTTCTTTCTTTCTTTCTTTCTTTCTTTCTTTCTTTCTTTCTTTCTTTCTTTTCTTTCTTTCTTTCTTCCTTCCTTTCTTCTTTGTAAAGGCATGGGAATTTCCCAAACGCATTGTTCCACTTCCTGCTTCATACCCTTTTTCTCTTCTCATTTCATTTTCACTGCAGACCAGAGTGCAGGCAATGTGCATTGTTTGGTCGGCTATGGGCACCAAGGAAAAACTGAGGAGGAACTCAGTAAGGTGTGAGTCAAATCATTACGACTCTCACATTCACATGTTACTGACTAGCCAAAGGCCAGGCCTAAAACAGCTACCTTCGTATAGCTACGTTTTACTACTACTCAAGCACAGCTACAAGATTTCTGATATAAAAGAAGAGATGATTGTCTTTCTATGATAAACTGTTGTTTTTGCTCTACCTCTTTCTTGGTTTCTTCAGTAATAAACCTAATGCTATGCATCTTATTAGGGAAGATTGAAGCACCCAAAAATGAGGGCTGGAACTACACTTACTATTTTACATTTTATCACACACTAGCTAAGCAATCTCAATGTACACTGTTAATTCACATACTCACCACACAACAAAGCAAATGGCATTTCAAAACCGAGAAAGTTAAGGCCTCATTTGAGAGGTCTGTAGCCACAGTTTCCTGAGTCAAGTTTACAGGTCTCATTTGTTAAATCAGATTTTCCCCAGAGCTCATCTCTCACCAAGGTCCCTGTTAGATTTCACTCTGGTTTGTGTCTCTGGGAAAACACATTCACAGCCAAGATCCAGAAGGGCGCTTGATTAAAACACAAATCACACCAGGAATTCCTACCTTGCAGCAGCTGCCTGGGGAGATAACAGTTAATGTGAGTGCCAGAGCTCTGTGTAGACTCCAGACTAAAGGCTGAGAGGCGAGGTTTCAGCAAAAATGTTTAGAAGCTGCATACCACACAGCTGGAAGTGAAGGGCTGAGCTATTTTCTGGGGAATTTGAATTATGCGTACATCTAATCAAGAACAATACACGGATTTGTGTCCAGTAATAATAATTCCTCAGTTATAGATAGACTTGGGGTTTATACAGCATTTCCCATGTGTTCCTTCTCATAGAACCTCAAACTGACTCTGCCAACAGGGCTGTGACTTTTAAAGCCACTTGAGAGATAAGAACTAGAAGACTCCAGAAGGTGCAGGGGTTGGCCCGCTGGGAACCAGGTGGGAGTGACAAGCTGGAGCGCCCACTCTGGGTTCACTAAGCAGGCTGCCTCCCAAATCTGGTCACTCAATTAAGGGATTCATCTATTTAGCCAATTGTCCATTGACACATGCGAGGCTCCTATTAAGCACTCTGACCTTCCATTGATTCCTTTATATTCTACTGAAACACAAAAGACAAAGTCTAGTTGTTAAGAAAGTTGTAATAATGACATTTATGTCTCTCTTCCCCTCCTGCCTTTTATTCTTTTTTCATTTTTTTCTTTGCTTTTGTAATTCAGGTTGTATTAGAAATTACAAGGAGGTTAAAACTAAATATATGCTGACCAAAGTGTGGAAGGAATTCACTCCTGACTTCTAGGCTTTGTGAGTGGAAGCTCTGACGACAGGAGCAGTCGTGTCACTGTGTTCAACACGGTGTCATTTTATTTTCCTGAAAACATTTGTCCTTGCTTCAAGTGGTTTAGAGGTCAGAATGCAGGACTGGCAGGCAGGATTTGTGGTTTCTATTATTAGCACTGCCACAGTTTCATCGCACAAGGGGCAGCCTAGGCAGTGTGGTTTACTGAAGGGAGAATTTGATTGGAACTGACCTTTCTGTGACTGAGGGGCAGGGGCCACCACCACCGTGCACCAGCTGAGCTGGGTGTGCAAACTACACTGTGAGAGCTCTTCTGTCACTGACCGTAAGGGGTGGCGTGACTGAGAGGCACTTAGAGGAATCCTAGTGAACTTCCCCCCACAGCCCTCTACAGTGGGAATAGAAGCCACTCTTAACGAGGTTCAAACCAAGGAAGGAAGAAGGATCTTAAGCATTGTTTTCTAAATGTCCTTCCAGATCTGTCCACAAACCTATAGGTCCTCACCATGAGAGAGAGAGAGAGAGAAAAAGAGAGAGAGAGAGAGGATGTATGTGTTTTGTGTACATGTGTGTGTGTACATGTGTGTGTGAATAGCAGATGAAAAGAATACTATATTATTTGGAGAAGTAGGAGTGGGGTTGGAGGTGGTATGGGTGATCATGGATGTTCCTTGACTTCAAATACTACCATTCAGCCTAGACCAAAGAATTTGGAAAGAGGAGGAAAACACTCTAACACCAAGAAAGATCCATAATAGCTTTCTGAGCTGAAGGAATGAATTGAGCCAAACATACTCAAAACGAATCGGGTCAGCCCAGACAACATGGACCCAAGACTGTTCCGTACTAGTCAACGTTACTGTGAACAACTATGCTCAGGCACAAGGGCCTAATATTAATCCAACCAGAATGAATAACTCTAGCCCTGGCTTCTGAGTTCCAGCAGCTATGGCTGTCTTCCCAGCACCAGCTCATCTTGATTGGATAATTGCTTTCTTGCCTTCTCCATCAGTGAAGCCCCATGTAGCATGCTAACTCAGTCCTTCTGGGAACGCCTGCAGTGAGTCCAAACTAATTCACTTATTCAATCATTGATCCACTCAAGAAATATGCAAGTTGATTTTTAAAAAAAAGAAATACGTATATATGCTTATTATGTACCAAATGCTATGCTAAGCCTGTGGGAAGGGTGGCCACAACAAAAGCAAACAAGATAAAATGCACATTCTTTGTCTAATGGGAGGCAAGGGAAAAAATAAAAAGAAAACAAAGAAGAAAAATCCTATAAATAGGTATATAATGACAATATTTGTGAAATGCTGGGAAGGAAAAGACGAGATGCTACAGGAAACATTCAGGCAGCAGGTAGGGTGAGCTGGTATCTGAAGATGAATGATATAGATGCTGATGTCCAGTTCTCCCAGACTTCTGGATACTGTCTTCCTTCAGTGCCTCTATGCTGGGCTGCTCCCTCTCCTGTGGGACTCTTACTACACTTTTTCCTAGAATCCACATGGGCCGCCTACTCCCCAAAGGCTGGCTTGTCTTTGTTACATCCTACCCCGGTGCAATCGAGTGACAGGCCAGGAAAGCTAAGCCTGGCTCGTCCACCAGCCCTGTCACTTGTGTCCATCTCTAGAGGCTGCCGAGGAGGTTTGAGCTGCTCAGCTGTGGGCTGAGTGTGCCTGCTGAACACAATCATTGGTTCTTTTTTTAAAGCTAAAAGTTTAAGGGTTTAGGGGCTGGGGATTTAGCTCAGTGATTAGAGCGCTTGCCTTGCAAGCACAAGGGCCTGAGTTCAATCCCCGGCACCACAAAAAAAAAAAAAAAAAAAGTTTAAGGGTTTATTTTTTATGCTGTCACAAAATATCACTTCTCCATCAAAACTAGTACTTCTAAATGCCATGTACACTTGGTGCATTATCTATGACAGCCCTGCATTTTGCCACTCTGTGCCTTGGTTAACAAGCAGGGAAACGCAAATGGAGAGGGGCAGGGCTAAATACAGAAGGGGGCAGGTGCGGAAAGGGAGAGAGCCTGACAATATGTGACTGTGTTGGTAGCTGTGAATACTTTTTTCTTGATTTTTCTTTTTTGTGTTAATAACATTCTGTTTCACTGAGATTAATGGTTAATGAATGGTAATCATGATCCAGGTACATGGTCAGGTCTAGAAATGAAATGATAGAGGAGGTCCAGGGAAGTACCTGCCCTGACCCTAGGCAATGTCACTGGCAACCAGAGTCCCACATTGGACCCAGGAGAAACCTGGAAACACTCCCTGTCCCTCCACCCCCTCACCCCACCTCCAATACCTATATCCACTGGAGGCCCATGCCAGTGCCAGGAGGACCCAGGATCCACACACCCTGCCTCCAGTCCTTATGTTCCCCAAAGCACAGGGCAACAGAGTTGACCATCAACAGCCCAACCTGATCAAAGAAGAAACCAATGCCCGGGAAGACAGATTCAATTCAGGACTGTTGTCATAGCCTTCTACAGAGACCTGGTGAGAAAGTCTTGGGGGATAGGCTTGGAGAGGCTATCAGCTAAACAGGGCTCTCCTCCAATCCCCCGGGGCACCCGGGCTCAGAATGGGAATACTGCAGGCCCTGTATTACATTGTGGGAGGCCAGGTTCACTGTGGGTAATTAGCAGAGGGGGCAGTCCTGAAGAAGAAGGTGTATAGTCTAGTGATACGTTTGAGCTCTGGCGTTGCTGCCAACATCTTCAGAAACCACTGCTTTGAATTACTATAGGTCAATATAAGGAGGGCCTAAATGTCTTCACTAAAATCAGAGTCCTGAGGTTGGGGATTTAGCTTAGCAGTAGAGTACTTGCCTAGCATCCCCAGGACCCCCCAAAATTGAATAAGTAAATAAAATCAGAGTCCTCTTTATTTTGATAAGGGGATGTTCATGAGTAGTTCCTAGTGTTTGTCAATATCCAGTTGGGGCTGGGGATTTAGCCCAGTGGTTAGAGTGCTTGCCTGGCAAGCACAAGGCCCTGAGTTCAATCCCCAGCAAGAACAACAACAAAAAAATACAGTTGACATCTGATGCCATTATTGTCAATGAATTTAATACCACAGATAAGATAACATAATAGTGGCTGGCAATTGGTTTTCTGTCTCTGCCAATACCTGGATTGCCTAGGGGGGTCAAAAACAATACTCTGGATTGCTCCCAAACAGGGCCCTGGGTTAAAGAATTTGCAAGCTCCAGCACAAAAATCAAACAAACGAAAAACAGAAACATGAAAAGACAAGGCAACAAAATGCCTCCCGAAACTCCCAACTCCTCCAAAATCAGTACAGGGGGCAATAAGGAGAGGAAATAAGTTAAACAGCAGATAGGTCTAAAAGGATACTAATGGAGGTAAAACAGTTCTATAGGTACTTGGTGAATTTAAAGAAAATATAACTAATCACATAATGACTGTAATGAAACAAACGATCGGCTAGTCTAGAAAAGACACTAATAAACAGGTAGTGGAGCTAAAGAAAAAGATGCAAAACACAAATGCTTAGCATAGAAAAGAATGGGAGTCTCTAAGAAAGTTCCAAAGAGAAATCCAGGAGTTAAAAAAAACATGCTAGAAAGTATAGGTAACAGAAGTGACCCATGTGAAGACCCATGTGAACACAGAGTGTCAGACCTAGAGGAAAGGGCTGTGGTCAATGATCATCAATTAATGATACTTTAAAAACAACAAGGGAACATGAAAAATGGACCCAACAGGTCTTGGATAACTCAAAGAGAACTAAGATAAGAGTAATTGGAATTAGCAAAAAATCAGAAGACAGCACAAAGGATATTTAAAAAAAAAACAAAAAAACTGCTTACACAGGTAATAGCAGAAAACTTTCCAGACATGGAAAAAGAATTTAACTACAGATAAGTGAAGCATATAGTACTCTGAGTAGCCATGATCGGGGGGAAAAAAGACTCCTTGCCACATAATAATTAAAATACCAGAAATACAACACAAGAATAGAATCTCTTTTTTTTTGGGGGGGGGAGCACAGTCTGGGGATCAAACTCAGGGTCTTACACTTGCTAGGCAAGCACTCTACCACTGAGCTAAATTCCCATCCCCAAGAATAGTATCTTAAAGGCTACTAGAGAAAGGAAACAAATCACTTACAAAGGAAAACCAATTTGAATTACAACAGATTTCTCAACACAAACTTTAAAGGCAAGGAGAGCATGGAATGAAGCATTTCAAGCTCTCAAAGAAAACAATGTCCAACCCAGACTGTTATTTACTGCAAAATTATCTTCAAAATTGATGGAGAAACAAGATACTTCCATGATAACGAAAATCTAAAGAAACTCATGACCACCAAACCAACACTCCAAAAAATTCTCAAGGTTATCCTAGAAGGAGACAATGAAGCTAACAATGCCACAAGGTTCAATAACATGAACATATCAAGTAGGGCTAGCAAATAAGTAGAAGGGAAAGAATGGAAAATAGCAACAGGAAATTAACACAATGACAGGAATAAGTTAATACCTTTCAATCATAATGATCAATGTAAATAGATTCAACTTGCAATCAAAAGACACAGATTAGCAGAGTGGATCATAAAACAAAATCCAACAGTATGCTGCATACAAGAAACACATTTAACACAAAAAGAAATTCATGGACTAAAAAAAAAGAACAAAGAATGAAAAACATTATTCCATGCAATAAGAACCTGAAAACAAGAAGGATTCGTTATGCTATTTTTGGACTGAGTGGAATTCAAGCTAAAGCTGATCAAAAGAGGCAAAGAAGGACATTACATAATGGTTAATGGAATTATTCAGCAGGAAAAGATAACAATTACAAACATATATACACCAAACCATGGAGCACCCAATCTCATTAAACAAATTCTAATGGACATAAAAGATCAGATAAACATTGATACAATTATAGTAGGGGATACTGGCCAACAGAATGTGACAAATCATCAAAAAGACTATACACTGTGGCAAAGTATGCTTCATCTCAGGGATATAAGGATGGTTCAACACATGCAAAGCAATAAAGGTAATTCATCACATAAACAGGCAAGGACAAAAACCAAACAATCATCTCGATAGATGCAGCAAAAGCCTTTGACAAAATCCAACACCTATTCATGATAAAAACCCTGAAGAAAACAGATATAGAAGGACTTTATCTCAACATGATAAAAGCATTCAAGACCAACCTCCTGCCAACATCATATTAAATTGAGAAAAGCGGAAAGCTTTCCCTTTAAAATCAGGAGCAAAACAAGGCTATCAATTACAACCACTCCTCTTCCACAGAGTCCTCAAAATATCAGCCAGAGTGCTTGGGCAAGAGAAAGAAAAGGGATACATATAGGAAAAGATGAAGTCAAGAAATCATTATTTGCAGATGACATGATCCTTAATTTACAAGACCCAAAAAACTCCACCAAAAGACTCCTAGAATTGATAACCATATTCAGCAGTGTAGTGGGATACAAAATAAACACACAAAAACCAATAGCATTTCTGAACACTAATAATTAACTCACTGAAAAAGTAATTAGGAAAGCAATACCATTCACAATAGCATCAAAAAAATTTAAAATACTTAAGTACTAACTAAGTGAGTGACCTCTACAATGAAAATTAGATCAGACTGAAAAAGGAAATTGAGGAAGACATTGGAAAATGGAAAGTTATCCCCTGTTCCTGGATAGGCAAAACCAACACAATCAAAATGGCTATACTTCCAAAACTGACATGCAGATTTAATGCAATTCCAATCAAAATACTAACATCATTTCTCACAGAGCTAGAGAAAACAATCCTAAAATTTATATGGAATCAGAAAAGACCTAGAATAGCAAAAACAATCCTGGGTAATAAAAGCAAACCAGGTGGCATCACAATCCCAGACTTGAAGTTATTTTATAAAGCTACAGTGATTAAAAACCACATGGTACTGGCACAAAAACAGGCATGTGGATGAATGGAATAGAACAGAAGAAGCAGAAACAACTCCAGGCTATTTGATCTTTGACAAAGGAGCCAAAAATATACACAGGAGGAAAGATTGCCTCTTTAATAAATGGTGCTAGGAAAAGTGGACATGCACATGCAGAAGATTGAGTCTAGACCCATATATCTCACCATGTACTAAATTAAATCAAAATGGATCAAGATCTAAATATTAAAACAGAAAAAGTTAAACTGCTGGAAGATAAAATAGATGCAACTCTTGAAGAAACAGGCACAGGCAAGAATTTTCTGAACAGAACTTTGATGCCACAAGAAATCAACAAATGGGATAATATAAAATTAAAAGATTCTGTACAGAGAAGGAAACAGCCAACAGAGTGAAGAGACAATCTACAGAATATGAAAAAAAATTTTCCTGCTCTTCCATGAACAGAAGATGAACACCAAAAATATATAAAGAACTCAAAAAAATCAGACTTCCCCCAAAATAAAAGAGCCAGTCAAAAAATGGGTAGCCAAAATGAATAGACACTTCTCAGAAGAAGTATAAATAGCCAATAAATACATGAAAAATGCTCATCAGCACTGACCTTCAGAGAAATGCAAATTAAAACAACACTGAGAAACCATTTTACCCAAGAAAAAATGGCTATCATCAAAAAATCTAAAAATAAGAAATGCTGGTGAGGATGTGGGCAAAAGGAACTCTACTACACTGTTCGTGGGAATATAAACTAATGTAACCCCTGTGGATATCAGTGTGGAGATTCCTCAAAAAACTAAAAGTAGAAATTCTATTTGACCCAGCTATCTTGCTCTTAGGCATCTTCCCAAAAGAGTTAAAAATCATCACATTACAAGAATCCATACATACCCATGTTTATAGCAGCACAATTTATAACAGCTAGATCTTGGAAAGAGCAACTATGCCCATCAACTGATGAATGGACAAGGAAAATATGATATTTTTACATAATGGAGTACTATACTGTCATAAAGAAAGATAAACTTGAGGCATTCATAGGCAAATGGATGTCACTAGAGAATATCAGTTTAACTGAAATAAGTCAGACACACGAGCTCAAATATTGCATGGTTTCTCTTATATAAGAACACTATGTATATATAGACAAATAAAGAGCAAAATAGGAGAGTGATAAATAGAAAGTAGGGAGAAGTTCAAATACTTCCCCAAATTACATATCCCGTTGTTTTAAAAATATTTCAATATATATGCTAATTTGTTTCATTTATACTAAAAGTTTATCTCAGTTCACTAAAAAGTAAGTTTATGCTAATATCTCTTTACTTCTTTTTTGTAAGAATCTTTCGGTTTGTCTTGCACTGAGTAGCTACTTTAAAGATAATGATAGTGTAATAACTATTGTTATTCTCTTATTATTTGTTTATGGAAAGGTTTTTTTCATAAAACAAAAAGAAAGAAATGATAAATGAGATTGCCACTGTCTGTGCCCTAAAAGACCTTAGAACCTCCCAGAAAAAATATGGTGAGGTTGTAATTACAAAACAGTGCATCGACCTCAAAGGGAGAACCTCGGAGGGACATCCAACCCAGACATGGAGGCTGCCGGTATTTTTTTTAATGGCAAGTGAATGGCATGACGTTGATAGGCCATAATTCACTCATTCGACTGTGGGAAATTTAGCCCCCCTCCCCGATTTTACTGTAAATAGTGGTGCCGTTAACCAGCCCTACCAGGTTACTTATTGCAATAGTACTTACTGTAACAAGTAAGCTACCAGTCGTCACCTACCAGTGAGCTGGGCTGATGTAGTTTATCTACAATTCTCCCATCTCTAAAGTTTATGGAGCTATAACCTTATGGAGGTGACTTCACTTTGCAAAAATATACATGTCTAAGCCTTATGGAGGTGACTTCACTTTGCAAACCTTATGGACTATAACCTTATGGAGGTGACTTCACTTTGCAAAAATATACATGTCTAAGCCACATCTCTCTGACATAGAGTTCATGATTTTATACATTTCTTCCTTCTAGTAATCAGCATATATAAAGAGATTTAATCAATTATAATTTTTAAAATAAAGCATAATTTCGATAGTAAATCTGCACATGGTTTCATTTTAAAAAATCATACAATGTTTCCAATATCAAACTCAAAGTATTTTGGATTTGCTGCATTTTTAACAGTGTCTGTGCCATTGTTCTTTGAGGAGAAATGCTTTGGGTATTGTCTTGGTTTGTATTATCTGGGCTTTTACTCTGCTGGGACATATAGAAATTGAAGGTTGAGCGCGGACTTCATAACTGTGTTTTTGAATTGATCAAATCATCTTAGAGTTGCTTTGCAAAGCTTAATTAATACTTTTTAAATGGTTTACAATCTTATTAAAGGCATGGAAAGAAAATTTTATCCTGAATTCTGAAATATTAGGCTTCCACATTATATCTACAAAGAATATGAGGTTTCTTTTATGTCAAAATCTGCTAACATAAAGGAAGGTAGGAAAGAATTGAGATGATGATCTCCACAAGAAAACATAAGTGATGACATTTCCACTCTGCTCTTTTGTAAAACTCGCTGCCCAGGAGAATCATTCTGATCTTCAAAGCTCCTGCAATTTACATCTTAGAGGGCTTGGGGATTTAGCTCAAGCGGTAGAGTGCTTGCCTAGTAAGCACAAGGCCCTGAGTTCGATCCCCAGCACCAAAAAACAAAACAAAAGCAAAAAAAACACCTTACATCTTAGAATTTATAATGCCCAGAATCACTGTATGCCATGCTTACCAAAACATACCTCCAACATGCAATCAGACATGTTTTCTGTGCAATTTACTTGAAGCCTGTAAGCCCAAAGGGCAGGAGGGAGGAAAAGAAAAATCAAGAAGGTACCACTACAATACTCTACTTCTGAATTCTTTCATAAAGTCTCTACCTGCATGATAAATGTTAGGTGAAATGATTCTAATTTCTTTGTTAATGATAGTCTCTTCAAACCAGTAAGATGCAGAATCTGCAACAATAAATGGAATTGGCAGAATTTGATTATCAATCATGAAGAGAAAACTATTTACTTTAAAAAACAGATCATTCTTTTACCTAGAATGACTAAAAATCATCATAATAATTTTCTTTCTTCATTCTATTCAGGATAAAAGCCTTTTTGAAATGTTAGGCAACTATTTTGTTTTTGTCATATTCTTTTGTATTTAAAGCATTCAATGAAATAATTGTTTAAAGAAGTGACAAGAATATAATCTGTGAGGAAAAAAATCTGTTCAGGACCATTTTGCTGTGTAGACATGTATGAAGGGCTTTTAAAAAGCTAATTAAAAATTAAATTGCTAAAAGAGATTCAAAATTATGACAGTCATTCAGGAATATCAAATGGGAAGATTCTTCAAGGGATGAAACAATTAGTTTTCCTAAAACCTCCACAGATTGGCCTCTTTCTTGTTTGTGGAATACTACCACCAAGATCTCTTTTCCAAGACTCACCCCAAAAGTCCCTTCTGTTGTGCAATTTTCTTTTGCAAACCTAGAAAGAGCAGCTCCTTTTCCAGTGCCAAGTAAAGGGCTGACTACTAGAGGTAACAGAAATGTAGAGGCAACAGTGTCTATTCTGACCCTGCCATGAAGGGCAGAAGCCATAACTAGATAAACTATAGGCCAATGGGGAAAGTGCCACCACAATAACATGACCAGGTAGGCTCTAGGTAAAAACAAGAAGTATTGACAGTCATCATGGTTCTCCAATACTGTCCCCATACTTCTACCAGAGCAGTTTGTCTGTATCAGGCCAACCGCCACACTAAAGGCAAAGTTCCTTTATTTATTCAAAACTATTCATTTAGTTTCTTCTATGTGCTAGGCATTGTGTTAGGCACAGCAGGCATTGTCTGGAGTTCTGATATAAATACAACCCATGCCATGGTGGATGCTGAGCCCAGCAATATGTAAGAGGAGTCCGATGAATGTATGTTGAATTAGTAAATTAATAATTACTGAATGAACTTATTGGCAAACAAGTATGGCTTGGAAAGCAGCATTAAAGTACACACACATTAGGGTTTCGCTGGGCATGGCTCAGAGAGTTGAACTCAATAAGGACGAGATGCAAAGAATCACACCTACTAATACTGTATCTACAACTTATCAGTCACTTGGAAAACCTTAACTTGTTTTCAACTCATGAATCTTCATAATAATTAAAGAGAATCAAAACAAAGTGAAGAAACTAGAATAAACACTCTGCATGAATTACTATAAAGAACTTTCTCTGCTCTCAGAGCCATAGCATGAAAAATGAGAATTTGAACATAAATTTCAATCATTTTAGGAAACTGTTTATAAAAGCCTTGGTCACAATAGTACTGTAGAACAAGAAATAACCCTAATATTCATTGACAGGAAGATCAAAATCTCGATATCAAAATAAAAAGGAATAACCTAATGATACAAGGCAACGATATTCATTAAACTCTAAATGTTACTACGTTGAGTGAAAAAAGCCAGGCACCAAACAGTAGATACTGTTTTATTCCATCTACTGAAAGTTCAAGAAAAAGCAAAGCTAGTCTGTGATAGAACAGTGATCGTCTGGAGCGGGAAAGAGATTGCCGGGAAGGAGCAAACGAGAACTTTCTAGAAGATGGAAATGTTCTGTATCTTATTTGGAGTGATGGCTAGAGGGTTTACATAATTGTCAAAATTCCTCAAACTGAATCTTGAAGACTCATGCATGGTATATAAATTATAGTGTAATAAGACGATCTTGGGCTGGGGATATAGCTCAGTGGTAGAGTACTTATCTAGCACGCATGAAGCCCTGGGTTCAATCCCCAGCCCTTCCATTAATAATATCTTGGAAACATTACATATGTTCTAATTATCATTTATTTTCTAAAATTTTACTCAAAGTATAATTTTAGAATCTTCATCTTTATTTTGAAGATTTTTAAGCATGCTTCTTAAAATCTGAATTATTTTCAGGCTGGGGTATAGCTCAGTGGCACAGCACTTGCCTAGTACGAGTAACACTAGACCAACCAATGATAGAGCGCTTTGCCCTGGGAGATCCTCTTCAGAAACTGTGGTTTGGGCAGTGCGAGGCTCCTCCTTTGGAAGCCCTCGCACAGACTCCTGGTATCAACAGAACGTGTTTTGAGTTTTTGTCCCTGAGATGAAAGGAGATGATGGGCTCCGTGCTGACTCTTGACACCCTGTCACCTGGCCTCCCTAACCAGCACACATATTCGTGAAACAGTTGCTTGGGGTGAGGGATGCAATCTGCAGAGATTGGAGCTGAAGGTCTCTCCTGTTAAGTGTATTTGACTGTATGGAAATGAGAAGCCTGACCTTGGCCTCATTAGCACCTTCCTCCAAACAGCCAAGTGAATCAGCTGCTGGCACATACCAATAATAAACTAAGAATGTGTTGAGTTGACAGTGATATAAAGGTGCACAAAAGGCCATTCTTTTTTCTTCAAATCCTTGGTAATATGAAGCACATTCTCAAGCTTTCTAATACCGAGAATCACACTCTCCCACTAGGACTGCTGTCACAATTCTCCTTGTGTACCTCCCAAACAAATATCCAAGTAGTAGGTAAGACTTTTGCTCTACAAACAAGGGTTTATGGAAAATGTCACAATATTTCATTTTGTTCCAAAATCAAAGTATATTGTGCGTAAGTTCTCATCTTACTGGGTCTCACAGTGTTATGCAAACTTACCCAGAGCGTGTCACTTGGATGGAGCCCTCTTGTTTTCAGTTCATACCAGCCACCATGCATGTGCCCAGTGTCCAGTCTCTTAGCATCACATAAGGTCAGAGAGACAGCTCTGCTGACTTCTGCCAAGCTCGGCGCAGTCAGCTCTGCCAGGGCGGAGAGCTCCGGAGCCTAACAGCCAGTCTCTCTAGGTACACATGCCGTTCCTCTCCAAGTCCCCCTCCGAGATGTTCCAAGGGCCAGGCAAGTGGGTCCACTACCGGAAGAACAGGCTGAAGGCCACCATTCGAACTCAGTCTTGAGGGTCTCCTGCCTTCTCTTTGCTTTTGGCTGCTTTTCAAAGCATTCGCCTTGGGATAGGATTTGTGGAGGGGAAAAGAGAGAAAAATAAAACAAGATGATATAAATTAATATCTCAATTATGCAAACACGCACACATCCTAACAATATATGGATCAAGATAGCTGGCTTGCATTTGATATTATTGATAGGCTGTGAGAAGTTAAGTTCCTAAACACAGAAACTCTTGCTTTCTTTATAAAATGAGAATAAGCTTTAGCTCTGCTATTTTACAAGTCTATTTTCAGGATTAAAGTAAACAACAATAACCTTGTACCATTTTAGACAATCTATTTCCCATTTATTAATTCCTTCTATATCATCCTTAAAAGATAGGACAGTGTTTATAATGAGCAAAGGACAGAAAAGTTACATAATACACTTTTAAAATGAAGATCTAGCAATCGCACCTTGATATATTTTAAGTCTCTTCCAGGCCTGTCCCCAGCTACTACATTACATACCACATTCTAGTAATTGTGAAAAATGGCATTCCAGTTATTTTTCTATTATCTCTCAGACCCCAGCCCAATCTTTTATGTTACGGCCCTCTATTCTCACAGATTAATCTACACTTTTTTTTCCCTGTATGACCATTTATTTATTTATTTATTTATTTTATGGTGCTGAGGATTGAACATTGAACTCAGGGCATTCACACTGAGATATATTCCCAGCCATTTAGTGTGTATTTATTATTTATTTTAACTTTTTTTAAAGCCAGGATCTCACTAAATCACTAAGTTGCCAGGGTTGGTCCCAAATTGCAGTCCTCCTGCCTCAGCTTTCCAGGGTGCTGGGATTACAGGTGCGCATCACCATGTTTGGCTTCTGTGTCAATCTTAAAGGACTATCAGAAGCCACCTTCCCATCTTTGCTTAGGGCTATGTCAACTTTCTTGCCATAATGGCTTACAAATTTAGTCTCAAGCCAATCCTGAAGGAACGATACAGTCACGTGAGTTGTGGCTTGGGATCCCCTGAGACCTTCTGCCACACCACCATCTTTCCTTCCTCTGGGTCTAGGTGTTTTGGAGCACTCCTTGTGAACAAATGACTAAGGAAAGATCTGGCTTACGGAAGGCTTTCTCAATAGCTGGGCAAATTAGAAACAGAGCATTATAACCATACTCAGAGCTATGCCAAATGAAACAAATGAAAAATACCAAGGAAGAAAATTCTTCTCACTGGGCAGAACCTGAAACAATATAGCTCATTGTCCGCTTTGGCTGTATTGAGAGATGGGCTGGGATACAAACAGAACTACACTGCTTCCTGGGTAATGGCTAATGGTTTGGCTGGACAACTAAGGATTTGGAAAGAAAGGATAGAAGACTGTCCACAAAGCAGTATGTAAATAGGCCTCTTCACTTTACACAGAGCACAAGAGTGTTTACTATGAGAATGTTCCCAAAGGCATCTGCTGCACACAAAGCTCTCAACAATCACATAGAAAAGACAGCCTATTAGATGGATGTCTGTCAGCTTCTTTCTCCCAACACCCAAGTACATGCTCAATAGATTCATGTGCCAAAGACCATGACAGTGGAAATGAAGGGCCAACTTCAAAAACTTTCTGTGATCTGCTTATCATCCCTGCTAGTGCTCCAGCTGATAACAGGAGGCCAACGCTGTGCTCCTACGATGTCATCATTTGGTGGGAAAGGGAATAATCTAGCCACCAGCTATGCTGCCTCCTTAATCATGGATGAGTTGCAATTGTCCTTATTGGCACTGACACTTCATTCTGGATATCACTTTGTCTTCTCTGCTTTCAATACTTTTCTGCCGACACACCCTCTGCAAATTTATGGATTGCCTTGTTTACCTCCATAGCATCTCATAGAATATTGCTTCAGACTAAAGAATTCATTTCACCGTAAATATGCATGCACACACACACACACACACACACACACACACACACACACACACAAACACATGTAATAATGGGCTCACGCTCACGGATTCACTGGTCTTCCCACGAACACCTAGAAGACCTGGCTTGAGGAAAAGGCAGAGTGGCTACCTAACAACTCAGTTATAGTTCTTGTGGACAGAATGTCCTGCGATGTAGAATCAATATCCAACAAGCTGCAGTACACTCTCCAAGCCCATGGTCAACATACAGTGTTTTTACCCATCGCCAGAATCAATGGTTCTGAACAAAGAGGTAAAAATGAAAGAATTCCTCTTGCTGTTCATCCTAATAACCCACTTGGAAAATTTATGCTTCCTCTTCTCACAGTTGTGTGCTCCACTTGTCGGAGAACTTACTTCTTAAAGAAAGAACGATTCTACCAGAGAAATAACAACTGTTCCATTCAATGGGACAGTGAGAGTACCATCCGGCCACGGGTTCCTCATGTCACTGCACCAAGAAACAAAGGAAGGGTTGCTGTGCTGGCTGGCAGGATGGATTCCGCTTACCTGTATTGGGTGCTGTACAATGTGGGCATTGTAGGTGAGATCTAGGGCCGAAAGGACTTTCCAAGCTATCAATTTGTAATTTACTATGCCCAATAAGCACAGGATTGAAAAGAACTCAGACCCTCCAAGAATGAAGCTTTGGGTCACCCTATCAGATAAGAAACACTGACCATCTGACTGAAGGCAGGGGCAGTGCTAAACATAAGATAAAAAAAGGAATTTACCAATATCAACTGTGACTTTATGGCCAGTCTCAGAAATAAAGTAGCAGATATGGATAGTTTCTTCCTCATTTGCTTCTATACAGTTCCTTCCTCTTAATTCCCTCATTAATGATACAATATATAATCTTCGGACAAATAATAATTGACATCATCTAGAGATGGCGATGAAGAAAGTTTAAGGGATTTGTGTCTCCATTTTAGAGGAAGAAAGTGAAAACATGTTTTCACAAAGAGAAGTTGCAACTTGCTGGACAGAAGCAGGTAGTTGTTAATATTGCTATAGTAGAGAAGTTTTAAAATGGTTAGAAGAGAGTAAGGGTGCTTGGTAGCTTCTGGATTAGGGAGATGGTTACCCCTATGGTCTCTTGGGCCCAGACTCACTTTCTCTGTGATGTCAGCTGGGAATATGATAATCACTTTTCTAAGGCTCTGTTGATCAGTTTGTTCTAGTTCGATACTGTCAGTAAGAGGAGATTCTGGACAGAGAGAGACAGACAGAGAGAGACAGAAAGAGAGATTTTTCTCCTGCCTTTGCTGTCGGCATCTCTCCGGTGCAGACAGTAAAGACCCTCCTATCTTTTGGCATCCCGAGAATGCTGAATCCCCTCTGGGGTCTGGACATCAGCCACGCAGCACCCTCTTGCCCTCTTGGAAGCCCCAACATAGCCGTGAGCTTGCCTTTGAGTTTCCAGCCAGCTGGGCTGTGATCTCAGGGTGCATCAGCTACATAATACCTTCTCAGCAACCTCCACAACAAGGAAGCAGTGGCCTCTCCCCAGACCCCTCTGAGGCAGCTCCTTGTCTGCGCCGCAGGTCCTGAGGTCTCCCTCAGCAAGAGGAAGTGGTAACTACTTCTGATTTTAACAATCTCTGGGTCAGCCTACCCCACTGACTTTCTTTAACCCCCACGATACTAACTTCTTGTATTCAACACTTCTGTTTAACATACCTAGTATGGCTTCTCCTTTTCTGAATGGTTTCTGGCAGACACCAATGTATATTTTGAAAGTTCATAATAAAAACTTGAAATCATGCATATAGCCAAAATGAAAATATTTAGTATTATGAGTATCTTTTATTCTTTTGAGTTTCAAAGAATTAAACCTCCAGTAGGATGCAACCTCTTCCTACTGCTGGACCATGTAAGAACTCAGTTTCCCCTGGGGTCCCATAACTGTACGTCAGTGTTCTGAGCGGCATTTTGCCCAGCTTCTAGTCTTCTTCCAGCAAACAGAGGAACAAGATATACAGCCCTTCCTAGAGCGCTGGAAACAGAGACTCATAATTGTTCAGATGCGAATGTGGGGTTGTCAAAACAGTGACTTTCCAAACACTGCAGATTCAGCCTGCACCCAGTACACAGGATGCTTTCCACATCCCGGTTCATATGGTGCAAAACCAGAGCCATCCCTTTCCTGTCTCGGGTAGAAAGGTTATGTGGGCCAATCTTCAGACTGACACGTGAACTTCCTAGTCCTCCCAACTGCCATATGAGAACATGACCAACGTGTGTGTCAGCACTACTTGGACAAAACTTTAAAGCATGCATGCTTCCATGGGATGGCGACAAGAGTGATGTGCTTCCCAAAAGCTCTGTACAGCTGGAGCAGTTTCAAAATGAGACGGTGAGCAGAATAGCCTTGTGTTCCTCTTTTGCTTCTCTTTTATTCCTGTGCCCTGTTCTCTGTGTCCTCCTCCCCCTACTTAGTAGCTGTACATAAGGACACAAGATAGTTTTAATTTGAGGGCAGATTTGTAAGCTGGGGTGAGAGATAGTATCTAGAATAAAGTGAGGGAGTCTACCACCGTGGATATTGGAATTCATATTGTGAGTAAACAAGCAACAGCCGCTTTTTAGAAATACGCTTCATTTTGACTCATGCAATTCATTCCACAGAGGTACATTTATATTACACCCGGGAGATCAGGACTTCCTTTGTGTATCATCCCTGCTACTGCAGATGGGCCACAAGCCCATAGAAGACAATGTGATCATTCTCACCACTGCGAGGGGCATCTCCTACACATATTTCCAATGGGTTATTATTTTAAAAGAAGTCCTTAACTTTAAAGCAGCCACCTCTAACTGGAGCTATGTTACCAATCATACTAGATTTTGTAATAACCAGGCTAACTGGAAGAAGTGTGGAGAGAGGGACATATCCGACCATTTAAAACATTTTCAAGCACAAAAGGAAACCAAAACATCATGGTGCTGAAATGTGACCTGATGCTTATTATAACAGTCATTTCATCATTTCTCTGCAGATGAGGTAGAAGAGAGAAGATACTTTGTGCATATGAATCCAGCAAAGGAATACTGAGAAAAGATTCTGTTGTTTCACAGGGGACAGGCATTCCTAAGGTTACTCTTTCAAGGTATTTTTCTTCTTCTCTCAAACCGTAGGGATAGAATAAATTGCTCCACTGACAATAAGAGTGAAGACTGAAAATTTGAGAAGACTAAGAAAATCATTGGAACTCCGAAGAAATACCACCTCCTCCAAGGAGAGTTCATTCTTCCTCCCCTTCGTGTATCCACGTTCACGGCTCTAATTCTTTGTTTAGACGCCACCTCTTGCCTAGAAAGCAAGAAACAGGTCTTATTCTGCTTGGTGTGTGCCCAGTATTAGCCTGTGCTCAGCACAAGAGAACCCCAGAAGTGTTCATCGAGTAGTGATTGCACATAGGAAGGTGCGACTGGGAGCCAGATCTCAAACCTCGGTAATGAGCCTGCCTGGACATTCAGGACAAAGGTGTTGGCAGAGGTTGGTTCAGAATACTCTTAAAGCACACTACTTAAAACATCAGGATGTTAGCAATAAAGTAAGAAATGATAAGGACTCTGGAGCGCCCAGGTCAAGGATAGATGAAGGGAGGGATGTGGGAAGGGTTTCCCACTGACCTTTTGTGCACGGAAACACCACCCCCCACCTCTGAAAGCCATCTCCCAGTACTCCCGATCCATTAAGTGCTGAAATAACCCCAGTGAAAATTATACACACACACACAACTTGCACACACGCACATTTCTGTGAAATTTACTGTTTTCTGTGTCAAGGAGACAGCCTTCCATGAGAACTATTTCCCAAATTACCTGCCAGCAAAGGAAAAACCAAACAAAAACAAAACAAAAATCTCCAGGCATCAGTAAGAAAAAGAAAAAAAAAATGTGGATTGTTGAATTTCTGACATAACAACCAATTCAAAATGATTAACTATTTGTTACCTAGAAAAAAATAAATTTCCTTTATTTTCCTGGATTTGGTGAGGGCTATCGGAGGCCGGAGGCTTCCTTCAGAGTCTCTTGGCACTAACTACACACTGCGATCCAGACCCCACTGCCTAACAGGAAACTAAAGTGTTGCCTGCAAATCACAGATCGTGCCAAGTTACGCACCCTTCTCAGAGGACAGGAATTCTTCTCCGATTTGGGTCCTATTCTTGCCAGTTTCTCCCAGAGGGACTGGAATTCTGTGCCTATCTCAAACAGCAGAGGAGAACTCCTGAGATGGTAACCAGGCTGCCTAATAGCAAATCTCTTCAGATTCTCTCCTCTTTAATCCCACTGCTGATTCCTGTCAAAATAATGCCTACAAAGAAAGCAAGAGAACTAGCTCATTTATGGACTGTAGATTTTTAAAAGTCTAAATCAAATCGCGCCCCGTGGATTAAAAGGATACATAGCCGATGGGGAACTTTATCATGGCTGGATCAGACTGTAACACCTGAAGCCACCAATCAACCAGACAAATGGATTTTATGAGCCTCCTCCTGTGGTACAAAATCGATGGCATAGAATCTTCTATGAGACGGTCTTGTCTAAAAGCTGAACTTTGGTTTAATCAAGACTTGGGGTCTAAGTACAAGTTAATGAGAAATGCAAGGGGAAAGGAGACTTTGTGTACAGCCACAAAGACATAATCAGTGAAAACCCCAAAGCGAGATATTCAACAACACAGTTTCTTCAACAAAGCATGAAAAAATAGGAAGAGACCAGAGTTAGAGACTTCTTCAAACAAATCATCAACTCAAAAAACAAATAGAACAAAACATTTGAGGTGATTGAAAAACCTGAACTTAAATTACTTGATGAATCTAAGAAATTAAAATTAATATTAGTTGGTACTTTCTGTCGGTCTGATTATGGCATTGTGCTCATGTTTTAAATGTCCTGATTTTCTGGGTAAAATGATAGATTGTCTAGGATTCACTTTAAAACACTAAACTAAAACGAGGAGTGGGAGAGAACAGATGAAACAAGAAGGAGGGAAATTACTAGATTTGGTGTTGTCTTAGTTAGATTTTCTAGAACCAATGGTTGTAAGAGAGCAGATTTAATAGAGGACATTCATAAGCCACAACATTCACCCAGAAGCCAAATGCAAGAAGTGCCGAATGTCCATCTAGGCACTGGAGACCCAAAAGATCCAATCGAGGGCTGGGAGCCCACAGCACTGTCCCACGTGCGTCCGTGTCTGCAAATGATGGCTGAAGAAATCTTCACCAGAACCAGGATACGCTGCTCGCAGCAGAGATGACAACCAGAGCTCCTCCAAAGCAACAGCAGCCATCCTCGACAACAGCAAGGCCCCGAGCTCCTTCCTCCACAAGAACGGCCGAGTTCCTTTTGGGACAACCAACCACAGCAGAGCTTCTCCTGGGAAACAGCCCGCCAACTAGCCACGGCTCCCACTCTGCCTTATGTCGCATCAGCAACGACCCTCAGGTGGATCTTCTATGCCCAGCATCACATCAACTCAGTCCGGCTGGGCGTTCTGGCTCAAGTTGACCACATTAGGTCCACCACAGGTGTGAAGTACTGAATTATGTTATTTTCTATACTGTATTCTGGAGCATGCTTGAAAATTTTCACAATTAAACAAAATAAAAATAAACACCATAATCAAATAAGGGGGTTCCCAGAAATGCAAAAGTGACTTAACGTTAGACATATCTCACCATGACAAAAGGTTAAAGGAGAAAACTATTTGATCAATTTAATAGATGTTGAAAAGGCCTCCGAATAATGCAATAGGTAGTCCTGAATTTAATAACAAAAATATTTGAAATAACAACAGAAGATTTGTTAAATGTATTAGAGTACCTTCACTGCATAAATACCATGTATTTGTTTAAAATGATGCTGTAGAAGACTAACCAGAAACATGTTCATGAGGTACTAAATGAAAAAAAAATTTTACCCAAGAGTAAGGTAGGATTTCATTTTATATCTATCTACCAAAATGTTAATAGTGGGTAGATGTGGATTTTGGTTGGGGTTGGTTTGTAATTTTATTTTCTTCTTTGTACTTAGCTGTATTAGCCAACATGTCTACAGAGAACATGTTATATTTTCAAACCAGAGAAAGCACACAATATTATATTAATTTTTAAATTTCAAATTTTTGTGGCCATTTCTTCAGTAATGAATATACCTGAATGAAATCTCATTTTATCAGCATTTCTGCATTTTTCCCAAAAGATCATCTCAAGACACTTGTCAAAAATGCCTTTTTGGAATTACAATCTATAATGTTTACAGCACTCTTGATGTAATAATGTGAACATAATAAAAATCAGAGGTTCTGAGAAAAAATTCATATTTAATGCCTATAGCCACTTTGAGATGATTAAACTGTATCAATTGTATTTTTAAACAATTACTATCTTATAAATGTACGTATATGGCACAGAGGTTGAGAAAATACATAACAGAATCCGTTTCATACAGCACAATATTTGAGTACTTATTCTTTTTTTGCTTTTATAATGATGTTATGAAGGGCAAGAAATTAAGTGATGTATTTTAAAGTGGTTTGTACCCAAAGTAAATTAAATTGTTAAAGTTCCAAGGAAAAGGGTAGTTTCAGATAATACTTTGCTGTGAGTGTATGAAAGATAAATCCATAATATTCTTAATCAAATACTAAATGAATTATTAGGAAGAACATTAAGCTTTATTATGAACTGTGTTGCTAAAAATCTAATTGTTTTAAGTCCCATGTACTGGTAGTTCTAAAGTACTGGAAAAACAAACAAAAAATGACGTAAACTAAAAAACATCAACACCCCTGTAAATCACATGTTTTCCAAAATCCCATCATTGAGCCTGAAACTGCAGTATTGTTCGTAAGTCAGATGGAGTTTCTCTCTCTGAGTGAACTGGGCTTATTTTCAGTCTAATTATTAAATTTGCACAATTGATATAAACTTACAAAAAGGCATTCCCTTAAAAAAGTGAAAGTTTTACAATAAAAATTTTAAAATAGGCTCCAGAGCTATATTATTGAACTAAAGGAGCAATATACAAGCTGCTGTCTTCATTCAGTAACTACAACTTCCCACTTAGCACAATGACTACCTGCCCCCTAAATTTAGTTTTTTACATCTCTGAATTGTTCAGTATTTTGAGGGGGACGTGCTGGGGATGGAACTCAGGGACTTGCACTTTCTAGACAAGCACTCTACCACTGAGCTAAATCCCCAACCCCAAGAAATTTTCAGTCTTAAAAATGCTCCTTTTCCACGTGTCCACAGTAGACTTGGTCAGAGCTGATCCTTTCTCATGTGTCTTGGTGGCTGTATGATACTATGCTCTGTATTTTTCTCCCAGTAATAAAATACACTGATCCAAAATCTCATATAATCTAAATATATCTGATTCTGCACAAACTGTTGAGCAGATATATTAGATGGGGCAAGTTTCATCCTACGTTTTCTCATCTTTTTGACACAGTTCCAAACCACTGACCAGAGAAACACATAATACTGAAAGCAAAAAGCTGTAAGACTGAAAGTTTCAACTTGAGCCAAGTTTTGACTAATAAGACTTAAATTAGTAATATTATAATTTATTCGCTTCATTCTAGTGATTGTAAGACCTACATGAGATATCAAAGAATTTGACAAACTGCCATTTTTTAAAATTTTTCTTATAAAATATTTGATATATGTTGCATGCAGTTTTAGAAACTGGAAGCAATGGAGAGCATTTAGTTCTCCATTACTTTTTTATTATAATAAATTCTTACTCTTTTTAGTATAATAAATTTTAAGGCAGAATTAGAGATACTAATCTATATGATAGGCTATTATAAGGCATTAGTCTTTACAATTAAAATGTATTTTTGTTTCCTGTCAATCTAAAATTTATTAGGGAAAAGAAAATGCACACACACACACACACACACACACACACACACACACACTGCATTGAGGAAGCCCAGTAATAACAACCATAAACTATTTTAGAGTAGAGTGATTGTTTCCAATATAGAGCTATTTATATTTATTTTCAAAACTTGAGGTGCAAAGTTCTTCCCCACTGGGTGTTATCTTTTTCAGGAGGATTCTCTAGAATCTACAGCTCCAACCTCTTTCTGGCATTCCAGGTATTTCTACCTGTCTCTTGGTCATCAACATCTGGATAACCTACAGGTCATGCACAAACCTGGAACTCATTTACCCAACCTACCTCTTCTCCAAGGACTCCTAAACTCAGAAAATGGTATCGCCTTCTACATGGTTATGTAGTTGGGGGGGTTGGAAATTCTCTCTCACAGCCCATGCTTAATTAGACAACAAATCCCACAGAGCCTCTGAAACATCCCTCAAATTTATATACCCTATTAGAATACCAATGGCTTTGTCCTACTCAGGTCATCTTTTCCTCTCAAGAACAGTATTTTAAAATACTCTGAATGAAGTTCTCTTTCTGGTCAAGATGAAATGATAGTAACTGAATTCAGCCTTCCTCCCAAAACAACTGAAAACCTGAACAAATATCTGAATGGTTCTTAAAGCCTGAACATTAAGCAACAAAGGACAGTGATTCTTGAAAGATGGTATTATACTTGTATTATCTAAAATATTCCCCCCAAGATTATTGGGTTGAAGACTTGTTTGCCAGCTGATGGGCTTTCAAAGTGCTTGGATTGTGGGTGCTCTAACGTCATCAGTGGATTAGACCATTGATGAGATCATCATCTAGTGGCATTGCTGGAAGGTAATGGAAACGGGAAGTGGCACCTACTGGAAGGGAATGGAGCGAGTGGGTTTGACCTTGGAGACTATATCTGGTCCCCAGCCCCCTTCCTCTCTGGCTCTTTCTCTCCTTTTTCTCTGCTTCTCGGCTTCATGAGGAGAGCAGCTTTCCCCCTCATGCCTTTCTGCCATGTTGTTTCTTTCTCTGGCCAAGTCTCAAAGCAACAAAACTAGTGACCAGGGCCTGAAACCTCTGAAATAGTAACTCATGTTAAACTTTTCATCCTTTAACTTAATGTGTGTGTTAGGAGTATGCAAAATATCAACTGTTAAATCAGAATAAAAAAGCGAAGTAAAAAAGTCAGAAAAGCACAACATATACATTTTAATAAACCTAACTATAAATCAAAAATTTCACCTAGATGCAAAGCAATATTGGGTATTTGGCGTTATATTTCCACGTATACTGGCTGGCATTGGTTTTACACAACATGTATTGGTCCTTTTTGAGTTCATGATAATGAAGACAACCCAGGGAATGAATTTCCAATATGCTGAGTCTGAAATAAATACAATTTATCAGTTTTAGTGAATAAAGACATATCCCGCCAAATCAGCAGAAGGCTGAGAGGATACGTATCTGATTCTCCAGAAAAGACATCTTCCTCCCTTTTTTCCTTTTCGTGCCCTAATGGTACAAAAATGGTGTAATAAATTCTGTGGTAATGGCCCTCCTTCTAGCATAATGAAATCTAACGCTGCATTTTCAATCTCTGCTTCTGATATGAAATGATTATGCTAAGAGTAAGGAATCCACACCTGTAACAGACATACTTCCAAATAATATGATGAATTTATTTCAAAATGAGCCCGAAAAAAAGAAATAAAAAATTAATGAGTCCTAGAAACAAACTCAGCCAATATTCCTGCAGAATTTAACTATTAATTTGAGTATATATTTTCCCTGAATAATGTTGATATGGTAAAAACGTAAGTGTTGCTTAACACTGAGTCAAGCGCAATGTCTCATTAACACAGGTGTGACTTAGGATGGCAGCAAAGCCAACCTGCACGCACGGCAGCTGCCATTCTCTAAGTGTAAACAGTCTCACGCTGATATTTAGAAATGCTGCTTCCCTCCGTTGTATTCTGCCACTCCAGTTCTCTAGCTGCGACTGAGTTCCAAAGTCACATCACAAGGATTATTTTCAAGACTTTTTATTGGAATAGATTACGTGAATGCAAAAGCGGAACTGTCACTTTCTAAACTAAATGAAAAATTATGAACGCTAAAGCTGAGCATGGTGGCATAACTCTGTAGTCCAGTCATTTAGGAGGCTGAGACAGGAGGATCACTTCAGCCCAAAAGTTCCAGGCCAGTAGCAAGACCCTGTCTCTAAAAAAAGAAAGAATGAAAGAAAAAAAAAATATATAAACATGATATGAATGATTTCTTTCTCAAAATCCTTCAACGAATACAGTATTATTTCTACTCAGACCAAGAATATTTTGAAAACATGAAACAGAATGCAAAATCAGTAATGTCGATCATTTTGTTTTACTTCACAACCTTTGTGAGGGCATGATGTCCAGTCCTGTGTATCAAGTACTTTTTTTAAAATATGCATATTTGAAAAGGAAGTATAAAAAATTCAGTAAAGCTGTAGGTTAAAGAAATAAAATTCTAGTTTTCAAAGTAAAACTCATAGCCTGACAGGGTGACACACGCCTGTCATCCCACCACTCAAGAGGCTGAAGCAGGAGGATTGTCGTGAGTTCGAGGCCAGCCTGGGTGACACAGTTGAGTTCAAGGCCAGCCTGAATGACATAGGAACATCTTGTCTCAAAATAAACAAACTCACAAGGAAGTCACTTTATTTGAATGCTTTGGGTTTAGTAGTATTGTAAAGGTTTAGTATTATTCTAAAGAAGATTTCTGGTCAGCGCCTTCACATCTCTCTCAGGTCAGTGGAGAATATACTTTCCATGGCTATATATTTTTTTTTAATTGTGTGGGGGTTTTTCTGTTTGTTTGTTTGTTTTGGTGCTAGGGATCGAACTTAGGGCCCTGCGCTTGCTAGGCAAGCACTCTACCACTTGAGCTAAATCCCCAACCCTCCATGGCTATATTTTGAAAGGAACTGTAGTCAAAATTATAAACAACAGTGCAGATTTCCTGAAATCCAAATGAAACTATAAAATATTAAGGTATGATTAATACTATGAACTATCTTGTACATTAGGAATTGTTTGGACATCTTACGAATACTTAAAACAACTTAGAGCTCTAAGAGAAATTTGATCACCGATCTTCAGGAGTGTAAGTGTGTACAGCTATTCACTGGAAATGAGAGATGCAATATAAAATAAGTTGAAAGTATTTGCCAAACTAGGCACACTACCTCTCCACATCAGAATAGGGACATGAGAAACACGGATGCTTAGAAAGTCTCCCTAGTTTGGTTAGACAGTTAAACTTCTTTCCTAAGAACCTCTCATCTAACTATCTTTATGTTGATTTGTACAAGTAAAGATTCAATAATAATAGTGATGATAATAAAATAATGACAGTGCCTTATACTGGATTGTCAACATTGCTATTTATACATTCCCTTTATTTAATTCTGTAATTTGAGCCTTACAGTGGCTCTGTGATGTACTCGTGGTGCACACGCTCAGACCACTTCACGGCTGAGGAAAATGAAGGTCAAAACAGTGATTGGCTTTCTCCGGTTTCCTTTGTCCACACTACCCTTGGGAGCTAGAGTTTAAGGTTATCTGATGACCAGTCCTGTTCTCTCCCTTGTACAATACTTTGTGATAAAAGGAATTATAACAAGATGGTGCATCTTAAATTAAAAAAAGAAAAAGCCACTTGGACTTAAATGCAAGTCCAATTCTTTATTTAGTTCCCACTCCTGTAATTTCAATTTCTGGGTTAAGACTTGTGAAAACATGAAAAAAAGTGAAATAAAGAATTTCCCTTCCCCCAACACATGAAATTTGAGCAAAATACAGGTTTAAGAACACCCTTAAGCATAGATTCACCAAAGCAGCCACACAAAGAAAGGATGCAACATAATGCAATACTTCAAAAATTAATGGTTAGGGAAAGAAAGAAAAGAGTCTAAGAAAAACAAGCTAGTTTAACAAAGCTATTCACCATAAGCTCAAGGGCCAAAAGTCATAGTAGCTTCAGAAAATAAAAGAAGAAAAACTATCAAGATTCAAATCCTTGCTCAAAGATGAAATCAAACAGAACACAGTGGGAATTAAGCCCACAGAGTTAAGCTTAGACAAAACTGACCAAGCAGGAAGAAGATGAAGATAAATATCATAGAACCTCTGAAAACGCAGTACAGGAAAAGGAGAGAGGGAGGAAGAGAGAGACAGGCGGAGGAAGGGAGGAAAGAAAAGGGCGGAAGGGAGGAAGGGAGGAAAAAAGGAAGGACGGACAAAGTATATTACCTGTCATGAACGTTAATTTTATGTGTCTTGACTGGGCCAAACATTTTTCTGGATGTACCTGTGAGAGTCTTTTTGAATGAGATTAACATTTAAACTGGTAAATTGAGTAAAGCAGACTGCCCTTCCCAACATGGGCAAGTCTCCACTGAAGACATACATAGAATAAAAAGGCTACAGTCAGGCATGATGGCACACACCTATAATCCCAGAACTCTTGGATGCTGAGGCAGGAAGATTGCAAGTTAGAGCCTAGCCTGGGCAACTCAGCAACTCAGCAAGATCCTGTTTCAAAATAAAACATACAAATGAGCCAGGGATGTAGCTCAGCAAAAAGGCCCTGGGCTCAAGCTCCAGTAGCAACCCCTAAAAAACCTGTGTGTGGGCAAGCTCCTCCTGCCTGACTGTAGTTACTGTCTACTCCAGCCTCGAGGTTCACACTGGGACACTGGCTGTCTTTGAGTCTCAAGGCCCTGAGCTTTTGGTCTGAACTTACACCATCTGCTGTCTTGATCATCAGGCCTTCAGACTCAGACTCAGCTGAAACAACACAGAGATCCCCAGCTCGCCAGCACAGATCTTAGGACTTCTCAGTCCCCACAGTCACACGAACCAGTTCCTTACAGTACACCACAAACATGTGCGTGTGCACACATGCACCCCCACACACACATATCCTATTGGTTCTATTTCTCTGGAGAAGCCTAACACACCTACAAAAGTAAAAAGAAAAAAAACCAAACTGACCTCATATGTCTCCATAGCAGCATACGATGCCTGAGGACTAGAGAAATATCCACAAAATTTTAATGAAAGGAAACTGTGACTCAGGAGCATTGAGTCATGACATCTTTCTAGTACAAAGACAATGACAGATATTTTTGAAAATAAAAGAACTAGGAAATAGCACCAATGTGCCCTTCTGTGAAAAATATCTGACAGTGAAATCCAAGCAAATAAGAGATAAATCACAGTAAAGATCAGAGAAGCTACAGTACAAACACTAGTGGGAAACAGTTCCACTTAAATTACACTAAAACAACGGAAATTATAAGGACAGAATGCAAATAGTGTAAATATGGATTGCCATATACGTTATCCATATTTATTACATTTACATTCTGTCATTATAATTTATTATATATATTGCATTTTCATATACAGTTCATATTTCTTTCATATTTTTTCAGAATTTTCCTGTATTTTATAAATTTCATTTTTCCATATATTTAATATATTTAATTTTTCATTTATTTCACACATTTCATTGTATACATCATATATTTCATTATATATATATATCATATATTTATATACATATACAATATACATTGCATTTCCTAAAGGCTTGGTCCCCAGCTTGGTGTTACTGGAAGATGGTGGAAACTCTAAGAATGGGCCAGTGAAAGTTTTTCGGGTCGAAAGGGACAGCAGGACTCCAGCCCCTTCGCCATCCTGTCTTTTGCTTCTTGGTCACGGGGTAGGGAACTGTGCTAGTTACAGGCTTCACCACGATGGGCTTCAGGCTCCTCTAACACACAAAGGCCTAAGAGCAATGGGCCCTGCTGATTAGGGACTGGAACCTCCAAAACTATCAGCCAAAATCAACCTTTACTCTTAATAAGTTTTTATCTTAGGTATTTGTTATAGAGGTAAAAAGCTGATGAATACAATAACAAAACTAACTGCAAATGAGAGATAAGCAAAGGAGAGATGGCAGAGTGATGATGTTGATGTCCTCCTTTTGTACCACCTAGAAGTGGGGGACATACTTTCAAATGTTCTTTACAACCTCTTTTATAACCTTAGAAGGTATTTTAGGAACTATCCCTAGTAGGTAAAAAAATTTTTAATTTGGCATATAATTATACATATTTATGGAGTACTATGTGATATTTTGATACATGCACACAAGGCATACAATATGTCGACTCAGGATAATTAGCACATCCATGACTCTGAGAGAAGAAATATTTTTTTGGAAGTTCTATCAATTTCTCCAGTTGTGTTTCACTTCATTTTTCTTCTATGGAAGTCAATGGTTTTTACTGAACAAGTAGCACTTATATCACACACCAGTTTTATAAGGTATATCTATTTGAGTGTAGTCATAGAGAGATACAAATCCATCCTGTGTTAACTATGGTGGTTTCTGAGTGGTGGCATTCTAAATGAATCAGTCCTATTTTTCATTTTTACTTCTCTACATAATTAGAATTATTTTTTAAAGCAGTTTTCCTTTCAAAAAATGCTAGAAGTTAATCTGTGAAGGTCTTAGTAGTAATGGAAATATACCTGTTTGTTCTTTTCTTGTTTTTTTTAAAATAAATTTTTAATTTCTAAAAATATCCAGTTGCTCCCTAGATATCTTCTTACCGTTAAAAATTTGACACAGGGCCTACAAAGGATGATTCAAAATTCTTTCATGCATGTTTCCTTGTATTTTCTCAATAAAGAGCTATAGAAGGAAGAAAATTAGACCTTTCCCACCCTCCCACTGGAAACATATATGACTGTAGTGCCTACATTTTACCTCCACAGTAAATGATTAAAAATGACCCAGTCACCGCCTTCAAACAGGCAGACCTGGTGTAGACACGGACTATGACAGCAAGTGGACTTAGGTTTAGGTAATAATTCTCATATTCTAACTATATCACCTGGGCAGGCTCTTTTTTCTAATTCTCAGGGGCTAATATAACTGAACATTATTGGTTTGGGATGGTAATGTTTAAGTAGACAACAAATAATTTGGCACAAATTAGGTCCGCAGTAAATGGTACCTATTATTATTTTCAAAGTAATTACAGATGCCCCCTAACTTACAATGGGAATCATAAATCCATCATAAATTGAAAATATCATAAAGAAAAATGCATTTAATAAGCCAGGCATAGTGGTGCATGCTGGAATCCCAGCTATTCGGGAGGCTTAGGCAGGAGGATTGCAAGTTCAAAGTCAACCTGGGCAACTTAATGAGTCTCAAAATAAAATAAAAAGGGCTGGAGGAGCAGCTCAGTGGTAGAATACTTGCCTAGCATGCATATGAGGTCCTGGGACTGAAAAATAAGTAAATTCATTTTCTCAATACATCTAATTGACAGACCATCACAGCTTAGCGACACAATACCCTGGAGAGTGCTGGTCCTTTACTCTTAGGATCCCATAGCTGGCTGTGAGCTATAAATGGGTGTTGTGGCCCAGCATCATGAGAGAATACTGTACTGTGTATTGATAGACCAGAAAAAGATAGAAATTCAAAATTTGAAGAATAGTTTCTACTGAATATACATCACTTTTGCACCATTGTAAAGTTGAAAAAGCAGAAGTCGAAGTATGGTCGGCTGGTGGTCTCTGTAATTATTCCATTAACTGGGGAGGAGGGACTCAAAGGAAGAGTTGGGTTGGAGAACATTCTAGAAAGCTCCCCAAAGCCAGCTTCCCCATTCGCATAACACCTAAGTGTTCTGTGTCCATGGCAGGAGTTGGAGAGCCCTTTCCAGGAAGCTGAGAAGGCCTAGTTCAAACAAGGACAAGGACTAAAGTCTTTCCTTAGTGCCACACCATGTCCCACACACAGTGTGGCCCATTCTGGACTCACAAGAAAGGTCTCTGCTTATTATTTCATGCTATCAGCTTTATGGCATGTGTCTGGGTTAATTTTTATGAGCCCTTAGAGTATATCATTTACGAAGCTGTAAAGTGCAATCAGTTTGTTTGACTTCTCAGAAACCAGGTTTGTGAGATAGTGCTGACCTTTGCTGGGTGAATGAGTGACCGAAATGAAAACCACTCCCAGATTTCCCTGAGCCACGGTGCTCTAGGGTGGGACTCGGCTCGCAGCACTGGCCACAGCACTGTCTGGTCAGCCCTCAGAGCCGCGCACACCTCTGGTGCTCCTGGGGAGGGTGTTTACAAGGCACACACAGCTGTCGGAAGAGGAACAGTTCCTTAAGCCCTGTGCCTTAGGCTTGGCTTTTGTGAGGAAAGAACAAACAGGAGCTTTGTAGAGATTAAAGATAAGAAAATACCATGCTCTGGCCGCAGGTCCAAGTCCAATCTCTTACACACAGAGACCCATTCTCAGAGTGAGCAACACTGAGTTTGCTGGGCCAAGGGTGCTCTCTCCGCCCTGGGCCTGACCTTGGTTAGCCTGGGGAGCCGAAGGCAGGGAGCCTATAAATATCAGGTCCATAGCTATTGACATTACTTTTCCCACTTCAAATTGTGTCTTCATCTTCTGTTATTTTGAGAGGATATAGGACCAGGATATAAACATATTGGTACCATTCTATTAGGTGTCCTGTGAAAATGTGAACTCTCAGTTCTGTATCAACTCTCATCTGGGTTCCAATGGCTGGGAAACACTGCCATGAGATTTTCTTACATTTCTTCCACTGCACACAGCTCCCCTACAATGGTGAACTCCTCTCAAGGGCACAGCTGCCATTTTATGTCTCTCTAAGCTGTACAATGCCTGGCACTACCAGAGGCTTAATGCATGTTCAGTGAATAAAAGAATAAAGGAATTAATATGCAGATAATTACACCAACCCTCAAACTGAATTTCTTACTCCCAACCTGCTCCTTCCAAACCACACTATGTCATACTGCCAACTTATTATTCTATAAATATTTAACTCACTCATTCAGAACTCATGGGCTTCCATTTGCTGATACAGAGAAGGCCTAACTCTTTCACCTGGCAATCAAGGCCACACGAAGCTTTTCCGATGCAATATTTTATACTTATCCTCACATTTCTTGGGTACTCACCAACACCCCCATCCCCTCCTTCCTTCCCTGCAGTCCCCTACATGCTTCTACAAGGTGCTCTGTGCATCCGGAGAAGACCTAGCTGGCAGAGGCACTCAATCAATGATAAACAATCACTGATATTTGGGAAATTAAATTCTTCTTTTTTGTTATACTCTTCAAATATAAAGCTATGTACAGTAATAACCTCTACAATTTAAGAAGAGCTGTAACAGGACAATCTCTGAATAATGTTTTAATGTACGAGTAACTTCTGTATTAGGGTTCTCTGGAGACACAGGACCCACAGAGTGGGAGAAAGAGAAAGAGAGAGAAAGACTAGAGGAGTTTGCTGACAGAATTCCTTCTTCCAGCGAGAGATCAGTCTTTATTCTACTAAAGTCTGAAACGTGCCCTTGATCCCAAGAATAACATTAAATAAATGGAAATAAGAAAGGTCAAAGAGCACAAGTCACCGAATTCTTAAAATCACTTATTGTACTGGTATGGAGGCCTGATATAGCCTACACGTGCCTGGGAACCAACAATTCCTCCTTTGGATTCCTTCCTTCTGGAGAAGGGGTGGAGATAGCTGCAGACAGATGCTCAGAGGGAGGTAACAGATTAGGCAGTTGGAGTATAAAGTGCAGTCCAAACCCTTGGCCTTATCTCACCATCAATTTGCATATAAGTAAATAGCCTAGGCAGAGAAACGCCTTCTTTTTCCTCAGGTCATGAGTTATTTCCTCATAGTTCTTCCCTAACCGTCCTCACCCCTAAAAGAGAAGCTCGAGAGCCAATACCTGTGATGTTCACCCCATGTCTGAACAGATCTTGGCTTCCATGTTCTTTTTGTTCTGAGCTGGGGAAGATTTGGCCACTCTGAAGATAATGACCTACAGAGCTTCCAGTAATCCACGATCATTCTCTTGGTACGGACAGCATAGGTTCAATTTCTATGGACTTGGGTGCTTCGCTGACAGACTGCTATCATGTGTGCATAGTATGTATGTCCTGCTGCAGAACGTGGAGTACACACCTACGGTATTATCTATCTAGCAAAACTTTTCCTGTTTATTTCCTCCTGCCCCTACACTCACAATCACCCACACCGACCTCCATCCTTGTTACGGGAGCCACCATACACAGGCATTCGCCCCTGCTCCCTGGCAGGTGAGTGTTCAGCTACAGTTTAGCACTGAACCTACGCTGGCCACAGCCCTCCTCTGTCACTCACGGGCTTGGGAAGAAGGGAGAGCTAACATAACCTCTCTCCAGTGGCTCTGCGCTGGATGCAAACCTCAAGTGCTTCTGGTGATCATGTCTTCTACTAAGTGGAGAAAGTAACTGATGTGAGAGACTAAAACCAACATTCAGAGAGCAACACAGGATTGAGAGGAATCCTGACAACCTTCAAGTCTTTGGCTCAAAGAAATTATGACCTACCGCATCTCTGCCCTTCCTGTATCACGGTTATTCAGTGCCTCCTGGAATAGTATGAAAACCCAAATAATAGTATTTCTAGTATCGTTCCAAAAAATTGTCCTGTTGCATAAATTAGTTTATGTTGGGTTTCTAGCAGCTGCTAAAATAAATCCTGGGCCTGGGCATTTATCTCAGTGGTAGAGTGTTTGCCTAGCAAGCACAAAACCCTGAGTTCGATCCCTAGCACCCACCCACCCACACACACACACACACACATACACACACAAAATTAAAAAGAAAAAAATCCTAAGAATTATATAACGTGGCATTCTTCAATGATAGCTTGTGTCTAGAAGGCAAAATCCTGATTGCTACAATTAAGTGAGATAATTAAATTAAAAATGCTTTGTTGTCTCAAAAACATAATTCATGCACGTGATTCTTCTGAAATCCTTTACCAGAAACAGGAATTTCTGCTTAAAGTCCAAAGGGTTTGTGATGCTTTATAAGATGCTTTATAATTTTCTTATTTCCTATTTTTTGTAATACATTAACTTTTTTTGTGATCTTGGGGGTTACACCATATGAGTTCATCTTTAGATTAATAGAATCTTGAGTAAAAAACAAGGTATGTTATATAACTACAATAATAGGAACAGTATATTTTGGTTCTTCTCTAACTATAACACCTATACTCTTTGAAATTTGTAAAGTTAGAAAAATATCCTGCGGCTATTTTTAATATTTTTAAACCTCTAAAGACAACTGCATTGGTACCATGTACCTATTTATACCAGTTAATTATAACACAGTATTTCTCTGCTTTGGGCTGTAATTAGATAAAGTCAGTCTGGGAGTAGCTCATGTAGCTCAAAAGTTCTGACTGGCTGTTGATGACAACATGCACATTCCTCAGAGGAAACTTCCGTGGCTGGTACGAGCTGGTGGGAACATCCAAACAGAACACCCACCGCACACGGACCTGGTGATGAGAACAGGCTGACGGCCAAAAATAGGGAACAATGTTCAAAACATGAGATAAAATGAAAAAACAAGAAATAGGATCCTGGATGATGAAAGGATTGGCAGCATTGGATTACATAACATTATCTCTTACAAAAGTTCCCCTAAACACTAATTCCGAGGTAGAGTTATTAAAAGAAGAGTTACCAAAAAAAAAGAGCCCATTAAATTTGTATAACAGTAAGTCTCTGCATGCTGTTGTTCGCCACATGACTTCTCAGTCTACTTTGTGGATCTCCAAAAAGGGGTTTAAACCGTATTCCAACTTACCTGCCTTCTTCATCAAGGCTTTCACGAGACTACCAGTCCACGAAACATACCTGGGAAATGTTGGTCTAATAAACTCCCATCGACTGCTTCCTATTTTGTTCACCCGGCCCAACACAGATTTATAAACAGAGCTGGCCCAGACAATTGGCAGAATATATGAAACTCGAGTCACTCCACATCCACCAGACCATCTCTTGCACCTCCCATTAAACTGCCTTCATTTCTGTCATTAAAATGTCATGTCTTTGGCTCTTGAATATTTTCTGCTAATCTATTATCCTCTAGAGATACTCCTGAAAAAAATAAATAAATTAGACCCAATGCTTCTCTCAAGCATTTCCAGGAAAATACCTCAAATAGCACAGCATGTAAACTAACAACCTCAAGCATCTGGGTGAAGTAATTCTGAGCAGCGGAAAGCTTCACATTGATGTCAACTCTCCTGATAGGTTCACTGTCCATATGAATTTAACATTCTACATCACAATATGCCTTACCATAACGTGGCAACAAATAAATCAATACAATAAGAAGAAGCCCCACCTCATAGCCTACGGTGGCAGGCCCTGGCTTAGGCCCTGGGCCACACTGTCCAGAGGGGTGAGGATCGAGCCTTCGGAGAGGGCACTGGGTGGCCCTCCAGGGGGAATCAGGGTCCCCGCGAGGGAGGGCAGACATGGACAGGGGTCCCAGGCACTAAGCCAGAAGACAGGTCTGCGACTGTGTGCAGCCTTGTTCAAATGGGTGCTGCCCACGGCCCCTAGGGAGTGGGGGATGGGACGGAGCAGTCAGTAAACGAAAAGCAACGGGGCTCCTCCTCCGCGGCCACTATTTCCCTTTCCTCCTTTGGCACGAAGGCCCACAGTAACTTTCCCCCCACTTCCTCTTTGCATTTCTGTTCCTTAACCTCATTTTTGTAGCCCCTCCACTCAGTTTCTTTATTTCCTCTTCCACTTTACCTCACATCCAAAGGCAAGTTTTATCATTGTCTGTGGGGAGGACGGGCCTAGATCAAAGCTCCGCCATTGCTGGGTGAATAAGGAAACAATTTCAGTTCCTTCCGCTTCATATCTTGAGCTCTAAATGAATATGAATGCAGCGGTGATGGGAAGGGGAGGGAAGAGCAGCGTGCCGCTTGTTCCATTCTGCAACAACTGGCAGTGGTACCAGCGTCTGAAGCGACTTTTGACATCACCGAGTTTTAGCGGTTTTGAGAAACACTTTGTCAAATCAACTTAAATGGAACAAAGAAAAATTTGTGTTTGTTTACATACATATACACATATTGAGTGCATAGACTTGACCATTGTGCTCAATAACCAGGACCCACGAAACATAAGGATAGCCGTTCTTTGAGGCTGTGTGCCCGTCCTTTGGGAGCAATGTGGTGTCATCCTTTTTTTGTTCCCCTTGGATCTAAAAATGCAAAAAAAAAAAAAAAGTCCTTTTTCACTGTACTCCTTCAAACAGTTTCAGCTCAGTTATTAGTCTGATGAGTTCAGGGTAATGCACGCTCTGCACTCCTTTCAAAGCATGTGCTTCAGTTGGGTATGGTGGTGCCTGCCTGTGATTCCAGCATTTAGGAGGCTGAGACAGGGAAGATCATGAGTTTGAGGCCAGCCTAGAGGACATAGCAAATATCTTGTCTCAAAAACAAATGACTCCAGCAACAAAGCACAACAGATGCTTCTGCAGTCCCCAGTTAGGACTGCTCTCGGGGAGGCCCCAGAAATGGGAAAACGGGCTTTGGGCTGATCCGTGCTTCATCTTCCTCCCTGCTTCTCCCTGTTTTACCCCCACTAGTTAATGGAGACAGCTGTCAGGTAGAAGGGTCAGGAGCGAGAGGGGAGGCGAAGGGAAGGAACAGTCTTACTGGGTGAGGTGTGAGGGGTCACCCCCGCACTCTCTGGGCCTGAGAAGCCTACGAAGCTGACCCTTTCGTGGGGCTCTTGGGACCCTCTCACTTCTCCATACTTCCATCTGTTGTTTTTGTGACACTGATAAGTCAGCGTCTTCAGACTGGTGACTCCTGAGTCTGCCAGCCACTGGAGCCTCCTGCCTTGTTCCACTGGGATCATCTTCCTCTCCCAGGTGGCTCTCTGAGGTGGAGTCTAAGGCCTCCCAAGTCGGTTTTGTCTCCTACTGAGGCTGCTTTGGACCAGGAAGCACACACTTCTGGCCTTTCATTCACCAGCACGGTCACTTCCTAGAGCCCAGCCCCCACTCCACGTGCTCGGCTCTCTCTCTGAGCTCTCGGATGACCTTAAATACTTACTGGCCCACTGATGCCCTTCGAATTGCAGGGGACACAAAGCAAGTTCTCCAGTTGGTGTCCCTGAAGCCCTTTCCATGAGTAAGGGAAGAGCAAACCCCACTATGGGTAAGACTATTAACAGGACACTGACAACTCTCTCAAAAGATCTAAAAATACTTCATTTCCAATTGTTCTTGGCCTCTTCAACTTTAGTCTCGTTCTGTGCCAATGTGGGTGAGGGGTAAAAGTTGCAAAACTGCTTTTTCAACATCTATCGGTTGGTTTTGCCCAGTGGGTTCTTCCTACAATATATTTTGAGTTCACTTTCACAACATTTGAACCAAGATGCTATTTAGATGAATTCAGGAATTTAAAACTGGAATTAATGCATGATCGTTGAGTCAAAGGTCAGCCTTCCCCTCCAGGAAATCAGAGTCAGCTATCTGCAGCAACTCTGACACGCGCAGGCAGCCTCAGCTACTGAAAAATGCTGGTCTTGCTCAAACTCTTGCTCTCAGAAAGGATGAGTTAAGAGATTGGCTCCGGATCACATATTTATAAGCGGTAGAATGATGATCAAATCATGGTCTCCCCATGCCTACTCCTGTAGGTTTCTTACCACACAGTCTTGGCCAGATCCCATGACTCTTGGGGAAAAACGTGTAACACGTGGTGGACGGTACCTGCAGCCCTACAGCAAGAAACTTAGCTTCAAATCCTGGCATCCCCTGAGCCACCCTGGACACGTTTCCTGTCCTCTTGATTTTCTATCTATGAAACACTGACAATGGTATGGAGAATGAAATGGGTAATTTCTAGGAAAGTGTTTTTTAAACCACTATGCCTTAGGCAAATGTTAGTTGTCATTATTAGTATGCGGGGGAGGGGGTGGCTGTAGTTTTTCAGGATAACCTTGGTCTCGGAACTATGACATTTATTATGATTATTTATTTGTGGTGGTGTTTAATTAGAAGAAATGCATGACCTAAACAAATTCCAAAAAAAAAAAAAAAGTGAACAAGTTCCGTAAGTCTATTGCTTTGCTTATTGAAAAAGATACAGTATTTTAAAGAGAGTGGTTTGAATGTTACATTAATGTTATAAAGTTAAAGAATAGTAAAGGAAATGTACATCTCATCTATAGCCAAGAGCTGAGAAAAAAATAGCTAGCTAAGCAAAAGAATCAGATTACAAGCACAGGAAACAAAGGCATGGGCATCACAGGCCCCGGACAAAACAGTCCAGAGCAGAAGTTCGCCTCCCACAGGGCTGGGGGAGAGCGTGCAGCCGCTCTCTGCAGACTCAGCTTGTACTAGACCATGAGGTCCACACTGCAGTGCTACATGGGCTGCAAGGCTTCCCAAAGGAAAGGATGCGCCAGGTGGCTTTCCCCATCGAGTCCCTGGGACTAGTCACTGTCAGAGGCACCGGGAAGCTCAGGGCAGGTCAAGAAGCGTCTCACTGAGGCTCAGGGGAAGGCCCTGGCACACGCTTCTTCCGAGCAGGAAACCCTGCCCTTTATCCTTGCTTGATCTCTTTGGGCTGCGAAATACATGCAATGCTCTCCTCTGACCTAAGAGTCATCCAGATGAAGAGGAAGGTGGGGGAGGGTTGGAGGAGCACTCAATAGGGAAGAAACTTTAATCTTCATTGTCACCATTTTCTGAGAGAAGTAAGAGAGCTCAAAGGAAAGGGCTTCACTTAGACTAGAAAACTTGCCAGTTTCAGCCTTCCTACAGGGGAGTGTATGGCCAAGTTCAAATTTGTTTTTATTTATGCTTAATAAAGGCAAGTAAAGCAAGTTTGGAATTAACCATGAGCACCATCCTAAATGAACAGTGCATGGAAGACCACACCTGGTGCAGCAGGAGGTACGGAGAAATGTGCGAGCGAGCCAGGGGGTGGGGCAGCTCCACAAACTCTGTGACAGGCAGCCCAGACCCATTCATTTCTGCTGCTCGAAGACACTCCATTTTGCATATTTTCCCAATACAACCATACGTGTACATGTGAAATCATTTGCATTTTCTTCTATGATTTAAAAGAACATATTCGATAGAGGCACACCAACTTTTTAATTTGAAGTCGTTTTTCCTCCGGCATTATGTTTGGGAGACTCTCAGAACCATTTCTCTGCTGGGCTACAAGTCTAATAGTCTGTGAGTCTAGTCATTCTACTCCGAAGGGCAAATGGGCACTGCCCAGGCACTGAGACATTTACTCAGAGCACTTGGGAGGTGCTAGGACTTCGCGCAGTCAAACAGGAAATGGAGAGAGCAGTGAGCATTCTGGAAAGAGGCCTTGAGAGATCAAATCTATGTTCAGTCATTATGATTTGCCAAGTCGGGGCCAGCTCTGGATGCCCTTCTTCTGGGTTTATCAGAAGTACTGCACCATTCCCTCCCTTTTGTGACTTTGAGCTCCTCCACTGGAGAAGCAGGATCTTACCACTCTGTTCTCCTGCGGAGGAACCTAGTTCCTCAAACATAGTACTAGCTCAATAAACCCTGAACTCCTAATCATCAAATCCTAAATGTATTTTTTATCTAACCACCTTCTCTTCATTTATTTTTTTATCTCCCCCAGGGACTAACTCTGTGCCAGCAGGAACTACCGAGTGAATGGACGAATAAATGGATATGTTAATAAATGCATATTGTCTGATTATAGAAGAGAGCATTTGTATAGCTTGTGAATATAATAGTGTTTTTTCCTAATGTTGTTTGCTTGAATATGGTGCCATTATTCATTATGATAAATGCACCTTTACATTTGTAAGACTGTGCTATTTAATGCTTTCACCTGCATTATCTGATTTAATCCTCATAGCGGTATGGCAAAGTAGATATTATTATCTCCCACTTAAGAGTGTTGATTTGTCCAAAGTACACAATAAGCACAGAGCTGGACTTGAACCCAAGTTGTGCCACATATATCTAGAGCAGACTTTCCCCTAGGTTGGAGCAAGGCGAAGGTTATACTCCTTTGTAAACAGATGACTGTTCCTGAAGAGGTAGTTAGTGTGCAGCATCCAAACGGGGAAAGTACCATCCCTAAACTCCTGGCAGGCTCTCCTACCAGGCACCTGGCTTGTTGCTGGCCTTACGCCAGGTCACTAGACACAGCTTACATTTCGCTGTAGCTACTTGATACCAAAACAACTCATGAAAAGGAAGAAAATTCAGGCAGTCAACCAGTCATCATTTTTTTTCTACAAAATGACAAATAACCTTTGGGGTTGATTTTTTTTCTTTGACTTGAGTTGCACTATTCATGGAGATGCCACAATTACTTCTTCTCTGTTTAAATGTCAGCCTACAACAAGGGAGCCAGAGGGCTGGAACAGCAGGAGTCAATATTAAAAAACTAGGCTCAAAATGTAGCCTGCGTCCTAAGGCCCCCGGTGCCCTTTTCTGTGCTAACGATCCATGTGGCCAGAACTACTGCTGCAGGCACTCTTACTATCCTAAAGCTGTAAGACCTTAGAAATTTAATGCGGCTTTGCCAAAAAAAAAAAAAAAAAAAAGTATGGACTATTTTATCTAAATCAAGTTTCATACAGAAACCAATAAGCAAAGCAAATCCAAGCTGCAGATTTGCTTTGGTTGAAAGAGACCATGATGAGTCAGAGGGCTCCTTCAAGCCAGAGTAGTATCTGAGATGTCCAACAGGGTCCTAAAGGTGGGGGACCACCACTATCTTACAGCACAGGCCCAGAAAGTAAAATGACTAAAGTTAAAAAAAAAATTTAGAAATCTACTAACTTAGTCCAGCTCTTATTTCTAAATTCCTCATCTCTAAGTGTATTTCTACCTGGATTCCCGCCTCCTCCTACATTTTATCCAAAGTCTATCCAGTTACACTCATGTACTGCACACAAAACCATCCCAAAGTCCAAAGTTCTCTAAGTCGCTGTACTTAGAGAACATCATATTTTCCAAATGCTCAAGGTGAACATCATATTTTCCAAATGTTCAAGGTAAAGCTCAAGGGCTTTAACAGCAGCCCTTGTTAAAGGTGCATATTCTTAGATTTCCTTTCTTTGCGGCTCTGAACAACTTGGACGAAAGCTGGGTGGTGCTTGTGACCAGAGAAGTTTGGGAAAGGAGACACAGTTGTCCGCATGCAGGGAAGGCAGAGGAGACTATGATCATCACCTGGGAAGCCAGAGAAGCTCTAAGTATTGTCAGAAAATTTTTCTCTTTTTGTATATTCAAGGAATATCAGTTTTCTGGCCTAAAGGAAAAGCTTCAGTAAAACACAGGTCATTGGGTTTTGAAGGTTCCGAGGTTTTGAAGGTGGGCTGCTCTCTCATTTCCCGACTTGTTTCACTGGGAAGTTAGGCTTCAAAATATGATCTCTACCCCCATCCTGGCCCCAGCTCCTGACCACTCACTGCTACTCAGGCGCTGCCATGTTGTGTGCGGCCAACAGTTAACTCCAGGTCCTCACCTCCTTCCTCAAAGTGTTCTCCATCCAGCAGACCGTTTCTAACCTCCCAAAGCAAACTGAACTCCAGGATCGGTGTACCCACATCACACACTTCACCTCTCCAGAAAGACACACCAGGGTTCTTCAGCTGCTCTGTGACCCAGGTGTCTCCTCTCCTCTCCTCTCTGCCGCCATCACCTTTTCTTTTATATTTACACTAAATGGCTGGAGTTCTGTTCCCACTTAGGAGATTCTCTCATCCCATTTGTTTCAGGAAAAATAAATATTTAAATATTTAACTTTCAAAATCCGGGACTTGTCTCATTTCCATTCCAGAGACCACCTGGCTATAACCTGTGTCCTCATTGAACATGATTCCAAGTAAAGTTGACTCTGCCTTGGCCGGTTTGCTTTTCTGCTGGTTGGAGAACAATAAGACCACTCTTGTCTTTGGAATGAAACTGTTATTGGTGATGTTGGCCTCAAAGGACAGTGTCACAGAAGACACCAGGCATCTCAACATCACATTGTTCCTTAATTCCCTACTTCATTATTTATTAACACAAAGCTACTATATAAACAGTAATGAAGATTGGAGAACAATTAGAGAGAATATATGTACAAGTAGATGCTGAATTTTATTATTTTCAGAATCTAAAGAATGATTTTTTTGAGACAGGGTCTTGCTATGTAGTTCAGCCTGGCCTTGAACTCACAGCAATCCTCCTGCCTCAGCCTCCTCAATGCTGGGATATCGGGCGTGTGCCACCACACGAGGCCAAAGAATTTTAAATCTATGATAGAGGTTTCCTCATATTCAAACTCTGGTTCCTAGACTTCCTTCTGTGTCTTGAAATCTTCAGAGAGCCCTTCCGTAATCTTTCGCTCATTAGTAAGTACCTCTACCCCAAAGATTAAATGTATTTACCCTAGACTTTGTCCTAACCACACTCACACTGCTTTCCCACATGTACACTCTCACACACACACACACACACACACACACACACACGGATTTCTCATTGTGGGGAAACTGGTACATATACATAATGCATCTTGAACATTTTACTTCTCCTTCTTGATTCCGTCTGCCCCATCTTCCTTCCATTTGCCCCCATCTTCAGATCCCTTTCCCATTCTTTCAGAGAACCAATTTTTGATTCATTGAGCCTTATTTTTTTTTTAGTATCCATTTCATTAATTTCCACTCTGATCTTTGTAATTTCTTTCTTCTATTAGTTTCGGATTTGGGTTCTTCTTGTTTTTCTAAGAGCTTGAGATGCAGCGTTACGTTATACTTGGGATCACTCTATTCTTTTTACGTCACATATGCATATTCGCACGCATACACATCAGAAGACTCCATCGTGTAAATAATCCCTAACGGTACCTCAGACTATCAGCAACACCCGGGAGCATAAGGAGATAATGGCAATGTTTGGGCTACGCTCAGTACTTCGTAGCTTTGTCTGTTTCAGGGTCGGTCTGCAAATATAAGGGGAAGTCGGTGCTCCTTACTTTCTGTTTCTGCTCCTGCTCATCTCTGGGTCATTTTTATAAGCAAGATACATATGCACAAGTGCACACACGTGTACACACACACACTCCCCCAAAGAAACAAAAGTTCATTTTCCTAATCTAATCTATAAAATTTTTTCCACCCCTAGAGAAAAATACAATTTACACAACCTCCTTGCTACAGTCTATGCCTTCCTGCTCACACCACACACCAGCAGGCTGAGTGGACTGCTTACACAGCATGTTGGTGGCACTATAAAAATAGGATTAAAATCAGTCCTGTCCATTTTCTACCATGTTAAGACTTTATCATTTACCAAATTCTGTGATGTGAATAAAGCAGGTAAGGGATCTTGCTAATTGTTTTTCAGTATCCATCCTATCTCTGCATAGTGATAGTATTTGAGTTGGTCACATGGCTATTTAGCTAAACCACTATTTTAGCCACTCCTGCTAAAGGGGGTCATATGACTAAGTGTTGACCAATGGAATGTGTGAAAGTGATATGTGCTATTTTTTTCAATCATTTTTTTAAAAACATTTGGTGTGTCTACTTGACGCCTTACTTTCTTTCTTGTGGCTATGAGTGGCTAGAATAAACTCAGGCATTTTAAATCCAGGGATGGACCACAGAATTCCAGACTTCTGCAGGGAAAGAAATACACATCTACTTTGCTTAATCCAGTGTATTTTGGGCAGTGTTTGTTACAGAAATTTGGGTACATCCCTGTCAAATACACAGATCATTTTCACACATGCCAAGTTCCCTACAGGAGACACAATCATTAAGAGGCAGAGCTGGGACGTGGACCCAGAGCACTAACCATGGGGCTTTCTTCAACTATCCTAAAAGTTTCTTTGTCAGAACTTGTACAATTTTCAACAGAGTAATCATATTATGATAGCTGACATTTTGTGATAAGTCTTTTTGTAGTTGCTTTGTTTACAGTAATTAGTGATTTTTCTTCTGTTAAGATAATGTTGTCCAATGATCTGTTAATGTCTACTTCAACAGCAGGGTCACCTTGCCCCGCGGCTCAAGAGTACAAACCAGTTTCTGCAAGCAAAATTTTCTTTCTCTTTAAAAGATTTATCAGGTAATTTACAGTCTTGAAACTTAAAGCAGAAAACCTTATAACCCACAAGGATAAAAGAAGCTTTACAAAAAAAGTAGAGGAAATAGAGGGTTTGGGTAATGAGCGCTAATTGCTACAGACTGGGGCGAGTGTTTTGCTCAGACCTCTCCAAGGTCTTGCTGAGGCCATAAGTAAACGAAAGTGAAATGATCTTTTCATCACCAACAAAAACACTGGGAGGCAGAACTTTAATTTCAAACCATGATTCTTCATCCTCACCAGGAAGAATAAATCACCATTTGACAGCATCATACTAACTCTATCCAAAGAATGGATGTTATTAACCTTATTTTCCAATTTGCTTAAATAACAAATAATAGTGAAGACTTACGGCATTTACTTTGCAGCAAATAAAATTCAATGTGATTTTCACATACTAACTTTTCTAAGTCTTACAACTCTATGGAGTAGATATAATTATTTTACCATTCTGCAGACAAGGAAATCAAAGCCACAAATATATTTTATATGCTGTTTACACACTAAATGTATTTTGGTAGGTATTAAAAAATGTCTTCTTGTACACATTTTCTGGTAACAATGTGCTGAATGACAATTATTGATAGATTGTGAGCACTAACATGTTCACTCTTCAGTAGTCTCCCACTGAAAACTGTAATCTACTGGAGCTAAACCTACTTCTTCACCAAGCAGAAACCACCTGACTAACTGAGTTTGGACCTAAAAGTCAGATTATTCCAGGTGGATCATTTTTTCCCTTCTTGTTCAGGAAAATGGCCATCTTCATGTTTTGTAGAACATATCTCAGTTTTGGAGATTTGTATCACCTCGGTTATCTCTTTATTCTAACTCCACCATTATTTTTTTCCTTACAACATTTAGTTTATTGCCATATAAATGTCCAAAAGAATTGGGGTATTAATATTGATCTTTGATTTAGAAAAATAAGTATTTAAATACTTATCTTTCAAAACCTGTACTTAATGGAAATCAACAGTTAACAAGAAACCCAAAAAAGGTTCATTGGATTTTGACCATTTTACTTATTGAACAGCTCTTTTAATGGAACTTATTTATGCTCCTTGTTTTATTTGACTACATCTTAAGATTTTTATAACTTTTTAGCGTTAAAGTAATATTTTTGTGTTCCACTGTCACAGTGTTTCACAATATCCAACTCTACCATTGAAATTTTAAGATCTTGCTTGTCAACTGAAAACTAGAGAATCCATATAACTCCTCTTCCTTGGATAATATGCTATATATCCAAGTTTTGTATGCTATATATGGAAAAATTCTCCAACTTTCTCCATTCTCACTGTCTTCACTTCAAGACAGTAAAGTGATTAACAAAGAAAAAAAGGCATAATTAAATTTCTCAGTAATCTCCTGCTGCACATAGAAGTAGCCAGGTGTTCTGACCAATGAGATATAATTAATGTCATTAAGTGAGACTTTGGGAAACCTCTTTGGAAGCAGTAGCGACTCAGCTAACAAATGTTTTCCTTTTCCCTTCTTCTTTTTCCTTCCTTACAAAGCAGACCCGATGCCAGATGCAGCACAGTGAGCTCAAGCTGCTGAGTAGTAAGCACACACTAAGGGTGCTGGAATGGAAGCTAGGAAGGCGCCCAGCCATCAAACCAGCCCAGAAATGCCTCGCGTCAGACACCATGCAGTATGGAGATAATAAGTCTTCATCTGCCTCTGCTTCCCTTTTGTCTTACTGCCAAATAAATTTTCTAACTTCTAAGTGACCAGATAAAGCAGTGGCACAGAATATAAAGGTTTTCAACATCTTGAAACTTAAAAATTGGGATAGAAAGAAATAGTAATGAAAATAAAAATTGGGACAGGTCTACACAGCATAAACATTCTGTTAATCAGTCATTAGACATTTTCAAACAGTGTTTTAAATCAAATCATGTGTTGGTGAATCAAATATGTCACTAAAAATTATGATTTGGTTACGTAAAAAGGGAAAACATGGGGACAGGGGATTTAGGGTGGGGATCTGAAGGGGCATAAAAAATAATCAAGCTGTGTCACATGTATGTACCTGCCCCCAAGATGGATGTAAACTTCAAGTATAGCAATTATGTACTAATAAAGCAAATAAAAAGGGAAAAAACATTAATGCCACCATCCATTTTCCATTCATTTCAGTAAAATTAATTTAGACATAGAAGAGAGGCACTATGATTTATTTCTTTGGAAGTTGATAAGAAATCTATAGTGGTTTTGTTTTTGTTTTACATGAAGAATTCATGTGCTCAGAAATGCACGTATGTAATATTGTTTACTCAAGAAAATGTATTTTGCTTTAATAGTAGAAGCAATTGGAACTTCTAAGTTGTAGATATGAAAAGAAAGTATGAAGATATCAATAAAAGTGAGATTTTTTTTCCTCTATATATTTGACAATAATGAAAAAATAGCTACCCTTTAAAATATGCTAATAATGGACCAAGTTCTGTAACAGATCTGAGAAACTGGAGGCAGGTCTTTTCACCCCAAAGCCTGGGCTTCAATTCTTTAAAATCACAGTCAGAACATAAGAATCCTACACTTAAAAAAGAAAAGAAAAGAATCCTACACTTGAATATGAGATGCATTCAGTGGACTCACAGATGTATTTCTGAGTAGTCACCATGTCTCCAGGAGTCTCTAGGCCCAATGCACACACAAAGTAAAGAAATTTGAACATTCTTTTTTGGGGGGGTGCAGGGGATTGAACTTTGCTAGGCAAGTGCTCTACCTACCACTTGAGCTAAATCCCCAACTCCTGAACAGACATTCTTATACCACTAATAATTCTTTTATTAATTGATCCTCATCATATTTATATTCACTTTCTATTGATGAATAAGAAATTACCATAAACTTTAGTGACATAAACAACACATATTTATTACTTCCCACTTTCTGTAGGTCAGCAGTCTGGTGGCACGTATGGTACTGAGTTATGTACTTATAGCCACACAAGGCTTGGTGACAGACAAGTCATAGTCTCATCTTCAGCTTGTGGACCTCTTTCAAGCTCCCTCAAATTGTTAGTAAAAATTCAGTTCCTTGTGGTAGAGGACTAAAGTTCTCATTTTGGGGGTGGTGCTGGGGATCGAAGTCAGGGTCTTGTGCTTGCTAGGCCAGCGCTCTACTGCTGAGCCAAATCCCCAGCCCGACCCTCATTTTCTGGTGGGCTTTTGATCAGGACTCTTAACTGCTCAGAACCACCTCAGGTTCCAGCCACGTACCCTCCTCTCCTGCCTTGGCAGTGTGCTTGTCTTCAAGCCAGCACAACAGCATTCCACTGATCCTTCACTTTCTTCTAAAAAGCTCGCTTGAGCAGGTCAGGCTCACCCAGGACCAGCTCCATTGTATTGAGCTCTAGGCCAGCCAATTAGTAACCTGATTCGTCATGGTCACAGCTCCCATGGAGGGTATACCCACCAGGAGACAGAATCGGTGGAACTGTTTCAGAATCCTTCCGACCTCAACCTAGAGCATTTTGTTCCTTGAAAAAGTACTTCTCACGGTTACTTTTAATTCAAAATTCTGAAGAGCAAGGCAATGCACAGATTCTGACCTACTTCTCTGGAAATGTCAGCACTGCTCTGTGGCTACCATTTTGAAAGCAGGTACTTAAAACTTTATGATGACTAATCCCTTGAACCAGAATAATGAGAGGTAAACTCTTCCTATTCTGTTCTTCCACAAATGTGTCATAAGCATAACCAATTCATTTTCATGCTTCCACTCATGGGCTGCGAGACAAGTTTTCTCCTCAGGCCAGTTCTGCTGCATGGACTGGAGCTAGCAGTAACAGTGTCGACTCTCAGTCAGCTAATTCTTCACTGTGGGGCTAGACTTCATCTATGCAAACTCAGCAATTTGCTCCAGCCTTCTGAATTATCCCACGGGCTACCTACCTGTTATCCTTTACTCAATCTATTTCAGCTCTAACTTAACCAGCCAAAGTGAACTCTGTTATCTGTAAATAACACAATTAATCAATGTAGTCATTAATAGAAGATATGGTGGTAAGCAACAGAGACTTCAGGAAATATTAATCTGATATAGTCAGGTTAAAAGCCAGCAGAGCAGACCCTGGCAGCAGGGGAAAGAGAGTTACTTGGTTTACCACTTGGTCAAGTGGAACAAGGAGCCTATCCAGGGAAACTTGGCCTATCCAGGCCAAGTAATTGAGGTTATATGCGACTAGCAGAACATGTGGGAAAAAAGACTTCACATTAGCTTGGATGTACCTAATTGTTAAGGAAAATAATAAGTGTGATGATTAATTTTATGCATCAACTTGGTTAGGCTACAGTACCTGTATTTGGTCAAATGTTAATCTGGATGTTGCTGTGAAAGTGTTTTTAGATGAGATTAACATTTAGGGTTGGGGATTTTTTTAGCTCAGTGGTAGAGCACTTGCCTAGCAAGCACAAGGCCCTGAGTTGATTCCCAGCACCAAAAAAAAAAAAAAAAAGAAGAAGAAATATTGGTTCTGCTGGGTATGGTGTGGCATGCCTGTAATCCCAGCACTTGGGAGGCTGAGGCAGGAGGAGCGCTTCGAGTTTGAGGCCAGCCTGGGCTACATAGTGAGTTCAAGGCCGGCCTGAACCACATGAGACCCTGTCTCAAACAAAAAAAATTTAAATTAGTTGAACACTGATTAATAAAGATGAGTGGCATTCAATTAGTTGAAGATTTTAAGAGAGAAAGACTGCTCTCTCTCTCTCTCTCTCTCTCTCTAGAAGAAGGACTTCTACCCTAGATTGTCTACAGAGCTGCAACATCAACTCTTTCCTACGTCTCCAGCCTGTGGTCTGACCTATAGACTTCAGACTCGCTAGGCCTTATAATCTCATGAGTCAGCTCTTTTACAATCTCTCTCACTCCCTACTTCCCCACCCCCAGAAAAACAGAACTCTACCTAACACAGATGAGTTTAATGTTTTATCACAATTTGGGTCAAGTTATAGAACCATATGTGCCCTGAAAAGAACATCTTACTTTGGGTGGCCACAGGACTGTTACAGTGGAAATCGTAACACACAATGGTAGTCCATAGGTTGCTGAGTTGATCTCACTGCCTCATCACTTCTCTGATTACTTCTCAACCGGTAATTAGAATGGGATGTATGGGAGGAGTCTGATGATTCATAGGACTCCAAACTCCCAAATTCCCCTGAGCTTTCCCGGGCTAGCTGAAGCAGCCCTGCCTGGTATGTCTGAAGAGGTGATTCCTGCCTGTCTTGAATTTCATGTAATGACCTAGATGGAGGTAAATACCTTGCAAGGGAAACACACTTCTCCTCAAGCCACTTCCAGGAAAGTCCTCACTGCCTACAGGCCTACAATGAAAAACTTCCAGAAGCCTATTTCCAAAGCAAAACATGACGGAGAGGGCTCACACATACACATACATACAACGTGCATGTATACACACACAAATAAGCAAAATATGATAAAGTGTATCAGCAAAAGCTTGAGGAATATAAGTGGGAATTATCTGAAGGGCAGGTAAAATAAATAGTATTCTTCGGTGAAGATAGAATGATATCCCCCATCCCATATGCTCCTCTTTTATGCTCTTCTCTTCAAGAGTTAAAGTCTCTTGTTCCTGTCTCTTCAGAGTGAGCTTGGGGCTGGCTTCTACCTGTCTCTCTTCCAGATGTTCATCTTTAGACTCCAACCACACTGCTGTGCAGAAATCAGGCAACATCTGAAAAGGCCACAGGCATGGCTCCTAGTTCGGGGCCACAGCCAGTATCACTTGCCAGACAGGGAGGGAATCCACTCTCAGCCATCACCCCAGCCTACCCAGCCTTTCGGTCTTCTCAGCAGAGTCCCAGATATCATGGAGCAAAGACAAGCTGTCCACTCTACACCCTTTTTGAATTTCTGACTCTCAAAATCCATGAGCTTAATGATTTTTTTTATTATAGCACTGGGTTTTGGGTAGATTCTTACACATTAGTAACAATATTTAAGCCAGTAAAGGAGGAAGATAAATTTAGATTGGTCTGTTATTGATAGGAATGCAATTATTACAAATTCTAGAGTCAATATGTTAGGTCATGTGGTTAGTGTATAAAGTCTTGCTCAGTTTGTTCACTAAAACCTGAATTCGACAATGGTTTTCCATAAGTGAAGATGTAAAAAATGTTTAATATTATGTAGAGGGAGAAATACACAGATTTGGGATAAATAAGAATGTTGATGAATAGTTCTAATTTGAAACTATTCACATAAAGATACACTTACATGAACTTGCACATGTGCACTCACATACACACACACGTGCGCGTGCACACACACACACATAATTATGGCAATCAAAAGAGCACAGAAAAAATTCTTTTCACCACACTATCAAAAAACACATTGGTGGGTAGAAAGCCAAAGTCTGAAAAGTGCTATTCTCCGTAGGCCAAGGACACTCTGTGCAAATGGGCTCTCCGATATGCAGGCTGATGAGGGTGGAGTAGCAGTTCTTAGGTTCAAGAGATGAGGAGGACGTGACTATGATAATATGTAGTAAGACCAGCACAACAATCATACGATTCACCTGTGACAGGGCTCACTCATCATGGCACTGCAAATGCAAAATGGGATCAACCTTCATTACTGGATGGGGTCTGAGGCGGTTGCCCAAAGAGGGGAGGGGAACTTCTACTCTCCCCACCCCGATGTAGGTTGTCATGGATTCTAGGTTTCCTGATTTCTATAAGAGAAAGAGAATTTTCAAGATGTGTGAGAGGGAGACACAAAGAGGCTTATTGGGCAGAATTTAAACAGTGCACAGTCAGAGAGAATAGAGTTCAGGATCTCAAGACAAGTCACATTATATGGTCAGGGGTTGAGGATTTTAGGTGGTCTTGGGGCTGTCCTTAAGATGGGTGATCCAGGATGCGTATGCCTGCTGTCTGCACGTTACCCATCTGGTGGGCTGTGTTAGAATGCAAGCCATTTGCATGTGTTTGAAGCTGAAATATACTGCCTCCTTTCTGTGGGAGGAAGCATAATTGATAGGTGAGAAGCACAAACCCAGGATTACTGTGTCTTTAAGACCCTTAGGAAACTTTTTTGGAGTGAGTTTCCTAAAAAGAAAAAAGTTATATGGGTAAATTATGTGTCCTGAAGCTGCATTTTTTTAAGTATAATTTTAAAATTATGAGTTTTTTCCTTTCTACTTCCTACCTGTCTTTATTTTTTATTCTACTTCACTACTATGATTTGTTTTTTGTTATTAAAAGAAGAAAAAATAAACAGCAACAAAATAATAAAAATTTCTAGTTCTGAACAACAAAGGCATAATATGATCTGGCACCATAGTCAAAATCTAACGACAAATTCCAAGGCTTGAGTCAGCTCACAGACCAGAAAGCTCCTCAATGAAGGAGGAGATCCGGAAAACCCTTGAGGGAAACCTGGCTGGCAATGACCTTGCACATAAGCGGTGTACATATCTCTCTCTGACCTTCGCCAATAAGATATGCAGCCATTTTGCAAGGATGTCTGTATACTGTGAAAACAAGGAAACACTGTTTTGGGATTACTGAACGTGGCCTCTGAGCTACAGTTTAACCCTGGAAACCTAAAGAGTTACTGTGGTTCACCAGTGACAGTGGGAACTAATGGAAGCCAAGTGACAAGTGAGTTTTGAAGACTTAGTCACTCTTAGAGTGGGCCCAGCGCTCCCAGAAAACCACCTTGTTGATATTTTCCCAGTTTTCAAAATAGAGTCTGAGTAGATACACTCAAAACACCTGCCAAATCACCATATCAGACACTGGCCCTCAGATTAAAAGCTACAATGGCAGAAATGGCTAGATGTAAGCTCCTGGAGCGATCCTCCCTCCCAAATGTTTAATCAAAATCGGCACCATATACGTGGGGTCATCACAGGGACTAGTGCCACATGAAGACTTAAAAGATGCAATAGCAAGTGATTACTCTCATGTTCTCATCTGATTTGTCTGCCTGCCCTTTGCAGAAGACGGACAGGTCTTGCAGAATAATAATGGATTATTTTAAGATTAATCAGGTTGCCTTACCATGCATACATCAAATCACACATCGCAAGGATATTGTCATTTAAAAGAATATAAATCCAGCTTTGGGAGATAGCTATTGATCCAACTCCTTCTTCTCTATTCCACTACAGAACACCAGGTACAGTTTGCTTTTTACCTGACAGGGACAGAGAATACTTCACTGGCTTCCCCACTGAAGAACAACACACACTCTCCACCTCTGCCATGATTTAATCCCCAGAACAGCACAGCGGTTTATAAACTGATGATATTGTACCAATACACCTCTACACAGGCAGAATACGTACCCTAGATACTTTCCCAAAACACACACTACCAAAAAGTAGGAGACATGAAAACTAGTCATGTCACTGGTGAAACTTCTGGGAGGCCAGTGGTTTAGGCTTCTCCAAAGGTCCCCTCCAACACAAAAGAACAATGTTGCACCATAGATTCCCTGTCACCAAGAAGAGGAAACAATGCTTGCTCAATTTTTAGTATGCTGAAGAAAGTATATGTGTCATTTGGCTATGTGTCTCCAAATAACTGAACAAGTCACCTAAAAGTCTTCCAGCTTTGCATGTGGCATAAAACAACAGAGGGTACTAACAGATCTAAGCCATTGTGTGTGCCCTCAAGTTTCAAAGTACCATATCCTTTTCAGTAAGTAACCATAGAAGTTGTCTTTTGAGAAACACTAGGCTTGCAATTGGATCCCAGTAGAGACTGAATGTGTGCTATACCATGTGACTATGGAAATTAAGGTGCCACAAACCATGAGTTATGTAGTTTACTGAGACAGACAGTCAGACAGCCTTGCAACATTCCATCACCCCTTTGAAATCACTTATATATGAACAGGTTCAAAGTAGGTCCTGAAAATACAGGTTGTAAGAGCAGCTGCTATCTATGTCTGCCATGCTGCCCTTGCTCTTTAGCCACATCTATAGGTTTGCTAAGAGGCTACGACTTGCTGATTGAGAAGAAAAATATTAATTGACTCTTGACTTCACAGTTTGTGCAATACCAAGAAATATCCTATAGGAACCCTTGTATTATAGACGTGTTGTTATATGCCTATATTTTATAGTATTATTTTTCTTTTTAATGCAGTTCTCGATCACTCCACTTGCAGAGGTGGGCTGCTGCAGCATGAAAACCCTACTCAGAGAAGACCTGAGGGTCAGAGTAGAAAAATAAATATCCCCAACAGGCAGGTCTTTAAATAGTACATCTCCTGATACATTTTTCTACATTAATTTATGGGCAGTAGTCAATAATTTTAGCAAGCCAAGGACTTGAGAGGTATAAGATTACAAGATTGATAATAATGAGGACTGGAGTAAAAATCTCTCAGCCTAAGTGTAAAGTTTGAGAATATTTGAGTCCCACATGAATAATCAAAAAAACTGACACTGTGCACAGCTTTCAGTAGAAGACTGGACAAGATGATCTGCCCAAGGAGTTAACCTCTTTTACAGTCACTCCCATAATTATTGTGTGGTCTCATGAAAAAGTAATTAGCATTCCAGAAGGGTTTATACTTGGACTCAGCCTTCCTCTCTCTGGTGAGTACACAATTTAAAGGCAGCAGTGGACAAACTTGAGTCTTGTCATATGTCCCATATCCCAAAAGGAATAGCTAGCCACCTGACGGCAGGTTAATTACACAGGGCCTCTTCCAATATGGAGAGACTTGGAATCGGTTCTCTCTGAAATTGACACATTCTTGACATGGATTTGCTACTAGTCTACCAAGTTTCTGCCAAGAACACCATCTGTGGACTCACCAAATGTCACTGTAATTCATACAACATTGTTTCTGACCACAAATTTTATAGCAAAATGATTAGGCTATTGGATTGATGCATTTAGGATGCACTAAGATTTCTAACCAGAAGCATTAGTTTTGGTGCCTATGGGGAGATATTCTTCAAAGTTGGGATACTTTCCTGTAGAATACAGTACAGTATATGCTATAAAATAGCAAGCAATACATGAGGTTTTTTCCTTCCATGCCCAGATACTTCTCAATGTTTCCCCAACGGCTCACTAATAACAATATTACCTGGGGCTAGGGGTATAACTCAGGGGACAAGCACTTGCCTGGTATGCAGGAGACCCTGGTTTCAAGATTTTGCACCTCACTAAAGATTTTTACTTCACACCCGCTGAAACACCACGTGAACACAGAGGAGTATTTTTTTATGATACTACCATTTCTATAGCATGCTTCTTGGTACCACCATGTCCACTCCTGAATCTTGATGGAAGACTGGAGCTCCCTCATACAGCCAGAACTACTAGGGGTTCAAATCCCTCAGAAGGTTTGAGTCAAACTCTAATTAAATAAATCAACAATGATTGGAAAATAAAAATAATAGGGAAGGGTTACTTGACAAAGTTATAAACATCAACCAAAGGCCATTTGTAGAAAACAGAATTGATTTTCTATTTTGCCCTTACTTATTTAATAAGCTTAATGACATTTACCTTATAATTTGGTCTACGTATCATAAAACATCAAGGCAGAATTGGAGAAACATAATCATCACTCCATGTATCAGATTTAGAAACAATCTTTACTAAGTAAGATTCTTGGAATCTCCTTGCTTGGGGAGAGGGTGAGGTTTTTTTTTTGTTGTTTTTTAATTTGTACAGAAGGAGGTCCCCTTGTTAGATGGGAACACAGTTTTTGGTGCTATTTTTAACTCTGGAAAATAGATGTAGGTCCACAGAAGGAGTACACTGTAACAGACATCTCTCTTTTGTGACTCCTCAAAATATTTTAAAGACTCATCTTGTTTTTTACTTTGCCTTATTTTCTTCAGTAGGAATTCCAAAAATTACATTTTTACAGATCTTTTTAAAAATTATGTGAGCAAAAACAAAATTAGTGCAAGCAGTTACCTGGATTTTGCTCTGCGGGAAAATGGGGTCTGCACAGGGAATTCGTTTTTGATGATACGAATGGCACCAGGGACAGAGGTAGTGACAGGTGCCTCCTTTTAACTCGGGGCTGAAACATGGTTTCAGAGTTAGTGGCAATGACTCAGGCAGCCTCCTCCTCAGGACAAATCTGTGGAGGGTTCTGGAGTGCGTCAGTGGTGGTAACAAAGGATAGCTCCCTCGTTAGCCCAGTTCTGGGGCGCGCCTGAGGGTATCATTCCTGGAAGCTTAATCCGTTTCTCTGCCACTCTCCATGATCCTGTGTGTTGTAACCTACACTTTAGCAGCTGAACTAAAACACATTCGCAAGTGAGAAGAATTCTATTTATAATGTCAAGGGTAAATCAGGACTGTACTGAAAAATAGGGTGTGTAGTAACCCTAATAATGTGATTTTCTCAATATCTATTGGTGCTTAAATTAGAACAGAATTAACTTGCTTTTAATTAAGAACCCTAACCAAAATACCACAGAATTTTTAGAATTACAAAATTATTTAGCAATCTAAATGCACCCTGTGTCCTATATTGTACCTATTACACAGGGAAACATACTCTATTTTATACATATATATATATGTATAAGGCAAATATAGATGAATTCAAATTTGTAGAATCTATTGTATCAAAATTAGTTAACTTAATATAGCCATCTGCTTGTGCCTAAAGAATACACCGACCTTGTATGTTAAGCTAGGAAATGGAAACAAAATATCTCGTCAAAGGGTTTTTATAAATAGTGATTCACTGACATATAGGCGAGTTGAGGTTTATTAAATAAACTATTACTAGGAAAAATATATACTTCAAGAAATTTATGTTGGTGTGTACTAAAATTGCCATCATCTAGTTTTGTTATAAGTATGATGTTATGCTATGCTATAGATATATGGCTATACGTGTGTTTTATGCTATAAATATATTTGTCCTATAGTGCAAAAAGAATAAAATACCGGTCTCATTCATCATTCCAATGCCTGCATTCAAACATTCCTGAATATTAAGTGGCACGTATTCATTCAACAATTCCTGTACGTACTATGCTAGTAATTTGAAAATACGATGAGCAAAACAGACATGATCCTTGCAATGTGATTGTGAGTCTTGCTGTCTCAGAAAAGAAATGTATTAATCAACTTACAATACAGATGACTAACTACAAATTCTAAGACATGCCCTGAAGAAAATGTTACACTGCTCTGAGGCCGAGGTTATGTGGGGAGTCAAGGAAGCTCTTTTTGCAGAAGTGGTAGTGGAACCGAGACTGAAAATGATTAAGCAATAACTAAGTGTGGATGTGTATAGAAGAAGCTGCTCTAGAAAAACATGTAAAAGGATGTGAAGCGAAACTGGGCACAGATTTCAGTGCAGAGTTCTGAAAGGAAACTGTGCCCCTGGAGCCAAGAGGAAGGGAAAGTGGACCCGGGGCAGCTCCACCACAGCCTGGCTCCATGGGCAGAACCGGAAGGAGGCCGTGCCCAGACCCACTCCCCAATTCTGGGGAACTGGGAGACCAGTAGCAATGTTAAACTGAATACCAAAAGCAGAGAGTTAAGTTCTGAGATGGTAGCTAGTTAGAGAATTCCACCAGATAAAATAGTAAAAGCCAGGGAGAGATGGTGAGGGAAACCCAAGCCAAAGTCCTTGTGGGAAAAGAAAATTAGGAGTCCAAATGTCAAAAACATCAAAACCAAAGACAAAGTTTAGATCAAGATACCAGATTGAATACAGATATCTACCTATCCTTACCTCCCAAGTCCCCTAGCCTACAATTTTTGAAAGCTTTCCCTTGTAACAAGTAACTGTGGTGAAAACCAAAAATAATGTATCACCATCTGACCGGAAATTTAAGAAACAAAGTGACACAAAATTGAAGGGAAATAGCCAACATACAAAAACCAAACAATGCAAATAGCCTAAAACACAAACAAGAGAAGAATATTCTGACAAATTTTTATTTTATAAGCCAAAAATTGTTTAAAATCAAAAATTACTATTGAAAGGAGGTTTATTTTCACTGCACTCTTGTTCATATAAATGTGTTCTATGCATGTACTCCATCGGGCATAGTTTCAGGAAGCCTGGGGCTGTAGAAGATTAGTACACCTGGAAAAACAGCCCTGGGCAATTGATCTCAGACTCACTTCTTACAAGGAGCACTCAGGAATGTGCTGGGGCGGTCAAGAGTTAGCCTACAGCTGGTCAACATTAGAAACATAACCAAAGTCCCAGAACAGTTCAAAATAATTAAGAGGTAAAAATCTCTGAAAAAAGGACAAAAGAACTCTTAAAAACCCTGCAGAGTTCTTTCTATCAGCAGGTAGTGCCACCGGCAGCAGGACGCCTCATCGGAGATGACAGCCAGGCGAGTTTTCCCTCTGACCTGGAGACTGCTCCTCTGCCTTTTGCCACATATAGCTGTCTGGATGTAGCCACTTACACCTTTTCCTACTCCCATTCAAGGTATTTGTGTTATTTACCCGAAACTTTGTTGTCTTCCAACCAACACAATCATCTTCATGAAAACTGTATAATTATCCATTTTTAAAAATAATTGAATAAATAGAAATTATCCTGGAGGAGCTCTTAGGGAAAAAGCCACATTTCACACCACGTCTCTCAAGTATGCAGCACAAGGGCTTTTCCTCAACGCTGGAGCCGACTGTATTTCTTTGGTTGAACACCTAATGCGATACTCACCTTCTGTTTAGAAGCCACGCTGTTGGGACAAATCTGTATCTTTAATCATTTCTGTCATACTAAATACGGTGAATTCTTTTACTAGAAGAAACACATGGGACCAAAATATGATTGACAGAACGGTAGATTTACATCTCCCATCTAAAATGTGCTTGTTCTAGGACAAAACTTGTTGAATGGAATGACAGGAAAAATCTTCTGTAATATGTGAACATTTGCTTTTCTTTATTTTTATCCTAACTATAATAGAATTTTGGAAAATTAAATATAATAGGGATTCCACCATAAAAGTCATTCTAGATATAATTCTAAGCCTATAGGCAACAAAAACAAAAGGTAGAGTAGCTTCGCTACAAAGCGTTGGAGACTAATTCACTGAACTGTGGTCTTTGGATAAACTACTGAAGTCAGATTTTCCTTTCCCTGCAATTAGGAAATGGGACTTACTATTGCTTTGACCTCCAAAAATGGATTATCTGCCTGGAATATAAATGTGACCAGTGTTGGAGCTGGAGAAGGAAGAGAGCACTGAAGTAACTCCCACCTTCTATAGTGGTCAGAGAGAAAAAGAAGGCAAGGAGGGAAGGGATGAATCTGACCCTTGACCCTGGAAGAAAAATTTAAGATATCATTTTCTAAAGCCTTATGACACGGAGGATCTAACTGGAACCAGAGAAGCCACGAAAAATGCCAGATAATTTAAAATACCAAAGATGATTGGGAACCCGGCTTCATATCCAAAATCATGCTCTTCACAGAGCTACTGAGACAGTGTGCTACTTGGCCCTCAAAGAACACTGAGAATCACTAAGCCTTTGTAACAAATACTAAAGGTAACCTAAGGAAACATTGCTATGCAAACAAGTCAAAAATATGTCTCCAGGGATGTGACACACATGTAACCAACTATAATCATTTTATTATATCTTACCATTGTGTGGGGTGGGGAATCAGGCATATCTCTGTTGGGCGATATTTTTTCTATTCCTTATGCCATTTCACCCATAAAACAGTCTATAAAGGGGCAGAGAATGTAACTGAGTGGTAGAGCGCTTGTTTAGGGTGTGCAAGGCCCTGAGTTCAATCCCCAGCACTTGAGGGCAAAAAAAAATTCTACAAAGAGACTCAGAAATGACAGAGATGCAGGCAGATCATTTAAGACAGGTATGCTATCTATTGTTATTCTGAAGGAAAAAAAAAAAGCTGCAACAGATACAATCTTTTTCCTGTTCAAAAAAAAAAGACAGGTATGATAAATATTTCAAGGACATAAAGGAAAATATAAATATAATTAAGAGAGAAATGGAATATAAATAAACAAACTTATAGAGCTAAAATGTGTATTATCTAAAGTGAAAATTTCAAAAGAAATTCTTAAAAGGTTAGAAACTTCAAACCATCAGGGCTGGGGATTTAGATCAGTGGTTAGAGTGCTTGCCTAGTAAGCACAAGGCCTTGAGTTCGATCCCCAGCACCCCCCCAACAACAACAACAACAAAAACCAAAAACAACAAAAACCCCACTGTCTAGCCAGGTGCAGTGGCACAAACCTGTAATCCCAGCACTGGGGAGGCTGAGGTAGGAGGACTGCTTTGAGTTCAAGATCAGCCTGAAGCACATGGTGAGACCCTGTCTCAACAAAACAAAAGAAACAAATAGAAAGCAAAAACAGAAAAAAAAACAAAACAAAACACTGCCTGCTCAAAACTACAATACAGTCCTTAGAGAAAGTAAAGAAGACCTAAATATATGAAGTTACAATATGTTCGTGGTCAGAAAACCCAATGTTGTTATAATGTAGATTCTCTCCAAGTTAGAGTTATTGATTCAGTGAAATTTCAATTGGAATACCAGGAGGCTATTTTTCCCCTTAGAAATGGACAAACTGATTGTTAAATTCATGATGAATTGCAAAAATCTAAAACAGTAAAGTAAATTTGAAAAGAAGAGCAAAGTGGGAGAACAAATGTTACCTGATTTCAAGGCTTATTATAAAGCTATAGTAATAAAACATTTTTATGGCATAAAGATAGACAACTAGATCACCAAAGCAGAATGGATAGTTCAGAAATAGATCCATACATCCACAGGCAAATTACTTTTTTTATAAAGACGCAAAGACACTTAACAAAGAAAGGATAACCTGTCTAGTAAACTGTGTGAAAACAAGTAGATATCTATGAAATGTAATCGAAAAATAAGGTGAGAATCGCTTCTCGGCCTTTTGGCTAAGATCAAGGGAAAAATAAGGTGACTGCTTAAAATAAAAACTACTACAGTAAAAGACATATTGCCATCAATTTCCCTCAAAGTTCTCCCTCTGGCGTCAAACGCACTTCTCCCACCGCGCTGGCCGCTTTCTCGCGCAGTTCCAGACGTCCTCTTTCACGACGGCCTTTAGTTGTGCTGGTTGCCTCTGTACTCTGAATCAATTCAGGACACTTACATTTTATGGTCCTTTTGACTTTGGGCAGAGCCAGAAGTCACACAGGGCCAGATCCTGTGAATAAGGTGGGGGAGGACACACCGGCATGTTTTCACGGCTGCCTTTCCGTTGGAGGGCAGCTCAGGGACGGCGCTGACAGCAAGCTGACCACACCTCTTAACCACACTGACAAGAGGGGGCGTCAGAGGCGCTTCGCTACACTGCAAGAATCGTGGGAGAAGCGCGTTTGAAGTGTGGGGGAGTATTTTGGGGGAGATTAACAGCTATGAGTCTTTCACTGTAATAAAACTTACAAATTTAATCATTCATATATACTTTCATTGCACCATATACAAACTAATTTTAATTCACATGTCACACCATATATAAACACTAACTGAGAATAGATTATAAGCACAAATGTAAAACATAGAAGTATAAAACATCTATAAGAAATCATATGTGAATTTGATTTAACAGATATTATTCAGGAATGACATCAAAAGTATAATTATATAATTAAAAGCTGGTGAATTGGATTTCTTCAGAATTCAACACTTCCATTCTTTAAAAGAAACTGTCAATGGAAAGATAAGCCGCAGATGGAGAGAAATAACTGCAAGTCAAATATTTGGAAAAAAGTCTCCAATCCAGTCTAGAGCTTTTGAACTTTAATAAGTACAAAGAAACCAAATACCTCGGTCAAAAGTTGGGCAAAAGATTCAAACAGATTCTTCACTAAAGAAAACATATGGGTGAAAAATCAGCCCATGAAAAGAAGCTCAATACTATCAGTCATGAGGGAAATGCAGATTAAAATTACAACGATGCATCATTGCAAACCTATTAAAAGGGCTAAATCAACAGGGGTCACCACACCTCTGAGGATGTGGACAAACAAAAACTCGGAGACACTGAGGTTGGGATGTTACTGATACAATCACTTCGGAAAGGTCTGAAAGTTTGTTAAAAGTTAAACATACACCTGCCGAAAGATCCGACCATTCCGCTCATTAGTACCTATTCATGAGAAAGAGAAGCATACGTGCATAAGAGACTTACACACAAATCTTCACAACATCTCTACTTCTACTATTGGTAATAACCAAATTTGGAAACAACTCAATGCTCCACACCATGCATACTGCCCAGCAAGGAAAAGTAATGAGCTTTTCATATATACAGAAGCATGGATAAATTTCAAAATGATTTTTCTGAGTGAAGAAACTTAGATCAGATGAGTAAATTCTGTACAACCCTATTTTTATAAAATTCTGAATAAAATCTAAGCTCCTCTTTACTCTTTAGTTAGACAAAACAATGCAGCTGCTTATGTAAGCTGAAAGTAGTAGCAAGAAGGGACTCTAAAGGACCACAAGGAGCTGGCATGATGTGGTGTGTGTATTTCCAGCTACTCACCGGGCTGAAGCAGGAGCATTGCAAGTTCAGACAGCCTGGGAACCTGGCATGGTGGCTCACACCTGTAATCTCAGCATTCAGGAGGCTGAGGCAGGAGGATCGCAGCAAGTTCAAGGTCTGCCTGAGCTAATTAGTGAGTTCAAGGCCAGCCTGAACTGCACAATAAGACCCTGTCTTGAACAAAAAAGGGGGGAAAAAAAAAAGACAGCCTGAGCAACTTAGCAAGACCCTGTCTCAAAATAAAATAAAAAGGACTAGAGGTGTATCTCAGTGGTAGAGTGCCTCACGTATGTGAGGGCCTGAGTTTAATTCCCAGCATAGGAAGGAAGGAAGGAGGGAAGGAGGGAAGGGAGGAAGGAAGGAAGGAAGGAAAGAAGGAAGGAAGGAAGGAGAAAGAGTGGGGAGGGGAGGGAAGGAGAGGCAGAAGAAGGAAGGGGGAGGGACAAAGGAAGGGAGGGAGGAGGGAAGGAGGGAGGGGAAGAAGGAGGGAGAAAGGAAGGAAGAAAAAGGAAAGAAAGAAAAGAAAGAAAGAAAGAAAGAAAGAAAGAAAGAAAGAAAGAAAGAAAGAAATCTCAAGAAATCTTTTGTGAGCGATGGACACATTACATTTCTTAATTGGCACATATACATACTGTATTTCAGAACTTAAATGTGTGCTGTCTATCAAATGCAAATTTTACCCCCAAGAGAACTGTTAAAAAAATTAATTAAAATTAACCAAAAGTGTTTCCAAATTTGATGAAAAACCATAAACTACTCCTATGCAAAAAGCTCAATAAGCACCAAGCAGAATGACGTACAGAAAATCACACCAATTGTTTCACACACAGAAACACACTGCTGAAGTTGGGTGCAGGTGTGCGCACCTGTAATCCCAGCACTCTGGGAGGCTGAGGCAGGAGGACAGCAAGTTCAAGTCCAGCCTGGTTGACTTAGTGACTTAGTGAGACCCTGTCTCAAAATAAAAAATAAAATAAAAGGAAAGGGCTGGGGATGTAGCTCGGTGTGAAGGCCTTGGGTTCAATCCCCAGTACTGTGAGAGTGGGAGACAGGGAGGGGGGAGAGGAAGAGAAGAAAGGGGAAAGGAAACGAGAAAGAGAAGGAAAAAGAAACCGTTGCCAAGATCCCCCTTAAAGGAAAGACTTGCTCTCCTAACTGGAGCGCGCTGGCAGTGAGCAGCCTGCGCATCTGAGCTCCAGCTGACGGCCCCGGGCCACGTGCATGGCTGACCTGGGTCATCAGAGCCCCCCGGGGCCAGCGCGGGCTGCTCAGCCTCCGGCACAGCCCGACGCTTCCCTCTGTCCACTTCCTACCAAACCTGCCGGCCTTGCCCAGCCCCGAGCCACAGGCACTCCCGGCAAGCCACCAGCGTCCTAAGGTGTCCCAGAGAACCCGAGTGAAATGTTAAGGCCCATCATAAGCAAATGGCCATAATCCAAGACAAATTCCCAAAAGCAAAGGGTTTTTAAGACATGTTACCTACATGACGTTTAAGTCTAGTGACCTTTCGTCAAAATACTGGAGGCCTGAAGACAATGCAGCAACTTCTCTAAAATTGTTTACAAGATGTGCCAGGTGTGTCGGCATGTGCCTATAATCCCAGCACTCAATCCCAGCATTTAGGAGGCTGAGGCAGGAGGATTGCCATGAGTTCCGGGCCAGCCTGGGCTACATAGTTAATTCAAGGCCACCCTGAAGTACATAGTGAGACCCTGTCTCAAAAAACAAAACAAAACAAAACAAAGAAGTGTAACAACAGTAGCAAGAAGGATAAGAAAGAAGAAATAGAAGTGTATGGTAAAACTTCTATGGTATGCAATAACTAGATTCCAAGATGCTCTCCCAACTGTCTTCATCTTCTAATAGTCACACAGTTGCGTAGCGTCCTGTCACCAAATCAGGAGCCCATGTGACCAAGAGAATCCTGCGGAAATGATTTTGAGCTACTTTTGAAATTACAGAAGGCATTATAGCTTTTGACTTGTTCTCCTGGAATATGTGCTCTAGAGGTGGCTTCCCTGTATCATGAAGACACTCAGTCCCGCTATGGCTTCCTGCCAGGAAGGGCTCCATCTCTCCAGCCGCGCGAGCGAGGCACCTCTGAAACCTTCCCTCCAGTCCCAATAACCCCGATAATATCTTGACTGCAGCATCGTGATAAGCCCCATGGAGAAATCCTCTGTTAACCCACTTGCAATTTTCTGACAGAAACTGAGATTTGTTTTTTTAAATGTCTCTTGGTATTTAAAGCCATTGAATTCTGGCACAATTTGTTACATGGCTGTAGGTAACCAATATAAGTTTCGAACTCTACAATTTAGCATCGGGAAATAACTTAAAAGTAATGTGGCAGCTAGTGATAATTCCTATAAGGGTCTGGCATGGTACTTGAAGCCTCAGAAAGGCAGTTGGGAGAAATGGGAGAGACAGCAAGAACTAACAGTGGCTCACAAGTACAAGCTGGATGAACTAAACACTGTTGTAATCTTCTCCGCATCTTCGAATTTAATGAAAAGAATTCTGAAAGGAAAGTAGGTCTCTTTATCAGAGTTAAACACAGAGCAGACCACGAGTGGGGACAGAGGAAGTAGAGCAGCTGAGAGTTTGGCTGTCACCCTAGACCACAAAGAGAGCCAGCAGGCGAGTGACAGCCCGAAGAAGCCGCGAGACACTGGCGTCCCTGCTCTGCTGTGTCGGAGAGAAGCAAGACAGCTGTTGCTCACCTTGCGCCTCCCACATCTCACTCACAGGGTCTCTCAGGGTGTGCCGGCACCAGAAACAGACAGAAGGGAATTCTGGAGAACACTTCAGCTAACCAAGCTCACGCATCACAAAACCATCACAAACTGCACGAGGAGGAATATAATACTTAAAGGTAGACCCTGAAGAGATCTGTGTGGCAAGCTTTTGAGCGAATTTCATAAAAACAAAGCGAAGTTCGAGTCCCAGCACCAAAAAAAAAAAAGAAAAAATTAAAAAAAAAAAAACAAAGCAAAGAAGAAAGACATAAAGCCAATAAGCCAGAAGAGAATAAGTGGAAAACTAAAAATAAAATGCAAAATGAAACAAAATACCTCGGTTCATGAGAAGATAGGAAAAGAAGGAAAAAAGGAAGGAAATCATCAGATTAGGTTTGATTACTGTTACCGACCATATCATCACTTGTACTTTTACTTATAATTATAGTAATTGCATTTATACAGCTGTAATTAAATATATATTTGTATAATTGTTTAATGTCTTTTTCCAATGGACAGTCAGCTCTACAAATGTAGTCTCGTTCTACCTCCAGTTCTGTGGATGAGAATGGCTTGTCCGCAGTATTGGTTTTCCACCTCTCTGGTGACTGTTGGTTTGCCAGTCTCTCCTGGTTCTGCAGCGAAATTCTGGCAAACGAGGCCTGAGCGGGATCCTGTGCAACTGTGGGTTGTGCTCTTAAAGGAAACAGGTTTGAGCTTCACTGGGCCATTTCCTCTTCCTGCTGGTGAGTAACCCACCGTAAACCTTACTAAGGTCAACACTTTAAGACTCTAGAACAGCAAGGCGGGAACAAATATCACTTTCACCAAGGGGCAACCTCAAACTTGTCTTAGAATGATATTCTTGAGCCATTTATTGATTGGTTTGTTGCAAGGTGCTGTGGATGGAATGCAGAGCCTCACACAGGCTATATCCCCATCTCTTCTTGGATTATTACATGTATTTTTAAAAATACCACAAATTAGACTGCCGAAGCCCAGCCTTCCTCCTGAAAAATACTACCCCCCTGCAAAGAAAGAATTCTAGAATTGCCTCTCATTTCACTTAGGGTTCCTCGTATGCTTTTTCCTTTCACCCATGGGTTCCATAAATATTTATTATATTCAATGATCTATTTATATAACCTTTCAATTTTTTTATTATCCAGTTATCTGGGTGCCCTCTATAAGACTGGCTGCTTCCATGCTATCAATCTTAAATTATAATTCAGAAAAAACACAGCTGTAAGATAAATTCTTATGAATTATATTTGGAGTGTACATGTGTCCTTACCTTGAGGAGAGATAGGATACCTGTGCTGAAATAAGCAAAACTGAAATCAGCATGGAAAGTATGGAAAGGTCTTATTGTATTTTGAGTTTCAAGGGGATTTGGCAAAGACAACTTCACACATAGGTACAAAAGTAAGTTGTACAAATGTAAGTATGTATAGACAACTGCAGCAGCTTCTTATCTATTTCCATCAGGAATCCCTAAATCTGTCGCCAAAAGACCGTTCTAAAGTGGTGCTGGGAACTGAATCCAGGGCTTTGTGCATGCTACGGTCCACCTCCAGCCCTAAAATGAAAATCTCATTATGTCTCTTCTTTAGCTTTGAATCTTTCGCTGCATTTCCACTGCTCCTGGGATAAACCCCCAAATCCTCACTGTGGCTTGCAAGCCCTTTGGGGGCCTCTTCTCTGGCTTTCTCATACCTCCTTTCCTTTTCTCCGAGTGTCTGACATAGCTGCTTTTATTCAGTGCCTTCCAAAGCACTACGTTCCCTAGTAAGAGGCTTTACAAAGCTTCCTTTGTTTGGGGTAGTCTTTCCTCTTCATGCCTCCCTCAATATATTTAACTCCTACTGAAATGTCACATTTTTAAGGATGAAAGTCTTGCGTTCTCCAATATATAAATTCACATTATTATACTTCTTCATAAAACTTACACAGTTGTAATTACAGCTATGTGTTGGAAGCACATATGATTCAAGTATGTCTTCTTTATTGGTCACAAGTCTCATGACAACAATGACCATGTATTTCTCATATTTTAAAGGAGGAAAAATTAATAAGTACTCTGGAAATAACATGCGTGAACAAAATCAGGAGCTGTGGTGTGCATCTGCAGTGTCACCTACTCCACTGAAGCAGGAGGCTTGCCACCTCAAGGCCAGCCTGGGCTACCAGGAAGATCAAGATTGGTCTGGACTGCAGAGTAAGACAGTCTCAAAAACAAAAAACATTAAAAGTGATAATAACTTTTACAATGAACAACTGAATGAGGGAGGATTTGTAAGGTAAGGATAAATGACGACCCTGCCCATCTCTTCTATCAGCTTGTTCTCAGGGACTTGAATTCTCTTCAACGATTTCATCTAATGAAGGAACACAGACTGAAACATTTATTAAGGGTTTTTGGAATTTGATCACTGAGCCTAAATATGTGTTTATCAGGATCCACTTCCATTTGAAGCTCTCATTAGAAACAATATGAAAGATCAATGCTTCCCGGGAATATTTAGGCAGACCCCTCCTTATGTGTGTAATGTTTGAAAGCACATTCAAGTGCAGAAAAGAGGAGTGAGGAGCAGCATGGTACGGTGGTTACGAACTGCCTCTCCAGCCCAACCCTCTGGTTTTGAATCTCTCTCCTGCGACTCACGAGCTACTGCTCACAGGCAGTCTCCTGTCCCCTCTGCGTCTCGGTTTTCACAACTGTAACTCGGAGCTAAGCAGCATGAGCATCTCGGGCTTTTTGCAGCTGCAGTTAGCATTGATGAGTGGCTCAGAAGACCGCCTGACAGAGTGTAAAGGCGGCGTAAGTGCTTGTTAAATAGATAAAACATGTTTCATGGAGGATTCTGTTCCTAGAAAAGTAACAGTATAGTACTAGTCATAATGGTCGAGTAGAATATAAATTTAACTTCAGAGGATATGGGTCAGGCCTACTCTCTGCTCACCATCTTCAACACATTGTTTTGGTTTAAGGAATCGTATCACTAAGAGTTTCTTGTTATATATTCATGTCTTCTAGGAGCTGTAAACAGGGAACTATTTCACCACAGTTTCAGCAAGGTCCAAGTGCAAAGGCCTGGATGATTCATTTTAACAAACAAGGGTCAGAGTGAGAGAAATAGGCAATTTTTAGTCTAGCAAATGCTTCCTGGGAATGGCAGAGATTGGCTGGCTGTTTCCTTTCACCCATGTTCTTGTCCTCCTTGGTCCAATGCTGGCCCGCACTGCCCAGGCCCCCTGCACTGAGGAAGGCAATAAGAAGACCTCTCTCTGGAGCATCATGAGCAGTGAGCAGAGGTCCTTTTAAGCCGTGTGGTTAACAGGTGTGCTTTTCATAAGCTTGCTCTTTTTTGTCCTTTATCTGAGGCTAAGCTGGAAGACTCTGATGTCCTGAATATTGCAAAAGCATCAGACAGAGGTCTCTAAATGACTGTACAGGGGAGTTTCCACCTCCCCTAATTCTAATCTGAGGTTTCTCTTTGTTACGTGGGATTAAATTGGAGCACTGGAGTTATTCTAATGGGGTTTCATGACTGAGAAGCTTGATAAATGGTTTTATATTTAAAACTAGCTTTGCGGTTGAAGCTACAGATTCTTATTAGACTGTTATGTGGGCATGAGCTCTTACTACTCCAAAACCACTGAGATTTGGGGGCCATATTTGATAATAGCCTATCTAGATAAACATACTGAGCAGCTACTACCCAAGGACTGAATATTTATGTAACTCAGTCACAACTGAGGTTTCCTCATCCATTTCAATCCAGATACACTGTTCAAGTCAAAAGTCCTTCCCTAAGATTACTGAGATGTATTTTTATGCTCACCCTCAGCACGGACCTCTTGGTTCTACAGAATTAGAATCATGTTAATATTCATGCCATTTCTTGAGCATGTTTTTTGCTCCTAGTAGCTTCAGCCAAACATGAAATGCAACCTATACTCAATTTCCACCTTCCTCCCTGCTCTAAATGTCACTCTTGAAAGCCATCTTTTACACAGTTGACTTTATTGAATGTGGGAGTGTAGCAAGATAATGAAACATTTACCTGGTACCATTCAACATGCCTGAAAATGAATACCGGACTTTTTTTTTTAACCTTAGGAATTGTTCAATTCTAGCACCCACTGAAACTACCAGAGATAATCTTCAGACTTGCTGGAATCCTTTTTCCCTCTCAGCCCTCTGCCTCACACTGCCCTTTATTTAAGAACATCCAGCTCCTCCACCTTTTTGGCAGTTTCGATTTCACTAAATTCACTTATAAACACAAACTCAGAATAGACTGTTACACATCACCAACCTGAGCGCTTCTCTCCTACCTCACAGGATTTGGGAGAAGGGAGCAAAGTTGATACAACCCTCTCTACTCTGTTCACTCAAGAAGGTCTCTGAGTTTTGGAGGAATTAAAAATGGTTTCCTTTCACAAAAAGGGAAAGGCCTTTTGTCTGCAGTACAGTTTTTAAACTTCATGATAGTCTTTATCCCCATAGACAGAGAAATCCTAACTCTCCACTCTAAACACTCACATAGTAAATTGAGGCTATAAAGGCAATTCTAAAACAAGTCTTCTTTTTGTTACGAACCTACAGACAAATGACTCTTAGTAGCAGTAAACTCTGGTGCCTCTGTTCCGGAATATTACATTTTGAATATAGTACAATGCACGAAACAATCCAGCACTTTATATGTCTTCTAAATTGACTTGATTTCATCCTGTTGCTAGTTCTGAGCCAAACCATTTATTGTGTCAGGTGGTACAAATTAAAGTCTGAGTGCAGAGGAGAATATTGTACAATTATAGCCATCAATTACCAGACTGATATTTGACAGAAAGTGTTAATTCATTGCTGGGTATCCACTAAAAATGCAGATAATATTACAGTAATATGACCTCTAAATCAAAGGCTCAGATTTTTATTTAGAATCTCATGGCTAGACATTTCATAATAAATTGATACAAAATGTTAAGATATATTTTTAGGCCAGGCATGGTGGTACACACCTGTAATCCCAGCACTCAGGGGGCGAGGCAGGAGGATTGTCATGAGTTCGAAGCCAGCCTGGACTATATAGTGAGTTCAAAATCAACCTGGACTACACAGCAGGATCCTGTCTCTCCGTCTCAAAAAACTGAAGAATAAAAAAAAAAAAAAAGGTATGTTTTTAGGTCTCAAAATCCTTGTGTTCTCGCTCTCTTTTTTTCTTTTTTTTTTTTTTTTTGAGACAGGGTCTTGCTAAGCAGTTCAGACTGACCTCAAACTCACAGTGATCCTCCTACCTCAGCCTTCCAAGTGTTGGGATTACACGCGTGCACCACCATGCCCGATCCTTGTGTTCTCTTTTGCCTTTTAAGCATCAATAGGTATAATCTTCATTTTATTGTAATCAAAAAAGTTAAGTTCCATTACTACTTATTTTAAAAATAAAACACAGATTCTAAGTTTCTACTCTGAGCACTGACTTTACATGTTTCTTTCAAGAAATGGAAAATGTAAAGACTGAGAAGCTGAGGTGAGTTAGAAATATTTTGTTATGTAAGAATGAAAAATGAAACTACTACATAGGCCTTTTCTATTAACTCCATTGATTAGATATTCAGCTGAAAACAGAAGATCTTAGATAAGCCCTGTGTTCTAAATTATTATTGGTTGAATGACTATATCTGTGAATTGGTATATTATGTTTCATTCTTCCAGAAATAGTTACATTTCAACAAATCTTTCATATTAACATGTTCGCCACAGGGATAGAGAGTTGGACCTGTCAAGTATGTGTATATTTTTCTAGCATCTATAAGACTATCTGAAATAAAATCATAGATTTTAGGAAGTACAAAGGACTTTGCACTCTTCAGTTGCAATCTAGACAGCCTATTTGTATTTGTGACATGGTGTTTGCTTGAACACCAGGAGAACTCTCAATGGGGGTTTGAAAATAATAAAATATAATTTTTACAAAATCAACATTTTAATGAATTGAGCAACAGATAAGCCAATAAGAAGTAATAGAAGATTATTTTATTATCTTGGTTTTTCAATTTTTTTTTCAAATGATTCAAGAGGGCTGGGGGTGTAGCTTAGTGGTACAGTGCTTGTCTAGCATGTATGAGGCCCTGGGTTCAATTCCTAGTACAGCTAAAAATTTAAAAAAAAAAAATGTATGGGGGCTGTTTCAAGGGAATCTTATTTTAAATTAATGCATTATTTTAAAATCTCTCTTGCTTTTCCTGTACCATTACACAAAAACTGGCTGGGCTACGGGGAAGAATATTTACGGTTAAAAGGATGAAAGGGCTGCAATAAGCTAAGGACTTTGAGAGGTGGCCTGATGTTATGGTTTGGATCTAAAATGTCCCCCTAAAAGGTTCTGTGTTCAGAGGTGCAGCTTTTGGAAGTGATCAGATCAGGAAGGGTGAGGCTCATCAATGGACTAATCCATTGGTATGAGTTCATAGCTGCACGGACTATTAGCAGGTGGGGCCTTGCTGAAGGAGTGAGTTATGGGGCTGTCCTCTTGGGGATGGTATCTGGTCCCTGGCCCTTCCCTGGAAGGCTCTCTTTCTGCTTCCCAGCTGCCATCAGGTGAGCAGTCTTCCTCTGCTACACTCTACTGGTCATGATAGTTCTGCCTTGCCCCAGGTCTGAAGCAGCAGAGGTGGCTTACCATGGACTGAAACCTCTGAAACTGTGAGCCCAAATAAAATAAGCCTTTCTTCCTTTAAACTGTGTATGTCAGATTACTTCGTCACAGTCATCTAGCACATCTGATCTAGTGTGTTCCAGGTCTGCAATGTAGAGGAAGATCAGGGGTTCCCAAGTCCTACCCTAGACATTTAGAATCATAGTTGTAAAACCAGACCCAGGAACATATGTTAAATTTCTCAAGTAATTCTGATGAATAGCCAACCTGTCCACTGTAGTCCAGTTTCACCATTTTAGAGAGTAAATAATTGAAATTGGCATTCACAAAATTAATTAGTAATCAGAATTGAGATTTAAATTCAACTATCTGTATCCCATGGGCACTTAGTAATCACTCTAGTTAGTAATCAGAATTGAGATTAGAATGCAGGTAACTGTATCCCATGGATTCCTGTAATCATGTTCTTTAAGATTACCATAACTGAAAAAGAGAAGGATGAAGGGACAAAGGACTGGATGTGGAGACAAACAAAGAACCTAGCTAAATGTTTTTACTTATAATAGTTCTGGTATCCTGTTCTGAAGAATTTGACTCAGCAATTCTGCTAGGATATTTATGGTAATTAAAATTGGAAACAACTGATCAATAATGGCATATTTAATATATAAACTGTAGTATACGGTTATGACACTAGGGAAAAATATGTGACCTTTACCAGTAATGACACGGATGTCATAAAATATACACACATACAAAAAATTCTGAAATATATACATCAAAATATCAACAATGGAATTCTCTGGACAGTGAGATTGTAGAAAGCTTTTCAAGGTTATAATCATATCTTACATATTTTGACACCAATCTCATATTGGTTATAATCAACATATACGCACAACACATTTACAAACAATTTCAACTGTTATAGCTCTGGGAGCAACTTGTTAACAGTTCAGTAATTCCTTTTTGATCCAAACTTTAGCCCAAAGAAAAATAAAGATGATGATAAGATTACAGGTCTTTTCCTACTCTTTTCTGTGGGCTTTTTCGTGTGTATGTAAACCAAAATTATATGTAATGTGTATATCTGAGTTGTGTATTTGTTGAAAGTCTATGTTTATGTGAAGATTCTCCCTGGCATATAAATGTAAGTTTCACAATAAATGTTAGTTTCCCTCTCTGTTAGGGATTTGATTGGTGGTTTAAGAGGACATTGTAGAAGGGGCTATAATAATAAAAATATATAGCACTTTTTTATAGGAAGAAAGGAGTAAGATTTTGTAATTGATCCAATATTAGATCTACAGTTCCACTAAGACCTTGCCTTCTACTGTTTTAATAATTTAGCTACAGTGGTGCACAAAGGAAGTGGTTTGTATTTACAGAGAAAATATTGAAACCTCCGTTGAAGATAAGGTTATATGGTCTAGCAATAAAACTGTATGCATGTGTAATATATTACTATCTTTTCCATGTTGACTGCAGCTCTAGTAAGTCAAAGGTGGTTATTTTTTCTATGAGACAGAGTTGTGATAAAAAGAGCACTTGCTGATTTCGTGATTCTAATCTTGTCTCTGCTACTGACTAGTTCTGTGACCTTGGGTAACAGGTAAATATAAAGCACAGAGTTGAAAATAAATCTAGCACATTCTATAGAAAGAGCTCCATTTATATCTGTGCATATCTACATGGTTTTAGGTACTGTGTTTATGCAATATTTATCCAAAGCTTAATATTCGAAGTTCTTATATTTTTAAACTAAGAGTTTCAGTCCATGAACTAGACATCATTTTTATAGGCCATCTAAAAATAGATTGTTTTAAGTCAGATTCTCTGGATCATTAAAAATTAAACATTAAAAATATAGGAATGACAGAATAAAGTACCTTTTATGATACCAGCTTCTTACAGCCTTAAAACTTTTTTTGCTAGTTGCCTAATGGTAAATACACCATACTGAGGTAGGAGATAAATTGGTAGCCTCGAGATATGATTTGATAATGTTGGCTTTATGTTTTGGGAGCACAATTTTATATAGTCCTAACACACCTGTGTATATTCTAGGCCCATGGTCACAACAGTGATAATAACTAATACTTGTTGAGTGCTAATTGCTGTTTATCAAGTTCTAAATATTTTACATGGATTAACTCACTCTTAACTGTACAGATGATGAAATTAGGCATTGAGAGGTTAATTAAATTGCTTAAAGTTACTTAGCTAGTAAGGGCAGAGTCATTATTGAAATTTAAGTCATCTGTCCGCAAAGCCATATCCTTAACAATTGCCCCTCTACCCGCTTCTTTACAGGATTAGAGAGACTGGGTCTCTTGTGTTCATTTTTTATTCACTGAACCTGGTTCTGGGTGTGTGTGGTCAGTAAATATTCTTAAATAATGAATAAATAACATTGGTATTTTTCAAAGCAATCACAAGGTATCTTGCTTCAATAAATGCTCCAAATGATAAAGTATCAAAAGGCTGCAAAATGTCAACTTTAAAAAAAATAAAATAGGGACTGGAGATTTAGCTCAGTGGTTAAAGTGCTTGCCTACCAAGCACAAGGCCCTGAGTTTGATCCCCAGTACCCCCCCCCCCAAAAAGGGCAGAATCAAACTTGTCTGAGAAATACATCATACTTTACTCTTTGCCTTCTGATGTGGCAAAAAAGAAAAAGGGGAAAAAAAAAAACAAGCCCAAATATTTCAGTGGCTTAGCATCGTTAGAGCTCATTTCTCACTGACACCAAATCCTGCGTGGGCTGAGCGGGTCGGCCGGGCAGCTGCTCTCCGTCCGGAGCCGCCATTAAAGGCCACCACCCCAACTCCAATGCTCGAAGAGAAGCCACAAGCCCATGCGAGGAGCTGCATCTCATGCGTTCACTCACAAGTTACTGGCGTGAGCTAGTTACAGCCCCTACCAGCCTCACAGAATCTAAGAAATGCGGTCTTTCCTATGCCCAGGAGGAGAGGGGAACAGAACCCTGTTGAACTCTAAGAACGGCTTCCGCAGAGAAAAAGGAAAGGATATTTAGCAGGCACCGCGAGTGCTCATACCATTAGAAAGGCCCATACTGGCCAGTGTTGCCTCTGGAATGAGAGAGGGGCAAGAAAGAGCAAGAGGAACAATTTAAACTGTGCAGGAAGGCCAGGGAAGGTGGCACATACCTGTAATCCTAGCACTGAGAGGCTGAGGCAGGAAGATCACAGCTTGAGCATTTACAGTAGCAAGTTAGTGAGGTACTGCCTCAGAATATAAAATAAAGGGTAAAAAAGGACTAAAATGTATTATATTGGGAAAGGGAAGAAATTGTTCAAATAGGAAGGGGAACAAAAGAGGGGGAGGGGGAGAGGATCGGCAGGACAAGAGAAAAAAGAATAGAAGGGGAAAAAATGGAAACAAAGCTTTTGCAAATAAGGAGGGAGGAGGGGGTGAAGGGAGGGGAGGGGAACGGAAAACAGATGCAGCAAGATATATCATGTACAGGTACAAATTCCCTATGACGAATGTTATCACTATGTATATCCAAAATGTACCATTAAAATAAAATTAAAAAAATAAATAAAGGGGCAGTGTGTGTGTGTGTGTGTGTGTCTGTCCTGGAGTGGTAGCTCAGTGCAAAGGCCCTGGGTTCAACCTCCAGGACAAAAAACGCGCTGGAGCCAAGTGCAGCAGCGCATGCCTATAATCCCAGCTTCTCCAAACGTTGAGGCAGGAGGGTCACAAGTTCAAGACCTGGCCAACATAGCAAGACTCTGTCTTTAAACTTAAAAAAAAATTTTTTTTGCAAGGTTTTGGGTTCAGTCCCTAGTCCCACAAAAATATAAATAAAATAAATGCGCTAAAGTTGTTACAGTGTTGTTTTTCAGTCACGAATTGGAGAATTTGTACATAACGTGTCATACACACATGTAGACCAATGATTATCTCAGCATCTATACAAACATAAAATTTAAGAGGGGCAAAGAGCAAAATATAAAAAGAAACCTCTGAAAGTATTTTCAAGCATACAGGAGGGTGTGATTATTACCTGCAGCTAGGGAAGCCTATCTCAAGCAAGACACCACACAAAATTGATAGAGGAAAAAGACTGGCATTTTAACTACCTGAAAATTGACGCTTCTGTTTGACAAAAAACACCACAAAGTTGAAAGACAATTGACATATTGGGTGGCTCTATGTGCAACTTGTTCAGAAAAAAGAATTAACATTCAAAATACACAAGGAATCCTAAACATATTTTTCTTGGAAAATCAAATGCACTGGAGATGAAATACCAAATGCTAATAAACCTTTTGAAAATATTCTTTGCCCCAGTAAAAATCAAGGAAAAACAAATTAAGACAACAATAGTACAGATGGCAAAAATTAAAATGGGTAAAAAATTCTTAGAAACTTTGGACAGTTACACCTTTCCAAATAACACTGATGGGTATGAAGATGGGGTGCCTTTCTGAAGGCTGTTTGGTAGTAGTTATTAAAATGCAAAGCGTCTGCAGCCCGGCAATTCCACCTTTAGATTTCTATCTTACAAGAAATTTGTATGTACGCAAAATGCATGGGCAAGATGTTAAGTGAAGCATTATTCATACATAAAAAAAGGAAAACAATTTAAATGTTCAACAATATTGGAAATGTGGAGTAAATTACAGAGCATTGATGGCATAGATTCTTATACATAGCATAAGAAAAAATGAGACAAAGGTAATTAGCGACTCAAAGAAAAATAAAAATAAAACTCCATAAGAAAATGTATGATGCTAATATTTTTAAATCTGTCATGATTTTGTGCAGCTGGTAGAATGGAGTAGGAAGAACATTCTAGTTTTAAAAAATATTACCGGGGTTGTTGCCCTGGAAAAGCAGATAAAGAAACAGATTCTATTGTTTATCTTGGCAGTGAACAATATTTACGAAGTCATGATAATATAAATTCTGTTTATATTATTCTTCATCTTTTAGAATCAACCTACCAAGCATTAATGACTTAAGGTTAGAAAAGATTTAAAGTGTTATCAACCAAAATTGTCACCAGCCATGACAATATATATAGTAAAAGGAACACCAGCCTGCTGTTGGTGCGAGGGGCTGGGACTCACCCTTGTGAAGGGACTTCTGCTTCATCTCTTTCAAGTTATTGTCATGTGAATGTGTACTTAAGGTGGATTTTTTGTGACGTGAACTATATGTGTGCTTAGTAATAAATTTAAAATTCCGTTTCTTAAGAACATAAAGTTGCTTTTTTTTCTTTTTTCTGTGGTACTGAAATGGAACTCAGAGGTATTCTGCCACCTCTTTTGTATTTTTTATTTTGAGACAGGGTCTCATTGAGTTGTCCAGGTGAGACTAGGATTTGCAATCCTTCCACTGCAGCCTCTCTCATTGCTGGCATCACGGATGTGTGCCTTCACAAATGGCTAAGAATAATTTTTTCAAAGCCCTCAAAGATCTAATTAAATACCTCAATATACCCGTGAATGCATTTTTTAATCTTAATTACCTGGAAAATTCTATTATCAATGTAAGTGCGTGGAGTAGACTCATTCTTTTTTCTTCGGTTTTTTTTTTGGGGGGGCTACTGGAGACGGAACCCAGGGTTGTTGCTCTACCAATGAGCTACATCCTGCAGTCCTTTTTATTTTATTTTGAGACAAGGTGTTGCTAAGCTGCTCAGGCAAACCTCAAACCTGTGATCCTCCTCACTTGGCCTAGCTGGCATTACAGGCATGTGCCACCACACCAGATCTAGAGTGCAATCATTACTGAAGTTCACTTTTTAAATGTTTTTAAGTATATCCATATGAAGAATCCAAAATGCCTCTCTTTAATTTTCCCATTCAGAGTAATATGTGTTAAGTAAAATGTTAAAAATTCTCAATTATTTAATATAATGTCAAATGAGAGAAACAGAAAATTAATATTATTTTTTAAACATTTAATTACCCAATATAATTATCCCTTAAGTCCCAATTATATTATTTTACTTGTAGAAAAGCCAAATGTCCTGGGTCCTTGATGAAAGTGGTAGTGTTTAAAAAAGAACTCTTGGTCTGATAGCCAACTACTTACTTACTATATAAAAACACCTTGTTTTTCTCCAAATTCCTGTGCTGTGTCCCCCTATGTTTCTTCTAATCTCATATAAAATAGAAAGGGAAAGCTGAGGCAGAGGAACATGTTAATGAGAGTTTATTTCTACTCTGACTTACTATTTGCTCTCTCTGCATCCTCCCTGGTGAGCAGGGTGGTGCCTGGCACATCCTTACACAGAGCCTCAGAGCACTTCTGCCTTCCAGCATCTGGGGGCTGCTTGAAACCCCGCAGACTTCAAGGGCTGCCGTAACCACTAACAGGAAACAGCCAAAGGTGGTTGCTGGCTCTCTTCTGCCTTTCGAATCTCTCACCAATATATCTACGTGGAGCTCAAGCGTCTCTGAAATCCTCCTAGCAAGAGAAATGAGAAATGTTCCCAGGTATCTAGCCCTCTCAAAATAGGGGAGATTCATGGTGTAAAGGGTGCCAGATACCTGTAGACAGTATCTGACCCTCTTGTGTACTAACAGATTAAACCAATAGCATTGAATACAGAGCCAGAAGACCGATTGCAGGTAGGAGAAAGTTAATCCTACAATGGAATAGATTAAATGGATACTTTCTAGAGATCCATTATAGTTCTTAACCAGGGAAGTTGTATCATTAAAACATGGAATAGACTTTGTGTGGTGGGAGAGTAGAAAGAAAAGAGGAAGGTAAAGATTAGATGGATGCAAACTTTTTGAGGGACAATTTTAGGAACTGAGATTATGGAGGCAACAGATTTCAGTAAGAATGGTGAGAATGAAGATCAAAGGGTATGTGTGAGACAAGTGGCCCAAGTCCAGAAACATAATCTTGTACCTCAAAATATCCTAGTGTTTATCATCAGTGGCCACATCACCTGACTGATCTATGGCTCCCACTCCAGTGCCCTGTGGGAGCAGCAAGCCAAGTATGAGAAGCCAATAAATCTCAAACTTTGGTGGTAAGAAAAATCTACTGGTGTGTTTTTAAAAATTCGTAAATCCTCACTCTAATTCTAGGCCAACTAAATTAGTCTCTTCTGGGGGAAAATTCAAGAAATTTGTATTTTTGTTTAATATGTATTTCAAGTGACTCTTTTGATCTGGCAAGTATGGCGAACACAGTTTGGCAAAGCCATGGTAGCGGGCACCAGATTTTATTGTCTGGTGTTGTCTAATACCTTCTGGTTCTCACTGGCTTTGAAAAGAACCCTAAGTAACAATGGTTGAGGTCTAGGATAATGCTAGCAAAACTGCTGTGTGTCGAGTCCCTGACAGTTTATATCTGAAAGTTGTGGTAGAAGCTACTGGCTAGCCAGATGTGATGATGGTGCACGCCTGTAACCCCAGCACTCGGGAGGCTGAGGCAGGAGGATTGCTGCGAGTTTGAGGCCAGCCTGGGCTACATAATGAGTTCAAGGCCAGCCTGCACTACAAACTGAGACCCTGTCTCCAAAACAAAAGCAAAGAAAATATTGGCTGACTGGCCTAAGAGTCATTACAGACTTTCTTGCCATGTTTCATTATTCAGTCTAGAAAAGCTAAACACTCACTTTCCCCAATATCCTTGAAACGAGGCATGTCCACATGACACATAATGGTCAATTAGAGGTACAGTAAGGTTTCCTGGGAGCTCCTGGGAATGCTTTTGTTTCTTTAGTATGAAAGATAGACATGACTAGTTTTACCTGATGCTTTCTTCTTGGCTTGAATGCAGGCATGATGCCCCTCTCAGCACAACAGCCTTCTTAAACTTGAAGGCAACATGCCCAAAGGAAAAGCCAAAGAGAAAAGGACTCCTAATATGGTGGCTCTAGATTGCTTATTGTTGAAGAAGAGTGAGAACAACAATAATTAAAACTACTATTTTTTAAGTCAATTTAAAAGTTGGGTTTCTGTTACTTGCAACTGAAATTACTCCTAACTCAATCAAAGGTAAAATGGGCTAAGACCAGGCCTGAGACTTATCTTTAGAAACATACATGCCTAGCCAGGAGTGATGGCGCACGCCTGTAATCACAGCACTTGGGAGGCAGAGGGAGGAGGGTCGCCACAAGTGTGAGGCCAACTTGAGCCACATAGTGAGCTCAAGGCCAGCCTGAACTACACAGCGAGCCCTTGTCTCAAAAAAAAAAAAAAAAAAGAAAGAAAGAAAAAAGAAAAGAAAAAGAAACATGTATGCCTGAAATAATTGGCTTTGATTTTCATTAGTAGATAAATGAGGGCAAGAATGCAAAGACATTGAACCCTAGAATCTAAGGGAGAGTTCTATAAAAGAAACAGAATGGATAAAGTTGACACTTTAAGACTGTGCTATCCTAATAATGGGAAATTTGCCTAGAATGAGACAAAATTAATTTGTCTTAATAGGATCTGTCCTATAACTTAACATTTCCTTAGCAAATGCAAAAGTGGCACAAGGAAGACACTGTAGGAAAAGGGGCGTTGGCTATCTGGGCATGTGTTGGAGGTCTCAGGGTAAAGCAAAGCATCCGATAATCTAGAAACTAGAAAATCAGTTGTTTTCATGTACAATAGGCTGGGGATTTGGCTCAATGGTTAGAGCAGATGCCTAGCAAGTGCAAGGCCCTTAGCTCAATCCCCGGCACAAAAAAAAAAAAAAAAAAAAATCCAAGATGTAGGAATATAGGATAGAGGAAACAATCTGAAGAACTGGTACTTTGAATTGGTTACAATTTGATTCTAGCCAAACGAGAGAGAGAGAGAGAGAGAGAGAGAGACACACACAGAGACAGAGACAGAGACAGAGACAGAGACAGACAGAGAGACAGAGAGACAGAGAGACAGAGAGACTAGTTATTCAATGGGTATGAGGTCTGAGGAAAAGTGCCCAAGCCACCTTAGATTTGGAGATATCTAACATAAAAGGTGCTCTTAGACACCAGGAAATTAGATTTTAGGAAGTTAAAGGGAAAGAAAAATCAGATACAAATGTCTAAAACTCTAAAGGAAAGAGTATTTTAAAAGTCTTTCAAAAAAGAAATTTTCATCCCATGTGGTGGTCCACGCCTGTAATCCCAGCACTTGGGAGGCCGAAGCAGGAGAATCAGATCACTTTGAGTTCTAGGCCAGCCTGGGGTACACCGTGAGTTTGAGGCTATCCTGAACTACTTAATGAGACACTGTCTTAAAAAAAAAAAAAAAAAAAAGAAAAGAAAAAGAAAATTTCAACCCAACAAACATATACTGATAACCAACAAGATCGGACATGCGTGTACCAGGAACTGTAATTCTTATTCTCAAAGAATTTACAGTCTGGGGAAGGAGTGAAACAAGACACTGACATCCAGCTACCATTTATTAAACATCCACAGTGAAAAACAATAAGGTTAATAATTTACGTAACAATTACAATATTTACAAATACTCTGCAAGGTAGGTATTATCCTCAGATAATACACAGACAGACTACATGTTTAGACTGGTTAAGTCAATTGCTCCAAGCCTAACAGCTCAGGAGGAATTTGGAGCCCCAGGTCCCCTGCTCCTGCATTATTGAATCAGCCTGAGCTCAGGGGCTCCCAACAGCCAAAGGAAGCCTTGCTCTGCTGTTCTTCCCATATAAATTCAAGAGCACTAAGAGTTCATTTGTAGACATTTGTCTCCTAAAACTGGAACCATTAACAGCTGACTATAAAGGAATAAAATTAGTTCCATTTCTGAAATTGGGAATAACTACTAAACAACTGGTAGGAGAATCAATTCACTGAATAAAAGACTCACTATTATTGACTCTCCTGTATTTAAAATCCCCTACACTGTCAGAAACTTTGGAAAAATCATTACTTAAAATACAACTGTTTAATGGCAAGTTATGCAAACTTTTATTTTTTCCATTCTAAGAGAAATTATATATTTGTTTTGTTTTCTTTTTGAGACAGGGTCTTGTTATATAGTTCAGGCTGGCCTCAAACTCATGGTGATCCTCCTGCCTCAGCCTCCTGAGTGCTGGGATTACAGGCATGCCCCACCATACCCAGTGAGAAATTATATATTTAAAAAATAGATCAGGGCTGGGGTTTTAGCTCAGTGATATAGTACTTGCCTAGCAAGCACAAGGCCCTGATTCAATCTACAGCACCCCTCCCCAAATTTTTTTAAATAAATAAAATATAAATCAACCATATAGTGTTGAAAATAACTTAGTTGTAAAATGTATTTGGAAGCCATAAATGTTAAGAAGTGAATGAAATTATAATTTAAGAGTCTTATTACAAATGTTTAATAAGTTATATAATAGATCAAAATAAATGACTAAAGCAGAAGACTTGATCAATTACATACTGATCAATTTGGAACTATGTATGTATAATCATTTTGAGTGAAACAAGTTAAACACTTTTCTTCCTAATAGTAGTTCATTGACTGAATTCTCGGAAAATTAAATGTACATTCTACATTTGTTTGCCCAGGTAAATTCAGTATGTTTTACTTAAAAATAATATGGGTTATGTACATGTACCAACTTCCTTTAATGAATGTAATCACTATACTGCAAACATGTACTAATAAAATTTAAAAAAAAATTTTCAATATGGCAAAAAATAATAAAGCCATCAAAGTCACTAAATGGGAATGGTCCAGGCATTAGCCTACAGAAATTCCCTGCCTCTCATATGTAAGGCAGCAGCAGAAAGAGACATTTCAGCCAAAGAGCTTCATGGCATTAAATGAGCCACTTAACTAACCACGTGTATGTTCCTAGAAAAGGAAAATACCCAATAAACTAAACATGAAGAGTACATTATAAGAGCTTTTAGTGTACACAACACCAGCTTTCCTGAAAGTTAACTGGAAAGTTGCCCAAGTTTTCGTCTCATGGCAAAGAAATTAGAGAAACACATAAAGCACATCTAACCAGTTCTTTGCTTTACACAGAGACACACGTGTACCTCGAGGGCTGCCTTGTAAGACTGGGCCTGGCACAAGTGGCATGATGAAGGTCGCAGTCTAGCCTCCTCCCCTTGGCAAGATCCGCGCCTGGTGCAGTGGTGGGTCCAAGACGAGCAAGGTGTGCCTTGTTCCAGCTGGCCACATAGAGTGGGCACAAAAGGCATATGGGCTGGCTGAGGCCCTCTATGGTTCTGTGCTCGTGAGTGAGAAGGACCAGGGAAGTAGCGGAGAAAGACTTTGATGGGGTCATGGGAACAAATGTATAAATGTGTATTCGGCTTGGCCCTTCTGGGCTCTGTACATTTTAGACGGCACAGATCTGAAAACGACAGCATGCAGGGCCACAGCATGTGCTTTGCCCAGGGTATGGGTGGAGTATGATCAGGGTCTGGCTACGCCTGCACATAAATGCACACTTCTTAGTCAGAGGGCATTTCTATGATGTTGCTGGCTCTCAAAGAACATACCCTCATTTGTTTACCAAAAATCTGGCCTCAAATAGACTCCTTGTCAATATTTTATGGCTCTGATGGAGAAAGTATTCAATAATTTGCTTTCTACCCGCCTCCTTTATAGTCCTTCTTTTTCCTCTTGACATTAATTACTCCCTGACCTAGAATCCCAGGGTGTTAGAAAGTGAAGGATCCTTTGAGACCAAACCCAGCAGTCTCTCGCTTTCTGCATGACAGAACTGAGGCCACTATGTGCTTTCTGCCCCACTTAATTCTTTTGATATCTGCTCACATTTTACATCATTCACAAGCTCCTGGAAAATACAGGCTAGAAGAATGCTCACTGAAAATCTTGCTTTGTATAGCTCCCAACCAAAACTAAGGAGTAAGAGAGGTGAAAGAAAATAAGAAACCCACGTGATTTGAGAAATTAAAGCACTGTTGACATTCATTATGTTATTCGTATGCCATAGAAACCTTTTATTTCATTAGTTAAAAACTTATATGAGTAGGGGCTGTGTTTTTAAAATTATCTTTTAATATATATGGAATCTAGGACACTATCATGAATGCCCAGGAGTTTAATAAATATTATGTGTGGGTGATGAGCTGGTCTATCCCCTGGCCTATCAGCAGGATCCCACATAATCATACCAGACAGATGAGAATTCATTCTGCTTTTAAAGACCTCCAGGGAGTAAGAAGCTAAACCTTCTTCCATCACTCATCTCAGTATCTAATAAGCCTTAGTGTCCGCTAAAAGATTCTTTCTAAGACAGTAGCATTTAGAGATGGTGCATTATGCAATCTGGACTCCCCTTGAAGGCACTGCAACCAGTCACTGGAGTAACCAGGAAACACCTTCGGGTAGGGGATGAGTGTGGAAGGTTGGAGAAGGCAGTCCTACTGGGCAAACAGTAGTCACACAAGGAAGAAGAAGTGGAAAACAGGTTTCCTGTTCACAGGAAGTGGCATCATACACACTTGTTCATAGAACTGCCTATCACTGATGAGATTTGAGAAGGGTTAACAAGAAGTTGTGGAGTTGGGGAGAGTTTTTGATGGTAGAAAGCAAGTTTGTCATTGGTTATCCAACTACACTCTTCCCGGAACAGAATCTCTTACAGGATAAAGTTATTGTTGCTATCCCCCATTATCACCCCATGGACATCAGCGTTATGTCTTGTCAAATGGAAAAGGACTCTGCATACACTAGCCATGCAAGAAGTGATCTGACCCCTTCCTCTGCAATGTGTGTGTAGGCACTGTCTTGAGTGTGTATGTGTGTTTGTGAAGATGTTGGGGTGGGGTACAGAGCTAGAGTGATAGAATGCGAATAAAGGAAGCATTAATAGGAAACTAACAACTTTTTAGGCCAAAACAGACTCAGACAAAGGATCCAGATTAAAGTTGAATATCAGAGCTGATAACAAAACAAGGAAACTGAAAATACAGTAAAAGCCTAGTAGAGGAAGAGGAAAGTCAGGGTTGGAGAGATAACAAGGACTGGTGTAAGGAAAAGCAAATCGGAGAAAGTAGAGCTGTTGAGATAACAGCAAAAGGTGAAGCTCTGTCCCCAGGAAAGGAAGGGGTCAGCAGGACCCAGTTCAGAAGCAGGTTTTACTCTCTGGACAGGATATAGGTTAGGGCTTCCCACCAACCTGTGTCTATGTCTAGAGCTTCAGGAAAGGCAACACAAATGCTGTAATCAGGAGAATCTAAGCAAAATAATGACACATAGCTGGCCTGGTCTATGAGGGATGTGGGGCGAAATGCAACAGGCTGGAATAAGTGCCACTGGATATAGTTTAGGAAGTATCCAGATAGGGAACAAACTGGGAAGTTTCAAATTTTGTTGAGACCTGATTGGAGGAAAGAATATGGCCTGCACTGAGCTGGATATTTGCTTTCAGACAGCTCTTGAGTAGGAGAGGGTGGGCATGCATAAAAGAGGGGATCGGTGCTTCAGTGGTAACCAAGTCATGACTGACTCGGGAGAACCTAGGTCAGTCTGAGTGAACAATGCTCTGGTCCACCATGTCTCAGCCTATCTTTTTCAAGGTCCCTACAAAAAGAGAAAGCATTTCATTGGAAAACAGTGGGAAATGTGGATTTAAAAAGCTAGGATAACACAAGAAGTCCTAGTGAAATTAAGAGCTTGGAGAGGAGTGGGTGGAAGGGTGTGAGTCATAAATAGTGATTTGGGAGGCTTCTAAAGACTGTCAGCTCTTTGGAATAGAACAAAGCCTCCACACACTTGTCCCATCCCCTATTTCCTATTAGCCCCCACAAGTCATTTCTAAAGCTCTGCAGGAACCTTGTGTTATTTTGCCGAAATTGTAAATAATTATTTTATGAATGCTGAACACAAGACTATGGTTGAAGAAAATAATCTCCGCATAAAAGAAACAAATCCCTAAACTCTATTTTCCTCCTTCACGTGTGTGTGCACGTGCATTAATTGAGATGTCTGTTCCAGTTATCAGCATTTTCTTTATAGCACTAGTTTTGAGAAGGTTTTAGTTCAAAAATTTGAACTCAAATTCGAAGTTGGCCAGAGCCCTAAATACCATTCCAACTTTGCTTGGCATTTTCTATTCTCTTTCTCCTTCCTGTGAAAAAGGATAATGAAATACTTTTTGGTTATTGTGGACCCCTTTGTGTTTGCTTACATGTTATTATGTATCTGCCTTAGGTCAAATCAAGATGGAACAGCTCATTTAAGGTGTTTACCAAATGTAAACCTGCTCTGGCATGGCTAAACACATGCAAACACACACACGTACACACACATATATATACATATATATACACATATATACATATATATGTGTATGTATATGTATGTATGTATATTTATTTGGGATTATCCACTTCAGAAAACAGTGTTTTACTGCATGTTGATTCAGGGTCAAGAAATTGCTAGGGTATGGGGATGGATCTTACTTACTAGTACTATTCTAATCTCACATTTGAAAAGATTATAGAAAAATAGGATCCTTCCATATTTATAACATGCTTTTATAATGCTGTCTTTTAAGTACTTCTTTTTTTTTCTTTTTTCTTTCTTTTTTTTTACTAAATCATTTTTATTTCAGTTAATACTCCAGTTTTTTTTGTTTTTTTTTTGTTTTTGTTTTTTTTTTAGGTGCTAGGGATCAAACTCAGGGCCTTGCACTTGCTAGGCGAGCGCTCTACCACTGAGCTAAATTCCCAACCTCTTAAACACTTCTTAATATTTCTGTACATTGTGCTACACATGATGGTGGGATGCGTGTTCCTGGAGACTGGCCAGAAAGAGGGATGAGGATGGGGAGTCTGAGGAATATTCCCTAAATGCTTGGCCCATACCACGAAAGTTCTTTTAAATTTCTCTTTTATCTTAAAACTCCATGACATTTTCTTTGTTATCTTATAAAAATACCTCCCCAACTATCCCCACAATAATCCATGAGTAAATTGACTCTTCCATGAGATGTATTATGTTTATCCAATAGCTTTGTTTCCCATGTTTCTAGCAATTTAGCGATCGAATAATTTGCATCATGAATATGTACAGGTTAATAACATTTTTTTGTCAATTAGTAAACAAACATTTTTTGTTTACTAACTTATAGATAGCATTCTAAGCAATTCCAAATGAAAAGCTGATCTGCTGTTCCAGGTATATAATAGCAGCTCACCTTGAATATTTATTCTATGCCTTGTACATTAATGAATAAAAGGAGAATCTTTGCCATCAAGAAGTTCATGATCTAGTGGATAAGACTACAAACCAAATAATTACACAAATACATGCAAAACAGCTGCCATCAGGTTGGGGATTTAGCTTAGTGGTAGGTACAGTGCTCGCCTGGCAAGTGCAGGGCCCTGAGTTTGATCCCCAGCACCCAAAAACAAAAAACAAAACAACAACAACAAAACCCAGCTGCCATTTGGACTGTGCTATTAACACGGACAGGGAGCAGAGTCCTACTTTAAAAAGAAAATATATCAGTAATAGAGAAATTGTGCCTGGTCAAAAAGTGGTCAGCAAAGATTTCCCAGGGAAGTGATGCTCGAACTGGAGGGAGAAGGAAAATGCAGGGTTAAGGCAGGAAGGGAGGGTGGGGGGGCCGGGACTGTGGAGGGGACAGCGTCCCCAGTGGCAAAGGCTGGGCCGCGCGAAGGAGCTTCGTGTGCCTGGTGGACTGCAGGAAGCTCAGCATGGTCGCTGCCTGGAGTCCAGGGCAGCACAGTGGGCCCGTGAGGGGCTGAAAGTGGCCAGTGGCCAACACGTGGACATCGGAGGAGTCAGGGTGTTGGAGGTTTTAGAGCTGCATTGTGCATGTTTTGGAGGAAATCCAGGAAGTACTCAGGGACATAGAGGAGGTTGCTGCAGATGACAAGACACGCTGCTGGGTCTAATTTCCAAATACGCGTTATTTGTGATTGATTCACTGGACTTGGGATCTCTAAGCTAAAATCTATTTCAAAGTTCCAGGTATTAGTTCTCTAGTATACTCCAAGTAGGTATCTCTTACAATTTAAAACCTCCACAAAAAATAAACCTCAAATTTATTGTGGTGCAATTCTCTTTTTACCTTCTGAAGCTAATACAGAAGCCCTTATCAGAGAGATCTCAACGTGCCGCTGGTCAAAGGGCGGGGCACGAGTTCAGGAGGGCTTCCCCAGAGTGCCCTCGGGCAGGCCCCAGACAGGGCTTGTGGAACAGGTGAGACTGTGCCCAGGACTCTCCCCTGCGGGCCATAAGCTACAGGAGATCAAGGCTTCCCTATGGGGTATTTGTCTGCATTCTTCTTCCTTTTCTTTTTCTTTCTAACCTTCATATTCCTATTAAAAACTCTGTCTTTAGTCTCATACCAATAACTTTCCTCCATTCCATTATAAGCAGTCATTTTGACACAGTAACTCAAAATGCATTGGAATTCGCTTACAATTATTTGAAAGTCATGGCTTTCTATCAATTTTTAGGTAAAAACATTTTTTAGAAACTCTTTCCCCACGCTGGCCTAGCAAGCGCAAGGCCCTGAGTTTGATCCCCAGCACCTCCCCAGAAACTCTTTGCCCTCCCTCTGCCTCCCTACCTTAAAACTATGCATTTGTGTTATTTAAGAATACATTTGGTGCATGGCTGTAATCCCAGCACTCTGAGGCTGAAGCAGCAAGACTGTAAATTTGAGCCCAGCTTGATTAACTTGTCAAGACCCTGCCTCAAAATAAAAAAAAAATTTTAAAAAGGATGGGGGTATAGCTCAGTGCAAAGACTCTGGGTTCAATCCTCAGTACCAAGAAAAAAACCAAAGATTTAGTGGTTAGCAGTCACTTTCAAGAGGAAAGTGAAAACTACTTTATGTCTGGGTATGGGACAGATAGTTTTGGGCAGAGGTGCTTAATAGCTGTGCTTTCTTATTGCAAACCTGGGCTCTTTAAAGGAGACAATGTAACTGCGAGTTCAGTTTACTACAAGGTACACTGCTTTCTTCCCTCAAGCTCTTCCCCAAGATATCCAGATGTTATTTCTCACTGAGAAGGAAAGTTTGCTACTTTATTTTCCCCACAATAGAGTAATGCTGACTTTCACTGCTCTGCAATATTATCTTGGGCATCGGTTTCCAAATGGAATGTGGCATGAAACATAATTCTTGCAGAGTTGCTCATGTGTGCAGCTGTGCATGGCATAAAAATCCCCAAAGCAAACCTTTGGGTTGCCAAACAGAGTTAGGCCTGAAGTACCTCAGTGGAACATACCTCAGGTTTCGTGAAGCATCGCCAGTCAGCTTTCACAGCCTTTTCCTCATCTCAGCGCCCCCCTCTCTCTCCTAGGGAAGCCCTAATTCCAGCAGCCAACACTAAAGAGGGTGGGATTAGATTCAGGTTTACAAATTTCTACCTTCACAGTGGAAATCAGCAAAAAAACTACAACCCTCAGAATATATCTAGCTCCTTCTAGATATATTCTAGATAGATAGATCTAGGTTGAGAGAGAGCAGGCGGCAACAAAGAAACATGGCTCCCAAAAGCCTAAAAACAGTTAACATTATGCAGTACAATTTTGCTGACCCCAGCTTCAGAGACTCCCACTGGCCTTTCTCTGCCTTTGTTTCTCTTCAACTCCTCTCCATCCTCTCTAGAAAGGAGAGACTGGCCTAGCCCTTAGCTTCAGGTTCATTTACTCAACAAGCAAAGCTAGTCTGTCTCCCCAGAGTAAAACCCACTGGACTGGGTGCTTTTTCCCAGGAAGAACCCCTGTTTCTTCCTCTCCTTTTCTAATCACCTTCCCCTGGCTTCCACTGTGTGGCCAAGAACAGAGCTGCCTCCCCTAGCTGTGGATTCCCAGCTGACTGTCTGGGCCATGAGTTCCTATCAGGCAGGAGCTTCTGAAACCTCAGGACCTTGTGTATTTTCTGCTGCAACACCAAGAGAGGTCTGCTCCTTAGGACTCCTCTGGGTTATGACATCTGTGGTCCAAGTGAGGCTTTGTGCAACATCTGGACTCAGCTTGGTGATCTAGAATGCTCTGTGGCTGCCAGCCCTCCATCAGCTCTTCCCAACCCTGTACCAAGCTTGGATCTGTTTGTTGCGTGTACTGGTGGTTACAGGCACGAACTACCACCTAGATGAAAAATCCCAATAATGTTTACTAGCTAGGGGACCTTGATGGGTTAATTAACTTGTGGTTTGGTTTCCTCATCTGTAGAAAGGGGATAATAATGGTCCTCACTTTACCAGGCTGTGGTGAGGAGTAAATGAGTTAACCCACATAAAACTGCTTTGAACAAGGCCTAAAACATGGTTAGTACTCTGTGAAGTGCTCACTTTTATTATGGCTAGTGTTCTGACGTTAAGCAGTGCCGTGGCTGGTCCCACCCCGGACCTCTGCGTCCTCACACTACTGCAGACAGCTCAGAATGAAGTCTGCTCCCAGCCTCAGACCAGGTACCTCCGCAGGGCAGGCAAAACTGCAAAACTAGTGAAATGAGTTTAAGAGGCTTCTTGCCTCCCTCGTTCTTTATGTCTTTCACTATATAGAGTAATGACTAAAACACCTTTGTATGGAGGTTATGGTCTGCTGTGACAAACATTTAATTTGATGCGGACAACAGTCCTGCAAAATAACACGCTCCAAGCAGGCATCTGTCAATGTTGACTAATTGAGGAACACAAGCAGTAAGGCTGCCAATTAGCACAGCGATCCGGCAAGCTATGCTTGCTAGCCATTCTGATGGGTTGGTGGCCATACAGAACTGGTTGATGAGTACTCCGAAAATCCTCTCTGGAACTATGTAGTAAATGTAGTCCCAATTTTATCAATAAGGGAAACTTGGTTTCGGAGTTGTTTGAAGCCTCGTCTAAGAACCACATCAGTGAGGGTAGAGCAGCTCTAAAATCCAATTTCTCTGGTCTCCTACACCCATGGCTGTTACCTCTATTGCTAAACATGTATAAGACCAAATTTGTTTTGTTTGATTATAATAGTAAACTCAGTACTGGTATGCGCAGTCTTCCTGGTTAATTGCTCCAAGAACACTCTACAATAACAGAATGCTGCACATACAGGACAGTGAGCTCCTATGCCCGGGCAGGAGTTCCCTGCAGTCTTTGAATTGTGTCTTTTTCACCAAAGGAAAGTAGTTTACAAGGTTACATAGGAAGGGAGTGAGTACAAGCTGTTAGTGACTTTACAGTCCCTTTTTGGAGAGGCCTTGCCGCGGGACGTAACATACTCTTGCCCTTCATACCGGGGTGAAGAGTCCTGCCCGCAGGGGAGGGCTGTAACTACTCAGTTCTGCTTGGGGCTGCACAGGATAAATTTAGGAGCAGGGATGGCTGTACCTTTTAGAGCCAAACCTTCTAGAGCTTTCAATGATACAAACAGCCTGCTGCAACGTGCATGCCATAGGTTTACCACCACTGGGTTTCAGGGGAAGGAAAATATTAGGAAGTCCATTTGATTACATAGCTAAACCTTGATCTTCAAAAAAAAAAGACCAAGAAATAAAAATAGCTGGGCATGATGGCACATGCTTGCAATCCCAGCATTATTCAAGAGGCTGAGGCAGGAGGATCACTGTGAGTTCGGGACCAGCCTGGGCTTCGTAGTGAGTTCAAAACCAGTCTGAACTACAAAGCAAAACCCTGTCCCCCAAACAATAAATAAATAAAAATTAAAAAATTAAACAGGATTCACATTTTATAATCATATTTGTGAGCATTACTTAAGGACTTAGGATTCTTTTTTTTTTTGTACTGGGGATGGCCCTGGCCTTGTGCTTGCTAGGCAAGCACTCTCCCCACTGAGTTAAATTCCCAGCCCTAAGTACTTATGATTCTTTTGCTGAACAACTCAAGTATTTTAAAAAGGAGATTGCATGCATTGAATGTATAAATGTAGTTTAACAATTCAAAGGAATTTAATTAGCCAAATTGTAAACATTTTCTTAAAACAGAATGAGATTTGTAGCTTGAATTTCAAAGCTTAAAGAAAAGCTAGTTTTCAAATTTGTAATAAATGAAAGTGAATTACTGTATATTGTCTTTGTTGCCCACAGAACCTGTCTTCAAGCATACATCACACCTAGAGTGTCACAGGGTGGCAGAGGAGGTAGTGGTAAGAGGTAGGGAGTGAGTGGGACAAAGGTCTTCCTTTCCTAATCTGTGAATACACTATAGTCTCAAGAGGTACAATAGAGGAAATCTGATGGGTTAGAGCCACATCTGCATTCAATTAATATTTTTAAGATTCGAAATTAGGAAATGTGGGCCATATAAATGTGATTATGATGTTGTTCTTCCCCTCAAGTGGTTTCTCCTTTTCTTTTTCCTTTTTTTTTTTCTGCTTTGTATTTCTACACCCTCCTTTAGAATTTTTTGGCAAACACTTGCACTTTCTTGCACTGACATGCTTAGTATCATCCAGTAGAAAAGTGGACAATGCATTCAGAAAATTTTGAGTTCAAATATTTATTCTGCCATTTGCAGCATGACTTTAGACAAAGTATTCGATCTTAATAACTCATTTTCTTCATAAATCAAACCAAGATAATGTAATTTACCTATTTTTTGTTCCGCTGAAGTTATATGCTGAAACCCTAAACCCCTTGGTATGGTATTAGGAGTTGTGGTCTCTGAGAGATAATTAGGTCAGAAGACAGATAATGTAGATGTTACGATAGGTTTGGTGTCGGAAGAGACATGAGTGTGTGTCTGTAATCCCAGCACTCGGGAAGATAGTTGTGAGTTCAAGGCCAGCCTGAACTATAGAGCGAGACCCTGTCTCAAAGGAAAAAAAAAAAAAGAAGAGAAAGAAGAGACATGAAGGAGCTTGCTTCTTCTCTCTCTCTATTCTTTACCAGGTAAAAACACAGCAAACCAGGAAGAGGGCCCTCACCAGAACCTGACCACGCTAACACACTGATTTTATTTTATTTTATTTTTTGGCGCACTGGGGATTGAACTCAGGGCCCTGTGCATGGTAAGCAAGTGCTCTACCACTTGAGCTAAATCCCCAACCCCCAACACACTTCCCAGCCTCCAGAACTATGATAAATAAATCTTTGTTCTTTAAGCCACACAGTCTATAGCTCTTTTGTTATAGCAAACTGAACTAAGGTATTACCTTCACAGGTTGTTGAGAAAATCAGAAACAACAAACAAAATACCTTGAAAAGTGCTTCACAACATGCTTGATAAATGTTAGCAATTGAAATTTTCTGTGGTTTTGATCAATGTCCTTGCAGTTAGAATGTTGCCTGATGTTGACCTACAGAATGATGAAATACATTTAGGCTTTTGACTACAATGAGAGAGGAATGATGGTAATAAAGAACTTGTGGCAGGAGACAACTGGAGCTTACAGATAACTCAAATTTTTACCTAGACTTACACTCCAGTTTATTGTATCTAGGTTCATGTCTTCATATATTGTTACTTTAGTAATGAATCCCAAATTTATATCTCCAGTTCAAACTTCCTCTGACACCAGATATGCATATCCAATTGTCTATTCAGCATCTTCCTGGGACTGTTTCACTGATTTCTCAAACCCCAAAACAAAATTCTTAATTTTTCCTCATGAACTTGTTCCTCTCCCAGCCTTTCCCATCTCAGTAAACGGAAACTTCATTCTTCCATTTACTTGGTCTAAAATCCTGGAATCATCTTTGACTCGTTTTCTAATACCACAAAATATATTCTGCTTTTCTCCTGTAAAATGTACACAGTCTAACCTCTAGTTGGTCTCACGATGCCTCTCCCATCAGTCCCCTAACTATCCCTGCTCCTCCTCAGTGTTGTGTTACTGCAGTGAGTTCTGCGAACAAGCAGTCAGCCATCCTCTCTTGAAACAGAGGGTCAAACAAGTTGCTTCTCTGTTCAGAACCTTCCAAAGGCTTTCTGCGTCATGAAAAGGAAAAGGCCCTTCACGTCTGATCCCTGACCCTCCTCTAACCACTCTTGTGATTCATGCCAGTCAACTGATAGTTTTTATTTCTAGGAGACAACACATTTGCTCTTACCTCTGTTCCTTTGTACTTATTAATTCATCTGTCTGGAATGTTCTTTTTCTGAGATCTGCACTCACTCTCCTACTTCTCCTACTTTGTTTTCTTGACTAAGCAGACTTCTGCTACTGATCTAAAATAACATATGCCACAGTCCGCTCCCCATCTTATTTAAGTTTATCATTTACTTGACTTACTAGGCTGCTAAATGTGGTATCTGACTAACTTCTAGCCACTAAAGTGGAAGTGATAAATACAACTGCCAGGACAGTCTGAATGCGAGGGCATAGCCCTCTGTGTATCTTCTTTTTGCCCCAAAGGCTAGGATTTGAATTTGAAGAGCCATTTTAGATCACTAAACAGAAGATTGGGAGCAATACGGCTTTTAGGTACTTTGTTCTGGGATGCTTACATTGGAATGTCAGCAATATAAGAGAATAAACTTTTATCTCGTTTGAACTGTTTTTATATTGTCCTTGTGATAACAGCCAAACAATAGTCTAATAGAACACATATTTTTGAATGTCTGTCCAATCTAAGCCCCACTCAAGATGAGACTACGTTGTAAATTTTATGAAGAGTAGTGCCGTATTTGGTTCACTGCAAACAGCTTCCTGGGCTGCCTGTATAGCTCACTGGTACTTTCTGAGCATATATGAGGCCCCGTGTTTGAGCCCCAGCGCTGCAACTACAACACCAGTGATAACAAACACAGCTTCCTCAACAGAGATTTGCGCGACAAGCATTCAATAAACATTCGCTGAATTGATGAAAGAAGAGCAGAACCATCAACAACACAACACGAGGCCTTGAGGGCTGCCTGAAGAAATACCTGCCTGGTCAACGTGAGTGAGTGAGCAAATGATGGGGAAATCTGCTGTGTGTATGGTTGGTTTTTCTGTCCTAACTAAACGACAAATGCAGGACATGACCTGCTATTTCTGTAACTTGTGAGACACAGATACTCATAAGGTAGTTGTGCGGAGCATGATCGTGCATGCCTATAATTCCAGCACGCTGGGAGGCTGAGGCAGGAGGATCACAAATTTGAGCTCAGCCTGGGCAATTTAGTGACTCAATAAGATCCTGTTTTAAAATAAACAATACAAAAGAGGTGGGGATATGGCTTAGTGTGAAGGCCCTGAGTTCATCCCCACTGCCACAAACAACAACAGCAGCAAAACCAAAAAAGACAGTTGTGTTTCTTTTTAATTTTCTGTTTTGTTTTTTGAGACAGGGTCTCACTGTGTCGTTCAGGCTGGGCTTGGATTTACTGCATAGCCCAGGCTGGCCCCGAAGGCCAGCAACCCTCCTCCCTCAGCCTCCTGACTGCTGGGATTACAGGTGCTCTCCACGTGGCTGGCACTTTTGTAATTTAAATGAAGACTCCTAAAGAGAGTTTATTGTAATTAAGCCAGCTCACAGAGGCCTGGAAAACTGTGGCAAGGTTCACACTGACGTGGAAAGGTCACAAGCACTCCGCACAGATGGACGGGCTCGTGTGCTAAAATCGAGACTTCTGTGCCCACCACGTGCTTCAGTCTGGGTGGCAAAACCTGAGAGCTGGCAGAACCACAGATGAAGAACTTCACAGGTCAGCATGAGCCAGAAACGTGTTCCAGGGTGTCAGCAAGTTGCCTGGGGGCAAGTGCTACAGATACTACACCGCTGAGTTCAGGGTGAGTAAAGAGCGAAAGATGACTGGCAGCCCCCGTAACTGGTTACTGGATAGTAAGTGTGGCATCAAATATCTTTTCATCCTCTTTTGTTTGTTTTGAATAATTATGTCAGCTAATGTAAACAGTGAAAAATACGGTGGTTTTAAATGTACACATGATCTTATAGGCCTGGGATTAAATTGTTTTTACCTTTAAAATGTTCTGTCTTGAGTGATTGAACTTGTGGAGGTGTTCGCAATCTTGCTATACCAAATACACTGGGTGTAAGATTACTGCAGTAAAACAAGGTAGGATTTCATTGTAGTCACTTTACAATATATTACTAACTTCTGCTAACGGTTACCGGTATGAGATTTCTTATTGTTGAGTAAATTAGCTAGAAAGTTCAAAAGAACTTTCTTAATAATGTGTCCTGTGGCTGTAGAATTGCTTTGTAACAGTAATTTCTCCTTTCTAGAAACATAGTAACATTCATATCCAAAGCAAAATGACAGTTTTTAGATTAGGACAAAGCACTGAAAATTAGTAACACTAGTTAATTCTTTGTCCTTACCTCCCCTGATGGGGCTAATTAATGCCTGAAGTTTGGTGCTGCCTCCAATATTGTGTGCTGGATATTCTAGAACGGTGAAGTAATAACACATGTGACCTTTGTAAGGGAGCTCATTTATCCTAGTATTTTATCCAAGTATTTCATGTCCAGCCGCACTGTTGTTTCACAGAGTTCTAGCGTACAGAAATCAAAGTGGTCAAAATATGATCTCATTCATACCCACTCAGTTGGGAGAGTCAAGGCGTTTTCCTTTTTTTTTTTTTTTTTTTTTTTTTTTTTTTTTTTTTTTTTTTTTTTTTTTTTTTTTTTTTTTTTTTTTTTTTTTTTTTTTTTTTTTTTTTGGTCTAAAAGTACTTTAGGGCTCTCTTCAGTGAGCATGATTTAGTAATGGTGGATGAGGTAAGCTTACTGGAAAAAATTTTGGTACAGGTCTCTAACAGTGATTTCGGAGGGGGCTGCTGGCGATGAAACTCAGGGCCTTGCACTTGCTAGGCAAGTGCTCTACCACTGAGCTAAATCCCCAACCCTAACATCAGTGATTTTTGTCACAATTTTCAAATGAAGTGATTCCTATGTAGAAACACCTTATAAACCACAAAGATGTGAACAAATCTGTGGATTATTATCACTGTAATAAGGCTCAAGAAACACTGAAGAACTTTAGGAAGCAACTTAGTGCAAGCTGTAAGAATTTCAGCCTGCAAGCTCTGCCAGCATGAACCTCAGGATGTGTCCTCCCTCATGCAGCAAACATTTGGGGCCATCTGGAGGATGCTAAGTCTGTGGCCCCAGGTTTGGAGATGACCCTGTTAGGTATCTGTGGGGCTGGGACGTCCTTACACATTGAAGAGCGGTTTGAGTGTTTACTAGTTGTTGCCTGGAGAAGACCCATCTACAGTGGTAAGGGCCACCCCAGGAAACTTCAAAAACAATCTAGGCCAGGGACTGGGGATGTAGTTCAGTGGTAGACCGTTTGCCTAGTGTGTGCAAGGGCCCAGACTTGACCCCCGTCCCCACACAAAACCAACCAAACAAACAAAACCAAAATGAAAGCACCAGAAACAATCATCTAGGGCAACAGATGAGTTTTTCTGGGGGTGGTTCTGATAAGGAATTCTATTCATGGAGATTATTGACTGAAGCAAGGATTTTGTTTAGTGATATACATGTCACTAGTCAACTCTTAAAAGCATTTAAAAATAATATACTTTTTGTCTTTGCAATAAAATCATTGTGAAGGTTCTAGGTTGCAGTAAATAAGCACCTGCTTTAGACTCCTACTGAAGTGCAAAACTTGCTTTCTTTGTGCTGTTTCCCTGTACACTCTGCACAGTGTTTTGGAAACCTGCAGTTATCTAAATTCCCATCAGGTGACATTGTTTAATCTAACATTCTCTCTTTCATATATGAAAATAGCTCTAAGGACGCACCACTGATAGGCTTGCTTTGAACTCTTTGGTGCTTGGAAGGGAGTTTCCAATCCCTCTTCCTTCCCCCAGGCAGTTTCCTGCCCCGTCCACTCCTCCAGGGTCAGCCAGGCAAGGCCTCCGGCTCCTCCTCCAGCAGCAGCCCAAGGCTCCTCAAGGCAGAGGGACGCCCGTCGCCCTTGGCCAAAATAGCACTAAGTTTATTAGGGCACCCAGAGTCCTGACCGGTGAAAGTTACTTCAAATAATGCGTGTGTGTGAGGGAGAAAATTCAGTTTCTGATGCTGACCTCAAAGGACTACTGCTTTTCAGTGATGACTACACCTATTTCCAAACAGCTTGATGACAATATGAAGAGGGCCTCTCACCTAAGAAAGCTTCCAAAACATTATTTCCTTCAAAGACACTATTATTCAAAAATAAAGTTTCAGGTCATAGCTTAAAATTCAAAGGCTGTCTTGCCTTTTGTCCTAAAATTACGCAGGGACCTAAGAAGCGCCCCTTCACCCTTCTCTCCCAGCCTTAGACCAGCACATTTGCTTTAAATTAAACACAAACCAGCCTCTCCCTCCTCCACACCGTAGCACCATTAGCCACCTAAGTTGCACTTTAAACGGCCTCCATGTGCTACACACAGGCAAAAGTACACAAAGTGTGTCAACTTCTACCGTGGATGCCTCACCGGAGATATTTAGTAAACAGTTACATTATTTTATTTTTGTGAAACCAGAACTGATTGACCAAACCTTTCAAACAGACCCACCAGATGATAAATACCACCATATGTTTGCTTCCCAGTTACATTTGGGCATAAACACTTCAATTACAGCTTTGTGTTTGGTATCAACCCCTCCTCCTTTATTTCTTCTCGTGTGCTGTGTTTTCTCTACCGATCCGGGACTCTGGATTGCATTTTTTGCAAATCGCTGATTATAGATAAAGCGCCTTTCCAGGTAGGCTTCCGGGAGAGACATCTGTATTGACGCACACAAAGGTGTGTGCAGGCTCTGCACAAACACACGTCCCCACGAGGGCGGCGGCGCGCTCCGCACAAGCACCGCCCGCTCAAGTTCAGCTGCGGCGCCACGCGGGCTCCCCGCCCCCACGCCGCGCGCCGGCCGGGGGGAGGGGGAGGGGCAGGGGTTGGGGCGGGGGAGGGGCAGGGTGGGGGAGGGGCGCCTGACGCCCCGGGGCCGCTCGCTCTTTACAAGAATGCGCCGCGCACGCCCAGCCCCCAGCACCGCCCCCCCGCCGCCGCCCCGCGTCCGCGCCCCTCCCCCGCCCGCAGCCCCTCCCCCGCCGCCCGCCCGGCGCAGGCCGCACGGGTTTGTTTTGCTGCGCGGCCGCCGCCGCCGCCGCCGCCGCCGCGGGCCTCGCGAGCTCATTTGTGCCTGGCTGGTCCCCACGCCGCTCTCCCCAGCGCCGAGTGTCTGAGCCGTTGGCTGCTCGGGCCGTTTGGCTCTTTCCCTTAGTAACAGCTTTCCCTTCTGCCTCAATTCCTCTCCGCGCCCTGCCCCCGCCGCGCGCCCCCGCCCCTCCCCCGGCCGAGCACCTCCGCTCGCCACCTGGGGCCGCGCTCCCCGCCCCCGCGCCGGCCCCCGCGCCCCGCTCGCCGGGGTTAGACTCGCTCGCACCCCCGGAGGGGTTATTTTGGGGGTGGCTGGAGGCGGCGGCGGCGGCGGCGAGGAGGGGAGTTTCCTCGGCCGCCATTCCCGGGAGGGGGCGCGGACCCGCAGGCCGCCGGTCCAGGTAAGCGGGGCCGGGCCGGGCCGGGGGGCGGCGGGCCCGGGCGGGCGGCGGGGCGCGGGGGCGGGGAGCGCCCATCCCCCCGCGGGCGCTCGGAGCCGCTCACGTGCCCGCCCGCGCCTCCCCTCCCCCGCGCCCGCCCGGCCTCGGGGGCTCCTCACCCTAATGGTGCTGCCGTGGCCTTCTCCCCTCGCGCCCCGCGTGCACCGACACCCTTTCTGTGCGCGCGCGGAGGTGAGGCGGAGGCTCTCGGGAGGGAGTGTGCGGCACGGTGGGTCCAGGAGCCATCATGAGGCCGACTCCTCCATCGCCTATTTTTAGCCGAGGAGAAAGCTCCTCGGCGCACGCGGCGCGTGCTGAGCCTTGGGGCGGCGATGGGCGACCCCGGCCGGGCGGGCGCGGGGGCGGCGGGCGCGGGGCTGCCGGGGCGGGGGCCGGGGCGGGGGCGGGGGCCGGGCCGGGGCGCGCGCTCCGCAACTTGGGCCGCCGGCCTCCCGCGGAGGCGTCGCCTCGGCCTCTGTGAAGTTGGGTTCGGAAGTGTAGCACTGGCCGACTTACTGCCAGCTGCCTGGTAAGTTGGGGTGGCAGAGTCACATTATTTTCTGACAGTGCGAAGGCCACGTTGTGAGAGGGTGGTTTCTCGGTAACTTCCTCTTTGCTGCCCATGTCCTTTTTTTTTTTTTCCTCCTTTTGAACAGGAGCAGACTTATTTCAGTGAAATATTAATCTTCGGTGGTAGCTCCAGGGAAACCATGCGTGTGTTAACGTGTTCCGTGTTTTTGAGAGTTCCTAATTTCCTAAAACAGACATCTCTGAGCAGTGGCGAAAGGGATAAAATGTGGGTTGTGAACATGGTGTATTCGATGTAGAATTTCGGTTGTGATGGCTTGAAAGAGGTGCTGTTTGTTAAGTTATCTAATACTGTTGATGATTGTACTCGAGAAGTGTTTGAACGTAGTTAAATTAGGTATCTTCAATTACTAGAATTTACAGTACTTAAAATTTTGGGCTTTGCAGGCACCAGGGATGAAGAGTTTTGGTAGCTATGTGATTTATGGTTGACTTAGGGAAGTTTACTGTTGGCTTTCTTGTTTTCCAATCAAGAACCGTGTGCTGGTCCAAACATTTTGTTAATAAAATACTATGGGTGAAGTGATGTGTTATTTTTGGCCTGAATGTTTAGACTGAGCGCACCCCTCCCCCCAAAATAATTATCTTTCCTTTTCCCTCTAAAGACTACTTCACAAGTTTGATTCAAACAAGGTCCAATCATGGTGTTTTTAATCCACTTACCTAAAACAACTTGCAGTAAATATTCTTATTACACACTGAAGACAGCCAGTGAGTTTTCCAGTGTGATTTATGTTCGTTTTTGTTAAGTAAGACCCATACTCATTGGTGTATTTCAGTAATCCTGACTTCTTGGGACTGTATGTGCTCCCTACTTTCATAAGTTTATGGTCTGAGGAAGTAGGGCAGCTTTGTCTCCATGAAAACATCGTGTATGTTGGATTGTCTTGTGGGAGTTGGTGGCAGGGTTCCCAGATTATCATTGAGAGTTCTAGAAATAGTTTGCCTTTACCTATGGGGGAGGGGTGGCAGAATGAAAATATGCCTGAGAGCGGTTAGGCATGTGATGTGTGTTTATATTTTACTTTTCAATCGAGGTTTTCCTGCTTGCGTGGATACGGTATTTTTTGTATCTTGAAGGAACATGATTAAGGACTTAGAAATGGCTTAAAAATTGGTTTAAAGCTCACCATCAGTTTTAAGACACTTTTGTTCTAACACACCGGCTTTGGTTATTGATATAGAGAACCCACCTGTTAAGTGGAGTGGCTCCTTATGGAGATTGTATTTTGTATTAGCTGTGTCAAGAAAGTGTTAAACATTTTAATAACTTTTTGCATACAGTATGTCCAGGAATTTTCTTGAGACTTCTGTTCTTAAAACCTAATTAAGGCTTTTGCGTGATTACCATACCTGTCTACCAAGAAATGACTGCTTCCTGTGTACTGGGAGCTTTTCAGGCAAATGAGGGAAAAGGGCAGTAAACAGAGGGGTTACTGATAAAGGGGATGTGATTCATAGACCTTTGCAACATCAACCTGCTGAGTAAATACATTGGTTCATATAGCAATGTGATATAAATACAGCTTGGTTAGGTGAGTAGCTGACAAAGGAATCCCCTTTCCACAGTTTACGGCAGGATTACTAAGAATTTCTGGCTCAACACACTTAGATGGAGTTATGTGAAAAACTTGTTGGTTTGTTCAAGTTTGGAATTATTTATATGAAAAAAAACACAAGAACATGAATTGAGGGAAGGACTGGCAGAAAAGTCGGCTTTCTCTGGGACTTAGTATTTTTCTGCTACACATGAATTTGATTCTTCACAAGTAATATTTACAGTATTGAGTCACTGAAATGCAAAAAACAAAAGCAGTGAACATGAGATGTTTATGTTTTGTACCCAAATATTTCTGTGGTAGAAGAGTTGGGATCCCAGGGCCATGTAGTAAAGAAATGGTGTGAGTGTCCCATGCTGTGGAGACCCCCCCAGCCCAAGTACCTTAAAGTTAGAAAGCAGCAGTTCTGTGAGTGAGCAGAAGAAATCTGGCTACTTGCTGTCCTTGGGATTGTGTTCAGTGAGGGTTCAGTTAATTACCCTCTTACTGTGGAGCCAGGAGAAGGAGTCCAGCCGAGGCTGCCCTGTGGGTGCTGTGAGGTGCTTTCTGCATCGTTTGTTCCTCAAGTTAATCCTGTGAGGTTGGTGGTGTTGGGAGTTTTCTGTGGATGATGAAACAGGTGCAGAGAATTTAATTCACTTATCCAAGGCCACAGAATGGTTATAGGCTGCACCAGGGTACAGACGCAGGTCTGAGTCCTGGTCCATGTCCTTTCTAGATGACCGTGTTTATGATAGAATTTCACACCAAGAACCTCAGTCTTGGTGTGTAGTTAACCTTACAAAAACTCATGTTTTTAATCACGTTTGTATTTCTATAGTTGGGCCTCTCTACTAACTAGATCAGAGGACTGCGTGGATAATGAAATTCTCAGGATTCATATCTTTGTGCTTAAATCCCTAGCACTATTTAATAAGATGCAGTCTTCTCAGCTGCTGTATTTTGTAACTTAAGATTGGTGGGGGTGCTTTGCATGGTGGTGCACACCTGTAATGCCAACACTGTGGAGGCTGAGGCAGGAAGATCACCATGAGTTTGAGGCCAGCCTGGGCTACAAAATAAGTTCAGGATCAGCCAGAACTCCATAGAGAGATCGTGTCTCAAAAAAAGAAAAAAAGATTGAGGTGAAAGAAGCCGCGGGGTTGGGGATTTGGTGGGGATTTGGCTCAAGTGGTAAAGCCCTTGCCTAGCAAGCACAAGGCCCTGAGTTCATTCCCCAACACCAAAAAAAAAAAAAAAATGCCTCTATGAAATACTGCCAGCAGAATTAAGAAAATGTTCCATACTTTAAGAAGGAAAAGCAAATAAGCACATGTTTAATTATCCTGAGACCTGAAAACTTGTGTAAGAAAAGTCATTTAAGTTTTTATGCTGTAGTATAGTGGTTTGAGCCCAAGTCCTTGCAAGGAACTACCAGGGTTCAAAGATCAGGCTGTATTTTTTACCAGTCGTGTGACCTTGGGGAAGTAATACTTGCTGTGTCCTAGTTTCTTTACCTGTGTAAGGGGGACAGACTACTTCATTGAGTTGAGACATTTAAGTGAGTTAATATGTGTGCCACTTGACATACCAAGCATTCAAGAGCATAACATATTGCTGATTGGTTTGGCTTTGAAGTTTGCTTTCTTTGTATTACATTTTAGTTGTTCGTTATTAGTTGTAGTGGGTGTATACTGTCACAGAAAACATTTGGCAGTTGTTTCCTGAGATTCAGGGCAACATACTTGAAATAAGTTTAGCATCACTCATTTACTCTGAAAAGTTGTGATTTAAGGTTACATACACCATGAAGAATTGGATGGGTGTTATCACTGAGGATGGGGGTGTAGTTACAACTCTTTAAAAGGGAGCTCTTGAGGCTGGATCCTGCAATGTGATCCACCTTTTAGGTTGGAGTGATCACTTCAAATAGGTCTTTCTTTCCCCCCTTCCCATCCTCTTCCTTCTCTTCCTCCTCCTCTCTCCCTCTCCACCTCTGTACCTAGAATTGAACCCAGGGTACCCCACTGAGTGAGTCCTCAGCCTCTTTCCTCCCCACTTTAAAGATTGTTTTGAGGAAGGGTCTCCTTAAATTGCCCAGGCTGCCCTTGAACTTGGAGATCTTGCAGCCTCAACCTCCTGAGTAGCAGGAATTACAGGCATGTGTCACCATACCTGGCTCACCTGAGTTAATTGTTCCATATTTTCTTTTCTTTTTTTTCTTTGAGACAGGGTCTCACTAAGTGGCCCAGAGTCATTGGTGATCCTCTTACCTCGGCCTCCCAAGTGCTGGGATTACAGGTGTGCACCACCACTCCCAGTTTATTGTTCCATTATTTTTAACTGTCGAGATTTTTTCTTTTTTTGGTCTAAAGGATTGGTGGACCTTGGTTTATTTTCACTTCCCATTCTTTTTAAAACATTTTTATCATTCTTAATTCAGTAATGTTCACTACTGATAGAGTTCTGTGTATCAGGACTATACTGGGGCCTTCACAAGTACACATGACAATCTGAGTACTGATATCCTGAATTTCACAGAGAGAAAATAGAAGTTCAGGCAGTAAAGGGGCAAGATTAGGGATCCAGGCCCAGCTCGGCTGACTGCTTGGCCCAGTGTCCTCACCAGCAGCCCGCTATCCTCACTGAATGGGGAACAAGCGAGTGGTTGGCTTTAGGTTTGGGTTATTGCATTGATTTCCTAGTTGGTTGTCCTGAGCAACCTTTCTTCTCTATCCTGTCTCGTGTAACTACTGACAGTGTCATTTATTTAACATGCTGGTTGCATCATGTCAGCCTGCCTGCTGGGAACCCATAATGGACCCTTTGCCAGCTGGATTGAGTTGGTATGCTTCAGCCTGGCTTTTAAAGCTTCATTCCACCCAGTCAGCTTGACTTCCCACTCTTCCCCAACTGGGATTCCTGCCTGCCTCTCACATTCTGCAGTTTTTCCGTACTCGTTACTTCTCTGGTTTTGTTCATTCTGTTTCTTCCCTTTGTTCTTTTTATAGCTTAGTTTCACTGTTGCTTCTTCCATGAACCCTTTTCCGGCATTTTGACTCAGGATATTTCTCTGAGATTCTGTTGCATTTAAATGAATAGAACCAACCCTTTATCTAGTCATTCTTTCATGGCTGTGTGTCATGTTGCCTCAACTGTATATTATGCTTCTTGAAGGAGGAAAAGTTTTCTTAGTATTTGGCTGAGTTCTTGGTTTTTGTGTCAAAAGTTTACTATTTTCATGTTAAAATGGGTTGTATGTACAAGGGCCTGTATGAGACCAATGACAGCCCTGTTCCACTCTTGATGGTATGACAGAATTTATTTTTGAATTGGACTTCCAAAGTTTAGGTTTATTATTCACATTTAACTGCTTGAACTTTAACACTGCCAGAGTTGACAAGGAAGGGAAAAAAAAGGAAGATGGGTAGGTTTGTCATTTTGATTCTAATACAGTACAGAAGCAACAGTATTGAGGCAAAACCTAATCTAGTTAGGAATCATGTCACAGTAAACTGACTTCAGTGATGGTGAATCTATGGCACATGTGTTATGTTTCTTTTAAGACAAAAGATAGTAATATATAAATTTTTTTCTTCTAAACCAGTATTCAGGCTTAATTGCAGTGTTGACTCTTTGTGATAAATAAATGGGTTTTGGATGGCAGTTTGGGTACTTGTCTCTAAAAGGTTTGCTATCACTGACTTAATCTGGTTATACAGGTTGAGTATTCCTTATTTGAAGTGCTTGGGACCAGAAGTGTTTTAAATTTTGGATTTTGTGAGATTTTAGAATATTTCCATATACACAATGAGATATCTTTGGAATGGGACTTGATTGTGTCCTGCGAGATGTCTTGTGTGGAATTTTCCACTTGTTGGATCACGTTGATGGTCAAAAAGTTTTGGGTTTTGGAGTATTTCAGATTTTCTGATTAGGGATGCTCAATCTGTATGTGTGCCAGATATAATAATACTTATGCTTTTGGATTTCATTTTTTATCTTTAAGGTTGTTCTGCTCATTATTTCTTTAGTAGTGTTTTTGTTTTTCAAGATCAAACCCAGGGCCTCCAGCATTCTAGGCAAGCACTCTACCCCTGAGTTCTACCCCCAGTCCTTTTAAAATTGTATTTTGAGACAGAATCTTGCTGAATTGGCCAGGTTGGCTTCGAATTTGTGATCTTCCTGTCTCAGACTCCTGTGTAACTGGGATTACAGGCATTCACCACAGTGCCTTGCTAAGATTGTGTTTTTAGCTTTTACTCTATTACAACATTCTGACCACACTGGAATCTCATTTGAGCCATTACTGTTAATGTGTTAACATTCAGGATGGGCTATCTCTATTATACAGTGTAAGTGGGTTTAATCTACCAGAAGAATGTCATTTAACCATCTCTTTCAGTAGATTTTATTGTAGGGTTGTGCCATACTAGTTCTTACCAACCAGGGTAATTTAAATGCAACTAATTTGGTATTACATCCTTTCAAAATTTTTAGTATTTAGTTTTATTTAAAATGTAAGTATTTTAGCATGATTTTGAGTTGAACAGAATGAATTGGGTGCTGCCTTGCTTTCTGAGAGTATAGATTTGTAACTCAGAATTGATAAAACCGATAGCAGTTCTGTAAGGGTCAGTGATTAAACTTCAGTAAACATAGAATATCTAGATTAAGGAAAAGTATGTCGAATATGTTTGAAGGATGAATGAGGAAGAATAGGTGCTGAGTATTTAAATTGGAAAATTTGCTTTTTCTCTCTTAATTGAAGGTTTCCTTCAGGAAATATTTGAAAAACAGAAGACAGCTTGCTGGTCAAGGATCAGAGATGGTCTTTCCAGTATCTTAATCGTCATATGAGGTTAGAGATTTAGCACTGTGGTTAGAGTGCTTGCCTAGCAAGTGCAAAGTCCTGAGTTTGATTCCTGGCAACAAAAAAACAAAACAAAACAAGAAAACACAAATAGTCATATGAAATTGTGTTCTGGATGGTCTCGGTCTCCCTCTCTCTCTCTCTCTCTCTCTCTCTGTCTCTCTGTCTCTCTGTCTCTCTGTCTCTCTGTCTGTCTCTTTTTTTTTTTTTTTAAATCAGGGTCTTGCTATGTAGCTCAGGCTCACCATGTAGCCTGGGGATTACAGGCGTGTACCACTGTGCCCAGCAAAACACAGTACAGTACTTCCCCTCCCCCGCCCCCAGCAGTGTTAGGGACCCAGTCTAGAGCCTCACACATGCTAAGCAAGTAGTGCACCACTAAGCTACACCCCCAGCCCTAAAACCTTTAATATGATGATTTTTTTACTTTTTAGAAGTAAGATACCAATCTACTTGATACTTTTCTATTTTGTTTGAGATCAGTGGTATCAGTTAGCACTTTTATTTCTTTCCCTCTTGGTGTCTTTTTAGCTCTCTAAAGGATAAGACAGTAAGGAACCAATCTGTGACTCGGTTAAGTGCAGTGTTTTGTGTTTTTGGTCTTACGTATTTGCTAGAGTGGTGGCTGGTGTTCTCACATGGATCCAATAGCAAGCTGTCGGACAATTTTTTAAAATAATTTTTTGCAAAACTGTGGTTATGTGGAGAAATCATTTAGCATCTATAAAATGTATATATCAAGATGATCAGATGAGCTACATATGGTGGTGCAGATGTGTAATCCCAGCTATTTGGAATTACAAGGAAGTTTCAGGTCAGCCTGGGCAGTTTAGTGAGATCTTGTCTCAAAAATAAATTTAAAAAGGAGTAGAGATGTACCTCAGTAATGGAGTGCTTGCCTGAGGCTCTAAGTCAATCTTTGGCACTGCCAAAAAAAAACACAAAAAACTGAAGTTTGTTCATTCAACCAATAATTGAATGACTATACTCAATACTTCAAGTACTATATGAAAATTCTAAGAGTCTGTTGTTTTTATGATTTTTGAGGGGAATATATGTGGAAAATTTGGTCAAGAATACCTAACTAAAAAGCTGCAGCTTAGAGGAATAGTCTGGAAGGCACTGGACATCAGCAGTAAGCCACCATCTTGCCCAGATGTGTTACAGTAGTAGCATATTGTGGTGGTTACCTTCAGCTACCACAGAGCACAGCCTGTGGCCTAGGGAAAAGGGTTTTATGTTTTTTCTTTAATTTGAACAGATTAATTGGGTAGAGTGTGTACTAATCTTGTTCCATTTCTGTTTAGTGGCTATCGTGTCATTAACTCACAGTGAAAGGCAATTGGGTCATCTACTTTGAGTTTCTGAAATAAGGTAATGGGAATAGATAATGAATTTCCTTAATATTTTTTTCCCTTTTCGTGTAATTATCTTTATGGAATAGAATTATACATGTTTGAATTTTAAAATACTATTTATAATTGTATCGATATTTTTAGCATCTTTTTATATAAAATGTAATATAGTACATACTTAATATTTTTCATAGTAAACTGATGGGGTTTCCTTAAATTACTTTTCCCTATCATCTTTGAGGAAGCAGTGTACAGACTGTGCAGTATGTAGATGGGGGTTTGGAGTATGTAGTTTGGGGGGTGGGAGTGTGTGCTAATATTACTGCATTTCGGAAGTTCAGTTGTCCTGCTCTTGTGCTGGAGCATAACTAAAACAACAACAAAATAGCCCTCATTGGGATTAAATTTTTTTTTTCTTTTCCAGGCAGGGTCTTGCTACATAGTTGAGGCTGGCTTTGAACTCAGTATGTATCCCAGGTTGGCCTTGAGTTTGTAGTGATCCTCCTGCCTCACCTTCCCAAGTGCTGGGATTACAGATGTGTGCTGCCACCAGGCCTGGCTTAGTTTTGGGGTTTTTTGGGGGGACTGCTGGGGATTGAACTCGGAGCCTTGCGTTTGCTGGGCAGGCTTTCTATCACTGAGCTAAATCCCCACCTGGGATTAAATTTTGACCTTAGATTTCCTTGCGTCCTGCCAATAAAAGTCACCTGTTCTGACAGCTGGTGAGTAATGTTTTTGTGTGAGTTGTTGCCTTATAGATTTGTTTAGGTTTGGTGCCCATGATTTTCTTGTTACTTTTACAGGATCTTATCATACGTATGTGGAAATGGAAAACAAAAGGGCATCCTGCACGGTCTGCTTTCATTGAAAGGGGAAGGACAGTTGAAAGGAGGGTGCACAGTCGGTTTATGTGTGTATGTGCTTATTCATGCTGAGATTAACTCTGGAAGCTCTCTAAGAGATTAGCACTGAGAGTTGGGTATGGGGTTGGATTGGTCGCATCATTTCATTAATGTAGGGAGACTAATTTTCATGTAGAGCTTTTTGAACTGTTTGAATATGTCCTGTTTTCCCTCTGCCCATGGAAATGCACCTTTATTTTTATTTATTTATTTATTTTTGATTTTTAAATTTTCTTTTTTGGGACAGTGATTCACTACGTAGTTTAGGCTGGTCTTAAACTCACAGTGTGGCCCAGGGTAGCCTCAAACTCTCTGTGACCCTCCTGCCTCATCTTCCGCTAAGTGCTGGAATTATAGGTGCATGCCACTTCACCTGACCAGTTTTTATTTTTTATTGGTATGTACTTACAGTATATAATATTACATTCTTTGTGGGGGAGTATGCCATTTTAGAAAAAGTAATTGTGAAAAATAAAAGCATCTTTAGGAATTTTTATTTTTTCAATCTGGACAGTGAAAAGAAAAGGAAATTATGTTAGTTTCTCATATGCTTTCAGTCAGTTATTAAAGAACTGTAACTCTGTATATTTCTGGTATCCCTGAGTATCAGATTTCTTGGCAGAATTAGAGTAGTTACATAATTTAACAGGGTTGGTTCTGTTCAATGACCGGGTCTTCAAAACAGTGATGAACTGGTGATTTTTGAGTCTTTTCTAAGCATGATATGTAGAAGTAATTTAGTGCAAATCCTGAAGGAAGTCTTGGGTTATCTAGAAGTACGTATGTCTTATGGTACTGCTTTCCCAAGAGTTTGGGAATCAGGTGAAAATTGAGGTTCTCACAGTTTAGTAGTTTCAATAATTACAACAGTCTTTAGCACAGTGGGATTTGTTGAACTGTGGATTCTGTTACTGCATGGATCTTGCTATAACTTGTGAATTTTATTACTGACTCCAATCAGATTCCAATTCTACGTTTGGTTCCATTGGTACCACTTGTAATTTGGTCACTTGAGTTCTTCATTGACTGTTCAGTTCACTGCTAAAGGGGCTGTCTTCCAGCTGTTCTCATCATTTACAAGTTTAGCTGGAGCAGCTGCACAGAAAAGTGCCACCTGTATTTGTGCATTGAGTCTGGCTGCCCTGTGAATTGACACCTCACCTTCCCTGAGGCAGTGACCCTTTCAGCAGTGACAGGAAACTGATAGGTGGGATCTGTCTGCTCTGGTAGGAAGCTCTTGGTGTAGGATGTTACTGTGGTGAAAAGCTGGAGCCAGACATACCTGGTGGAATCCTGTTACTTCCACATACTGTTGTGTGGCTTTGAGAATTTATGTGATCATTCCATTTTGTGTCCACTTCTGAAAAATGGCAATAAAATTTACTCTTTCTTCACCAAGCAGTTGGTGTGAATTGACATGGGACTGCATGTAAAGTGGCAGAGGGGGAACACTGAATAAAATGCTAGTTGTTTTTGATGGTCTTTGTTAGCTTCAGCAGCAACAACTGTATGTAGAAAGAGGCAGAAAAATAATACCTGTATGGCTTTACTCCATGAACTTGTCATGGCTACAGTGACAGCTACAGAGAGAGATAGGATGGTTATAATTTCCAGGGCAGGGCTAGGACTGAGCTTTCCTTACTGACTCTAGAATGAGATCGTGTACTGTGGAGCTTTGTTTGTGTGTTTGGTATATATGTTGCTTACAGTAATGTATTGAATTTGGTCACACTTTGATGCCTCAAGAAAAAAAGGTTGCTACCTTTCTTAAAAAAAAGAATCTGCATTCTTTTTCTCTAGCCTCTAAATCAAATATGGTTAGTTATCAGTGGCTACTGCCTGGGTCAGTCATTTCAAATATATATTACATTTTTTGCAAACAATGACATGAGCTTTCACTAAAAACGTGTATGAAATAGCACAGAAAATGTATATTGCGAAAATAACAAATAAGTTCTTAAGATTTGATACTTTAACCTGATACACCCTTATTTTCTGTACTCTTCTATTTTCCATTAGGAATATGCTTTTATAAACCTCTGTATTGATTTTATTATTTAAAAATAATAAAGAATTGTTCGATGACTTTAGAAAATACTGGCTAAAAGTATAGAATTGTAATTTTCTTTCTTTTTTTTTTCCCCCCTTCTGTTTTTTTGAGACAGGGTCTCTCCATGTAGTCCAAGCTGGCCTCAAACTCACTATGTAGCTCAGACTGGCCTCAAACTCACAGTGATCTCCTGCCTCAGCCTGCGGAGTGCTGGGATTATAGGTGTGTGCCACCACACCCGACTTCTGTCACCCATCTTTATCTTCACCTGAGAGAATGTCTGGCACATTGTAAACTTGCCATTCATGTTGAGTCCAATCCATAAAGCTCTTTGTCTGAGTTTCCTAGTACAGCAGAACCTTTCGTTCTTGAAGATGAATCACATGTATAAAAGTAGGAAGTGGTCTGTCCAGTTTGACACATTCATTGCCCCTTTGACCTGTGTTTATACAGGGAGAGTTGTGAGGATCGGCTTTGATAAACTAGCTTCCTGCTTTGCTGTTTTTGGCATCTGTAGAATCATGCAAACATTGTAGATATACCAGGAGACAAGGATTGTGCTCAAACCTGGGTAAAAGAAACAAAAAGTATGCATGACTTGAGCATTAGCAGTTGAATCTGAGTTGGGATATTGTGTGAACTTGTCCACTTGGATTTTTGGGGGGGGGGTGTCAGGAGTCGAACTCAGGGCTTTGCGGTTGCTAGGCAAATGCTCTACCACTTGAGCTGAATCCCCAGCCTCATCCATTTGTTTTTTATACTCACATACTCTTTGGAGTCTCTTTCCCGTTCCTTTTTCTTCTTCCTCGATTTAAACCCTGACCTGATATGATCAGCCACCATTGTTCCATGGCTTTAATTCCTGGTTTTTGGTCTTCGTCTGACTTTTTAGTCCACCCCTTTGACTGTGGCTTTTCCCACAGGGGTCAGAGTATGCGTTCATTCCCATATTGTCTGTATTGCTAAACCAGCCTTTGGGTCACAAGCCAGATTGGCTTTTAGTTTTGAGCTTCTCTTTTCCTGATCTGCTACCCAGTCTGTCATGGAGATAACTTGTACTTTCTGTGTGTCTACTTTGGAATGTAGGATGGCAGTGGCATTAGATTTTTATCTGAGGATGATGAATGGCAATAAGGACCAAATTGGAATAGGAGTAGGTGATGGTAATACCAAGTTGTTGTGGCGAGCTGGGGCACACCTTTTACTTCTAATTACTGATGAAAATAGCCAAGCTAATTGAGACATGGCTTATTTAAAGGTTGGGGTATAAGACATCTTGGTCAGTTTGATTCCAGTTTCCAAATTGGATGACTGTGTGTCTGAAGGGAGGTAGTTGAGTTGCTGGACTGAAACTAGAATTTTTGGTTTAAAATGAACTAATTGGCACACTGTTCAGTAATATATTAAAAGAATACTTGAAAAGAATGAATCTTAAAAATTCACCAGTAAATTTAAAATCACCAAAGATAGTACATCTAAGAGACCAGTATGTATACTTTCCTCCGACTGTAGATAACTTGTGTGTGTGTGTGTGTGTCTGTCTGTCTGTCTGTGTGTCTGTAGACACTCTGCTGTGTATTAGCTTCTCTGCCTGCTTTTCTCCACCCGTTTTGGTCACATACTTGAGGGATCTGACCACCTTGTTTCATCTAGCCTAACTTGCCTGTTTTCTCTCCTGAATGATTCATATCTGTTTTGCTAGTGGATAGATACATTGGTTGGTTGGTTCCTTTGGTCTGACAAATCAGCGTACAAGTGACTTGCTAAGTGAGAACTGGTAGTGACAGGAAAAGTGGCTTTTTTAAAAAAATAACAAACACTGTTACAGCACACTAGTGATCTTTTGATAAATATTATGATGAATCACATGGTGTAATTTAAAGACTATGGTTTGAAAGCCTCTCGAGTATAGTTCTTACTGTGAATAGTCTGGAAAAAATAACCTGGTTAGGTTCAGATTGTAAATTGTGCATCTTTTGGATACATTTTATTTGTCTCTCCGGAGTATTAGATAAGCTTCAGTTCTCTTATTTGCGAAATGTCAAATACTTAAATAGAAAAAAGATTTAATTAGAAGAGATAGCATAAATTAAAAATAATACCTACTTGGTTGTGCTCCAGTGTGTGTCTGTGACCTCAGTGGACTTTCGTGTGATGGTAAATGGGGGAATGATTTCAGTATCACAAGTAAGTTGCTCCAGATTTTACATCATTTTCCAGCATATTCACATTTTTGCACCAAATGACAAGAGTTGCTCAAAGGTCACTAAGAGCTGAATGCAGCAAATTGTAAAGGTCACTAAGTTCTTCCTTTTGACCTAGTTTGCCATGTCTTCAGTCTTGAAGTTACTGTATACCACACTCCCTGATCTTTTTGCTTTTGCCTGAGTTTAACTCGGCAGCCTTGAGTATTCTTCAGTTCTCTTATTTTTTTAAACTACCTAAAGTTCTATTTTTATTGCAGTTATTTATGAAGAATTCGACATTAAAATTTTTATTAGCATGTTTATTTGGATTGTTAATTACTTTTTCTAATGTTTTGGTTATAAAGTTCAGTACATTTCAAATGTCTCCCTTTAACTTTGTTTCTTTCTTCATAAAGCACTGTGATTTTTAGCATGTGACTTTGCACAAAGGGAAGTTTTTCACGAATGCATTTACAGTCTTATAAAATGTGTACCAGAAATAGTTATATGCGTAATTTTGTCTAGCACAGTAAAGGTGCTCAGTAAATGTCAGTTTGCTTTTCTTTTCTCTTCATCAAAAGGGGTTTCATATTAAGTATAAAATTCATTAGCCGAAGAACCTTCCTCCCGCCGTGTGATCTGGTCCCGGCCATCTCCGAAACCTTACTTATGCCTTTCACAGCACCCTTCCCCTTGTCCATGGTTCTCAGCCACACCTACTGAACAGGCTTGTACCTGTCTCCTCATCTTAATCGCTTTGTTCTTTGGCTCATGCTCTGTCCTGAGATTGTCGTCTGGCTTGTCTTTTTTGTCACTCAGCTGTCCGTTCCAGTGGCACCACCTTAAAGAGGTTGCGCTGGAGGAGCTGCCAACCCCCAGCCATTTTTGGTCACAAGAGCCTCTTCTCATAGCACCTACCTCTTTCTTTGAATTGCCTTGGTCACTGCTGTTTTTGTTTTCTTTCCTGCAGAATTAAAACTTCATGAGAACAGGAATGAGCCCTGTCTTAACTGTCAGTCTGTCTCCAGTACCTAGAACAGGACCTGGCAGGTGCTGTTTGAATGAATTAATGTCTTAGGAATGTTTTTGTGACTAGCTGAGAGCCTTAAGCTGGGTCATCAGCATGTAGGAGAAGGTTAGAAGAGATTTTACTAAATTTCGTAAAGCTAAGTGACATGTGAATGTTTCTGCTATTCTTCGAAGAAGGTACTTTCAGATGGTATTTGAATCAGTCTTAAAGAATAGTTGATGAACTGATCCTAAAATGTGGTTTGTGTTAATCATGTGAGACTTTAAGAAGTTAATATTTCATTTTTCTTCAATTGAAGGTACACATTTCACCATTGAAGTAATATGATGAGAGCTGGATACTGCCATCACCTTTTACATTTGAGGTAGAGGTTCAGAAGATTTCGTAGTTTGCCTTTAACTACATTTACCTGTTATAATTATTTTGGTCAATCATGGGCTCCTTCCTAATGTTGACACAAGTCAGAACTCTTCTAGTTGTACTATAGAAACCCAATTCAGATTGTGGTTTATTTCAGAGAGGGGGTTCTTTGGCATGAGGGCATATGGAATACAAAAGTGGATTGAATAACTCAACACCGGGAAGAACATTAGGTCAACTGGACTTCACATACAGCCAGCGAATGCTACCAGGAATCTGTCAGCAGTCCTGCTTTTTTTTTTTTAAAGCTTGTATAAACATTTTACTTAAATTTTTTTTTTTTAACCAAGAACATGTATTGGTACATTGTATACATAATGATCCCATTCATCAGGGTTATTTTGTACCTGTACATGATTTTTTTTTTTTAATAGGTTGACTTCATTCTTTCCTAGTAGATTGGCTTTCTTTACATGGTAGAAACATTACTTGACAGTGCCTGAATGTTCTTGTTTTCCTTTTTTTGTAGTGACTGCCTCTTGAACGACTCGACTCGGATGAGTTTGGGTTGAGATGCGCATTTATGGTCTTACCTGGAGGGCAGGGCAGGCAGTGGGCACAGCAGTTGAGTAAACAAGAGAACTGTCAGGAGACCCCCTTCTTCCTTAGCCAACATGTGTCCATTTGTAGTGGGGAAGGTTGGGCCTTTAAGGCGTGACAGATACAGCTTAAAGTTTTCTTTTACCCGGAAGTGACACATCTCTTGATTCGTAGTTCCACACCTTTTCAAGTAAAGAAACCATTTTCAAAATGAAATGATCTTATGTAGTTGTAATTTTATGTACTGTGTCTACAGCTAACGGGGGGGGGGTGGTATTCAAATGAACTGTCTTCTCAAAATGAAATACACAGTAAAAATTTGTTGTTGCATATTTTGGTTTCCTTTTATTGGTTTTTAGTTTTGGCTTTTTGAGACAGAGACGACGTTTCACTATGTAGTTCAATCTGACCTTGAACTCACTGTGCAGCCCAGGCTGGCCTTGAACTCATGCAGTCCTTGTACCTTGGCCACCTGAGTGCTGGAATTTCAGGTATGGGCCACCATGCCCAGCAGTAGTAAGGTTTTATCTTGCTCTATGTCCTACATTTAGAAATTGTGTACTAAAAGTGTATTTGTTAAGTACTTTGAGAAAATGTTCACATTTATAACTTTAAAGTTTCAAGAGTATCTGCATATGTTACAATTATTTAAAATAAAAAATAGACTTAAGAGTTGTATAATGGGGGAGGGGATTGTGGATTTAGCTCTGTGGTAGAGTGCTTGCCTAACAAGTGCAAGGATTTGAGTTCCATCTCCAGCAGCCCCCTCCCCCAAGTTGTATAATAGGGGGAGGATATCAGGGCATAAAGAAACCGGTCTTTTCTGGCAGTTCGGTTTATGGCTAGCATATGGTTTGTAATTTAGAAACAAAGACCAGTGCAGGAAAGAAAACGAGGGACTTTGCTGTGCTAAGTTTATACAGTCTTTGACAGGGAACTAGTGAAGGATTTTAAGCAAAGCAGGTATGTTTCAACCGTAAGTGCAGTGTGTGAAGAGTGAGATGAGGGTCTGGGAAGGAAGGGGCTTTAGTCTTGTACGGTGGAAGGTTGAGCTGGTGGTGTATAATAGATTGAGTGATGCCACTTAATTCTGGTAGTATTGGAAGCTAGTTCATGTTTTTGAATTCTGCAGAAAAACAGTTGGAAATTCAGGAAAAGGTGGTATTGAAAAGAGCTAAGCATCTGTATTTTTTTCTCTCTGGTTTTCTTTCCCTTGACTTGCTACTTCTCTTTCTCATTTGGGGCAGAGGATTATGAAGATTGGGAGTTTATGGAGGTGGATTGACTTGCCATCTGAATAGCTAATGGACCCAAAGGAGAGCCCAGAGGCTGAGGGATGGGAAATTGCTGCTTGGGAAAGAGGACTCTATCCCCTTTACCTTAACAAAGGGACAATTAAATTAGATGTGTATTTGAGAATAAATGTAAGAGGAATAGATTGGTGTAGTGTAGCTATTTCACAAAGAGTCTAGTGGATGTCAATTTTATCGAATTCCAGCTAAGTTACTTTTTTGCGTATTTTCAAAACTTTCCAAAGATTTACTGTTAATATAGAAGTTACTAGAATCTCAGTTTGATGACCATAGAGAATTAACCTGTTACATACAATTATGAAAAATTATTATAATTAATGTATTGCATTTATAAACTTGTGTAATTAGTTAATTAAAATTTTGGGGGGAGTAGGGTCTCATTATATATTCTAGATTGGCCTTGAGCTCACCGTATTTCCCAGGCTGGCCACAACAGCCCAGGTTGGCCTTGAATTCACAGGGATCCTCCTGCCTCAGCTTCCCACGTGAATCCCATGTGATTGCTGGGATTGCAGGCTTGTGCCACCATGCCTGGCATTGTGAAATAGTTTTAGACTTGGTGACAAGAGTTGCAAAGATAGCACAAAGTTGCCATGCCCCTTTAGCTACCCTAACCTAGCTTCCCCATTGTTAATATTGCGTAACCATGGTACTTGTGTTCATTGAACGTAACCTGTATTGATAGAATAGTAAACTAAGCTGTGGGTTTTATTTGGAGCCTCTCAGTTTTCCCTTCTAATGTCTTTCTTTTTTCTTTTGCTCCAGACCCAGTCCAGGATCCCATGTACCATTTAGTTGCCTCCTTAGTTTTCTCTGATGTGTGATAATTCTGGCTTTTCTTGATTTTCATGACCTTGACAATACAGTAATTTAGCGTTCATCATTGGATCTTGTCTGGAGCAATGTTTTTGTTTTCTGCCATCCTGGGGATTGAATCCAGGACCTTCATACTGAGCTATATCCTTAGCAGTTTTTTTAGTCAGCATGTTTGTAAGTCTGTAGGTTGCCCAGGTTAGGCTCAAACTTTTATTCCTCCTGCCTCAGCCTTCTCAAGTGCTGGCACTACAGGTGTGAGCCGCCATGCCTGGGTTATTTTTTATTTTCGTTTCTGTGATGCTGGTGATCCGACCTAGGGCGTAGCACCTGCTGAGCAAGTGTCTACCTCTGAGGTATAATCCAGCCCAATTACTGTTGTTTCCCAGTGGTTATTTTCTGGTTCCTTTATTACTTCTACATGCATTGATTGGAGCGCCTCTTTCCCCTAGATTTCTTTTTTTCCTCCTGTTTGTTTTGTTTTTGCTGTACTGGGGATAGACCCCGGGGTCTTGCAAGGTAAGCACTCTGCCACTGAGCTACACTCTCCAGGTCCTCTCTTAACTTATTTTCTTATTTTCAAATTTATTCATTCATTCAGTCATTATGTCAGTGTGGACTTGTGGATATTTATTTTGTTCTTTGGGTAGTAATATAATATTATCATTTTGTTGTTCAACTTATCCCAGCTTTGGCAACCGGAAGCTCTTTCAGGCTCCGTTTCAAAATGCTCTGTCCTTTGATTTTTTTTTTTTTTTAAAGGAACTTTCTTTCTTTCCGATGCAAGATGTTCCAGATTCATCTTACAGTTTCTCTTTCCCAGCCCTAGATTTAGCCATTTCTCCAAATATCCCTGGCTTTCTTTATTTTTATTTTTTATTTTTTATTTTTTAATTTTTCTGGGAGTGGAGTTTGAAACAAAGTTCCCTTTGTAGTTCAGGTTGGCCTGGCAATCCTGCTAGCTCAGCCCTCCTAAGTGTTGGGATTAGAAGCATGCGTGACTTCTTTTATTGATACCACAAAAAACTTTTATTGTAAACCAGGAAATAATATCTTTGTATAAATTTTACAAGGTCATTATTGGCTTCTGATTCTACAACAGCCTTAATTAATTAATTGGTTACTTATTTATTGGTGTTGAAGATCAGAACCTTGCGCATACATGCTGGGCAAGTGCTGTGCCAATCAGTTGTATCCCCAGCCTTCAAGCACCTTATTTAGGCTTCTAAACCACTTGTTCACTCAGCACATTTTTAAAAGGTGTTTGCTCTTTGTCAGCACTGTTAGACACTACAAATCTAGGGCCAGACAGGAGATGACCATTGATCTCAAGGACTTTACAATTTAGATGTGAGAAAGATCTTTTTTTATCCCTCTCCCCAATTGTATTATCAAGTCTCAGTTATATATAGGCACTGTGCAGAAAATCAACAGGAAAATAGAAGGAGTTGGATAAGCATAGTGGGGGTTGTTTAAGGAGCACAAGGGAGGATTTAGTTAACCTTTTGCCAGGTAAGGAGCAAATCTTGTGGGGTTGAATGGGGAGGTGGGTGAGTATAGGAGAAGAGAGGATGTTCCAGGAAGAGGAATTGTATGTACAAAGACCATCAGGGATGATAATTTAAGTTGAGTCTAGAGGCACGCTTTAGGATATGTGTGTATGGAGTGGCTAGTGGGGCAATGGGAAGATGCAGCAGTATCCAAATCATGAGCGCCTTGGTAGGTAGCCCAGGGCATTGAAAATTTGAGAGACCCTTTGAAGGAATTTGAGTAGGAAAGTAATGTAAACAGAGCATCCTGACAGCACCCTGGTTGATGGCATTGGATCAGGAGACTATTGTCATGATAGTGGTGAGAAATGAAGGTTTTAACTAAGAACTGTTGCAGTAGGTTCTCAGATTTTAGTGTGACTCAGAATCACCCAGAAGCTTGTTAAAACAGATGTTTGGTTGGGTGTGTTGGCACAAACATGCCTGTAATCCCAGCTATTTCAGAAGGCTGAAATAGGAGAATTACAAGCTTGTGACCAGCCCAAGCAATTTAATGAGACCCCCCATCTCAAAATTTTAAGGAAAGGCTCAGCATGTAGCTCAATGGTAAGGGACCACTGGCCAGGCTTGCAGGAGGCCCTCTCTCTGTTCAGTTCCCAGTGCTGTGAACAAACCCCAAACCAGCTTGCTTAGCCCCCTACCTCTCCAGTTTCTGAGAATTTGTATTTCCAGTAAGTTCTAGGTGGTAGTGATATTGATACTGCTGGTTTGAGGACTATACTTATGAGTCAGTGGGCTGTGATAAAGATACTGGAGAGAAGTGAATTAGGTGGAGGGATTCATGTAAATGGTCCATCATGGTGGACTTCTCTTCATCTCCAGATCTTTTTGTTGACTGTTGCTATGCATATTGGTGTTAACCTCATACAGAGCTTTCAAAACTGCTGACTTTTTTTTTTTTTAACCACTGAAGAAAGGATGGCAATTAGTTTTTGGAAATACTCACTTGAATATTTTTACAGTTTGTTTTGTATGTTATCAGTGAAAAATTTGTACTACAGCTCTATTACTGGAAGCTTTTTCATTTCTCTATTCAGCTCCAATTATAATAGTGGTTTTACAACAGCGTTGCCTAGTATACATGTAGTACATAGTTTCTAAATTGTTTGAACATTATATGATTATTTCAAATGGCTAATTCAAGATGTCTGCCATGACAGTGATTTTACTAGCTGTGCCTCTTTACTGTCTCCTGGAATCTTTGATACAGTGACTGAAATGTGAATTTGATTTTTTATCTCTGAATCTGAACAAAATAGTGCTTCTGTTTAGTTTTTAAGATACTGTGGATTGAACCCAAGGCCTTTGCACTGAGCTGCCTTCCCAGCCCCGCTCCGCCTCCCTTTATTTTTTACTTTTTGAAATAGAGTCTTGATAAGTTGCCCAGGCTGGGGTCAGACTTAGAATCCTCATGCTTCAGCTTCCCAGAGTGCTGGGATTACAGATGTCACCACCATGTCCAGGTCGAAGTAAAAAACTCAAATAATTACAAAATTTGAAGATTTAGTTGTGTTTTTATAGCTACATGGTGGTCGTAATTGCTATTTCTTCTTTAGACTAAATGATTACATATGGTATAGTTTCTAGACTTTAAAGTCTTTGAAGAAATTTTTGAAATTTGGTCTCTATAAACGTATGAATATATCAAAGTGATACTTTTATTGATTAATGAACAACTTTATACAAGAAAATAATAAAATGCAATCATTGGAATGGCTTTTTCATTTTGTTAAAAGGGTATGTATAATATATAGATGCATAGTCAAGTTTTAGGGATTTAAGGATCCTAAAAAAATGTAAATTTTGTAAAAGGTTAGAAAGTGGAATGAAAAGCTTTTTGCTTACTTTAGGTTGATTGGCTGGTTAGGAGGATAATGGGATTGTTAAGAAACAGGCCGAGAGGGCAGGTTAACATTTGTGTGTCCCCTGTCCCCAATCTGTACTTTTCCATAAGAGCAAACAATAAAGTGGGCAAAGATTTCACTAGAGCGAATTGTAAAACAAATAATGGAAATTTTAGGTTTAGTAGGTAAATGAAATTTAGAAATAACTGGTTCTTTTAAATTGTATGTAAATATTTTAAAAGTATATATTGGTACTGTAGTATGAAATATGTACAGCTTTGTAGAAAGAGAAAAGCTTAGTATGTTCGTGTATATATGAGCACCAAGTGTGAAGCAGTAATAACTGATTATGAAATGTTATTTTAGGTGCATCTAGAAAATGGTTTGCATTTTAATTTCTTTCATTTTGATATGTTTTCACTTGAAGTAATATATTTCTTAGAATTTTGTGCAGCCCAGGGAACATTTTTAATACAATTTTTAAAAAAGGAGTCATAAGTTGTTTTTAATTTACGTGATAGAAAGCTGGTTTCCTTTATATAATGTGCCTGATTTCTATTGTGTTCATATACTTACATGTAAATAGCTTAACTGAAATACATTTAAAAGTTATTTTCTAGATTTTTATTTGAAAGTCCAGAGTAGTCATTATGAAACTTGTAGTAGAGTTTTCACTCCATAACAAAAATTTTTGAAAAGACTTTTTTTTAGGAGCACTTTTACACATTCAAATTGAGAGATTTCAAAGCAGAGATTTCCCTTGTACAGTACTTGGTGTTCTCTACTTGTATAACCTCCCCCATTATCAAGCTGGCCAACCAGAATGCTACATTTGTTATAATTGATGGAACATACTTGGACACATTGTTTTTACCCGAAGTTCATAGTTTATATTACATTTTGCTGCTTTAATTTTTATAAATACATAATGACATGTATCACCACAACAGTATCAAACAGTATTTTCACTGTCCTAAATAGTTTCTGCTTTGCTTCCCTGTTGGCCAATTCCTGGCAATCACTGATATTTTTACTATTCTCCTAGTTTTTGCCTTTTCCAGAGTGTCATATAGTTGGAATCATAAAGTACATAGTCTTTTCATCTTGGCTTCTTTCACATAATAATACACATTTAAATTTCCTCCATGTATTTTCATGGCTTAATAGCTCATTTCTTTTTGGCCCAGAGAGTAGTGCTGTTTCCTGGCTCTGTCAGTTTATTCCTTTGACCTACTGAAGGACATCTTGAGTACTTGGCAGTTATGAATAAAGTTGCTATAAACATCCATGTGCAGGAGCGTGTGTGTGCACGCGTGTGCACACGTGCGCACATGCATAAGTTTTCAGTTCCTTTGGGTAGATACCAAAGAACATGATTGCTGGAAAACGTGGTAAGAAAGTGTCGTTTTATGAGAAACCAGCAAACTGTTTCAAAGCAGGTGTATCACTTTGGATTCTTCACAGCAAGAAACGGGAGTTCCATTGCATGACATCCTAGATTTCTAGATCCTGATGTTGCAGGTTTTAGCCATTCTAATAGGTATGTAGTGATGCTTCATTGTTTCAGTTTGCATTGCCCTGATGATATATGAGATGGAGAATCTTTTCATAGGATTATTTGCCATCTGTATGTCTTTGATGAAGTGTTAAAGTCCTTGGTCTATTTTTTGTGGTGTTCACTCATCCGTGAATTTTAAGAGAGGCCTTTGTGTTTGTGACACTTTCTTTTTTTTTTTTTTTCCTGAGGCAGGGTCTCACCAGGTAGTCCAGGCCAACCTCGAACTCACTATGTAGCCCAGGCTGGTCTCAAACTCTAGGTGATCCTCCTGCCTCAGCCTCCCAAGTGCTGGGATTACAGGCATGCACCATCACGCCCAGCGGCACTCTGGATTTAATCTGAAAAAAGTTCCTTATGTATTGGACAGTAGTTTTTACCAGATGCGTTTTACAAATATTTCCTCAAAATTTTGTAGCTTGGCCTAATCTGTAGTGTCTTTTGCAGAGCAGAAACTCAATTTTAATGAAGTTCTGCTTATCTGTTATTTCTTAAATGGATCATGTTCGGTGTTGTATTTCAAAAGTCATTGCTTTGTCAGGGTCATTCTAGATTTTTTCCCTGTGTTACTTTCTAGATGTTTCAACTTTTTGGGTGCCATTTGACTTTTTGTGAAGAATGTGAGGTCTGTGTCTGCATTCTCTTTTTTTTTTTTTTTTTTTTTTTTTTTTTTTTTTTTTTTTTATTTTTTTGTTTTTTTTTTTTTTTTTTTTTTTTTTTTTTTTTTTTTTTTTTAATGCTTGTGGACATACACATCCAGCACCATTCGTTGAAAAGAGTACATTTGCTCTCCTGCATGTATTGTCTGTTCCTTTATCAAAGATAGGTTGACTGTGTTTGATAGGTTTCTTTTCTTTTTGGTATGTTTCCGGGCTTTGTTTTGTTCCACTGATTTGTCAGATAAAGCAGTCAACTCTGCACCTTTAATATCTGTCCCTCTTACTGGAAGCAAATGATATCTCAACTAAAAGTTTACTGAATCATACATTAAAATATATGTGCTTTACCCTGAGCAGCAGGGTATCCCATAGTTTTGATCACTCCTCACAGATAAGAACTTCAGAAAGTGGCAAGAATGAAAGGTTAAGTGTGCTGGAAGTAAGGGGGATTAATGGCAGTGTGTCTTACTGTAATAATTTTTAAAAAATTTAGTACATTCATCACATTTTTGACATCTTGTACTGACCTCTGTCTATTAGAGATTAGTTGTGTAAATCGTATATCATCAATGATTTTTTTCATGTTGTCCAGGCTGGTCTCAAACTTCTGAAGTCAAGCAGTCCTCTTGCCCCAACCTCTAGTTTAGTTAGCTAGGGCTGCAGGCATCATCTATGTTGTATCAAGCAGTACTTTTCTTTTCCTTTTTCATTTTTCTTAACCTCTCTCTTTCTTATTCAGCGATGTATGTGTGTGTGTGCATATAAATACAGTAGCGCTATTTTACTGTTAATGGACATTTTGGTGTTCAGCTTCGGGCCTTTCTGAATAAAATTGCTATGAACATTCTAAACTACTTAAATCATTTTGGTGTATTAGAAATGGAATCGATGCATAATTGGGCATAGTATATATCTGTTTAACATTAGTAGATACTAACAAATAGTTCATCAAAATGGTTGTACCAGATTGCAATTCAGCTCTCCATGCATGAAAGTTCAAGTTGCTCCATGTCTTGGTTAACACATAATATATGTTGGTTCTTTTTGTTTCAGCTATTTGAGTGGAAATGGAGTAGTATCTCATTGTGGTTATAATATGAATTTCTTTGGTAACCAATGATTTTAATTTTTTTTCTTCGAATATTTGCAGTACATAATGAATATTCATCGTGGGGGAATGTGTATACACACACACACACACACACACACACACACACACAGAGTGATCTTTTTTACTTTCCTTTCTCCTCCCTTCCCTCTCATCTCTGCCCAGATCCTTTTCCCATCTCTGCAAAATCTGTCTCCCTGTTTCCTATCATTTTTTCCTTAATTAGTTCTGATTTTTATGATACACATTTTGAGACTGTCATATTTTTATGAATTTAATGTACCATCAGATGTGTATCTCAAAAATCAGAAATAATGCCATCAGATGTAAAATGTTTTGTTACTTTGTATATCCTTATGCAATGAGAAAAATGCCATTGATTAAAATGACTATCACTTAGAATCTTAGTCTTATACTTTTAGATTTAGTATTTTGTTATTTAATACTTTACATATGTCACAGGGAAAATATTAGTGAAATAAATTGGGTAGAGTGTTTCTTCTGTTTGACTCCTAAGTTTGTTTTTCCACTTTCTTATGTACTGTGTTAAGTGCTGGGGTGGGGATACTTCTTAAATGAACTGGAGAATTGAAAGCCATCGGGGCTGTACCATTAGCCTGACTTTGCAGTTGTGGAGCTAGGTTATTTATGAATTCTGAGTTTAAGGATCTTGATAAACCTTTATGATTCTCTAGCTCCCAAACCCTTCCCCTTAACCACCTACGATAAATAAAGTTAAAAATCTGGGCCACTGTTGTTTGGGAATGACTGCCAGTCTGCAGATGTTGATTCTGGTTGCCTGTTTACAAATGTGGTGCGATACTAGTTAGCCCACACTAATTGTAAAATTAATCTTGATTCCAGGTTATGTCTCAGTTAATGATACAGTATGAAATAAAAGTAATACATTTTTTCCAGACTGTTGTATTTAAACTAGTATTGTCCTGTTTCAAAGAACTAAGAATATTTATCCTCTTCAATAACTGTAGTTTGTGTATGTATTACATTTATTTGAGAGAAATAAAATCTCAATCATATGTAGCTGTACTATGTACTGACTTCTAAACATAGCTGTACTGTGCTATAATTCTAAATATTCATGGCCTTGGCTAGTAATCTCCATTTATGTAGGTTTTCACATGATTATGGGTGAGTTAAGAACTTTTTAACTTGCATTTTTATTAATTTTTAAAATGTAACTGGCTCATATAAAAAGGTGAGGTAGGTATGGGAAATAATCAGTTTACTTATTGCTTGTAAAAATCTTTTTTAGACAGGGTTTTGGGGAAAAGAAATGTTAAAGGATGTATAGACTGCCTAAAACAGCCACATGAACAATGAGGATGCCAAGAATTGGTTAAAATACCCAAAATAATAGGTAAAACCATCTGAAAAACAGGAAAGCATATATAAAAATACGAGTTAGGAAAAAACCTAACCGGGCTTGTGTACATTTATGTACCTAAGATTAACTACCTTTGTTTAGTATAGTTAATATAAACATTAAATTTTTGAAAACATATCTAAAGAATGTTTTAGGTCTTTATGTTTTATGATTTATGATGCTGACTTTCAATTTTAAAATAACTTGGAGCTTGGTCAGAAAGAATTCGTCGGACAGTTTTTCATGAAACCTGGTTCAGGGATGTATCCTGGGATTTTGGGAACAGAATGGAAACTAGGGACCCACCCAGTAGAGACTGCCTTGAATATTGATTCTACATTTTCTCTTCTGCATACTAGATGGATATTTCTTTTGTCTGGTCCCACAACATGGGTGAGGCTTCTGATGGCTCTCTTTGTTCTTTCTTCCTACCCTGCCCCTCAAATTTAGTAATGTGCGTACTTTGTGTCACATAACACATCTGGTTCTCTAGCCATGTTCTTAACCACTACCTGATATTGTTCAGTTAAGCTATATTTAAACTGTGAGACTAGATATATTAATATGGTGGTATCAGTGAATTTGATCTAGTAGTACAGCTTTTCCAGTTTTTAAAATAAACATGCTAACATTTATTGATACAAGCAACATATGGGATCCTATGCATACCATTGTCTTGGAACCTTGGGTCTGGCATACCTTGTCTTAAAGAGGTAAGTGGTCATCATCAGTCTTTGTCAAGCCCCGTGCCCACAGGTGGCAGCAGCTACTTGCTTAGAGGGGACTTCCTTGGTCTCAAGGGAGCTGGTAACTCCCCCACACCCCCCCCCTTAAACTGGTTATAGAGATTAGTGGGTTTCATTTTGGCAGATTCCCACATGTACATGACATACTTTGATCTTTTTCACCCCCCCCACCCCATCATCCCCTTTGTCTCACCCTCCTGCCTATTTTAACATTTTGATCATCTTCATCTCCAAGGATCTGGTACATCAGACAGTTACCACTGATTGTAATTATTTTGGTGACTTTTCCCCACTAGATTTAGTGAGGGCTGATGCATCTTTAGTGATTGAAAAGGGTACTATAAATGCTTACTTAAGAAAGAGAATGGATAAAAGAACTCATGCTGCTATAAATGTGGGAATTTTATGTCTTGGTGTTTTTAAGTAGTTATTTCAATCAGACTATCACTTTTACATGTGTAAATTATACATATTGACTTTTACATAGTATTTAAATAAATCATGCAATCTTAGATCATTTGAACATGTTGTATTTTAAGAGAGGGACCTTATTTTATAAAGTGCATACTCCAGGTTTTGTTACAAGTGATGATTTACCATTTTTGAGGTAATCTTTTTAGCATGAGAGAATTTATATATTTTCGAGAAGCTAATAAACAGTATTCAGTTTTGTAAGTGATTTGTTTACTTTCTTTGGCCAGCACCAGGAATCAGGCTCAGCATTTATACCTATGATGGGAAACTGATGTCGTCTTTTTGCCCATTGAGAAAATTCACCTAAGTACCACAGAAGTTAAAAAACATCCTTCTCACTATAAGATTTAAAAAAAAAAAAAAAGTTCTGCCCTTCTCACGTTTTAGAGAAGGAGATCTAAAACTCATTAACCTGCTGGGTCTGTTTCCAAGGTGTGTACTGCCTATCTTTCTAGAAGCAGTGATAAGGCAGGTGCGGTGGTGCTTACCTGCAGCCCTAGCACTCGGGAGGCAGAGACTGTCTGGTTTTCTTCCGGATAGTGGATAGTGGCACTCAAAGCACCACAAATGATTGCCTAATCACGCCAGTTTAGGACCCGTAGCTCCTTAGCTTCTTACAGGTGGTACTTCTGAACCATCTCTTAGAGACGATGTCATTGCAGAATTGTAATTCTGTGATAGACAACACTAAATTTAGAGTTGTACCATAAGGGCAAATCACTGCTCTGCTACAAGGTCAGCCTTGCTCTCGGTCCAGTATTTACACTGAAGTTTTCATTGTTTAGTTTTACTACATGTGCCCTTATTCTGTTCTTGTATTATGTATTAGCTTTAATTATTGTTTTGTGTATTCTTATTTGCCTCTCTAAATTTATTTTTGAAACAATGGTTGATATTTTAGATAAGATGAATTCTTGGTTGGAGAAGAATTACTTTATTTTCTATTAAATCTTGGCCTTATTAATCAAATATGGGGCACAGGTCAATCACATTACTGCTTTTTTAAGTCTGTAAAATATTATGACACTGGTATATGTCTTGTTTATGCAGATTATAGTCTTCAGGCTGTGTAGCTCTGCGGGTAGCTTCAGCCACATAGGAATGTGAGAGAGAATGTTGAAGAGCTTAAGAGGCTGTGTGGAAAACAAAAAGAGTGGAGGGAGATGGAACCGATAATAATTCTACTAGGGCTAATGAAGAACGAAGTAAATCAGGTATCAAACTGAAGGAAACTCTAAGAATGATAGCGAAAACCAAATTTAAAAAAAAGGAAAAATACATAAAAATAGATAGAACCTTGGGTCATGTTACCTGACTAGGTGAGGGAAACAAATATGGGAAACAAATATGAAATGACAACTTTCTGTAAAATAAGAGAATGGAGTACGGCTCAGGTCAGTCAAGTTACGTGGCTGTGGGGAAACCAGAGAGAGGGAAGAGTTGATAGTGGCCTATGAAAAGCAAAATGCATAACAGTGAAAGTAGTAACTTAGAGAAAGGTCCTATACATGAAAAAGAATGGCAGCAGCTGGGAGCATCTGTGTAAGAAGTTTTTCAACACGGCTAGACCAGATGAGTAACTATTAATTTGCTATAATTGTGTTCAGTTTATTCCTGAATTCCCTCACATTGTTATCCATTTGAATCAACGTGGAACAAATTGGATTTAGCAGTGTTTAAGACAAGAGTGCAGTCTTTAATGGGAAAACTCCTTTTACCCTTGGAAAATTTTTCTGAGATTCCACAGTAGTTAAGACAGGGAATATACGGTAGATGTTCTTGGGTAGAGCTAGTTTCACATTCAGCCTGTTTGCTACATTATGATATAAACCATCAACCAACAGAGTCGGATGCAACTGTTTATTAATACAGCTGCTCATACAAACTGGTAAAGTTCTACTGAGACATATGAATTTTTTTATGAATTTATTTTTAAGTATATAAGTAGAGATGGCTCAATCTGAAAAATGCATGGCTTTTTTTTTTTGTTTGTTTTATTTATTTATTTTTTTTTTATTATTTTTTACCAAGAACATGTATTGGTACATTGCATACATAATGATCATAATCAACATGGTTATTTTGTACCTGTACATGATACATCTTGGTTTTCCCCCCTCTTCCCCCCTTCCCCTCCCCTCCCTTCCATTCACCCACCCCTCCCGATTTGCAATAAGTGTAACTACACTTTACCATTTTTCCCCCCTTTCATCTTACTTTTCTTTTAACCTTCTTCTTTATCCCCCTTTTCCCTATCTAGTTCTCTCTTTTAAATACAATAACTATTCTACCCCTTTGTCCTTATTTACACTTATGGTTTCTCATATCAGAGAAACAATTCGATGTGTACTAATAAGTGTCTGA